>JAZGTH010000079.1:1252500-1632500 GCA_036877525.1 Chromobotia macracanthus | reverse complement strand
TAAGCACACAGCCAAGACAACACAGGAGTGGCTTAGGGACAACTCCGTGAATGTCCTAGAGTGTCCCAGCCAGGGCCCTGACTTGAACCCGTCCACCAACGGTCCCTATACAACCTGACCAAGCTTGTGAGGATTTGCAAAGAAGAATGGGGGAAAATCATCCAATCCAGGTGTGCAAAGTTTGTTGCATACCCAAAAAGACTGTAAAGCCTGTAAGGCTGTAATTGCTGCCAATGAGGCATCAAATAAGTACTGCGTAAAGGGTCTGAATACTTATGTAAATGTGATATTTCAGTTTTTTCTTTTTAATAAATTTAGAGACATTTCACTTTGTTTTCACTTTGTTATTATGGGGTACTGAGTGTGTATTAATGAGAAACAAAATGAATTTAAATGATTGTAGTATGATGCTGCGACAACAAAATTGAAAAAAGTGAAGGGGGTTTTAGAAAAGTTCTGAATGCACTGCATGTCAAAAGATCAAGGGAAATTTGATTCCTCATGCCATGACCCCTTTAAACCATGGCCTAATCCCAACTTTGGTTGTGGTTGTTTGTGTGCCATTAATTGCACAATTGTTATTAATTTTAACATTGTGTCAGTAGTGGATCTATGTCTATTCAAATCCTTCACTGTCCAAATTAACTAGAGCAGTGTATCTGTGTTGTATCTTTCAAGGCAAAGATTACTAGCATTGCATCGTATATTCCTTGCTAATGGACCCTGATCACAACCATCTGACTCCTGACAACATTTTGCCAAACCACTCAAAAACCATAGAAGTAAAACTAAACAAATAGTAACAACATCACCCCAAACAGCAAAAATTGCAAAAAAAAAATCCAAAATAACACAGAAAGAATTATTAAAAATAAAGTTTATAAAAATATATATTCAAATTTACCCAGACATGTTTTGAAGCATGAGAATCAAACGTTTTAGCCATGTCAAAGCTTTTGATCGCTGATCATGTGTTGGTATTCCTTACTAAGCAAGTGCTGCTTTGCTAGAACACTCCTAATGTCAATACCATGCAGTTTTAAGATGATCAATGTGTATGGAGCTAAAATTGTGCCAGTACTAAACAAAAAACCCAAATTTTGTTGGAGGAGTTTGAAAAAGGTTGGTTTTTTAATAAAATTCAATATGGCAGATAGGAGGAATAGTATAATATGGCAAATTTGGTGGCGCTGTGACAAGACTGTACATGTACCCTAGGTCAGTTTGGTGTCAATACACCTAATCATCTTGTCCATTTGAGAATGGCACATTGTTTGAGAGCAGTTAGGTCTATCAATTATTTTATGAAACAAATTTAGTCATAGATGCTACATAGATGCTCTAGATGCTACATACCAAATTTGTGCAAATTGGACAAACGCCTTAGGAGGAGTTTGAAAAAATTTTCATGATGGAAAATGACGTAGTGTGTTGGAATTGGTATGAGCCAAGGAATAAGAGAGAAAATAATTTTGTTTCTATGACTTAGAGGTTCAGAAGTTTATGAGCATAAATGTAAGTGAAAATTTGAACTGTTGGTGGTGCTAGAGGGTTTAAGGTAGAGACTCCAAATTGGCTGTTTTGTATCTATCTGTGTGCCAAATTTCAAAACTTTCACATGTACTGTTCTTTAGGCTGCCATAGACTTCAAAAGTGAAAGAAAAATAAAACTAATGCATACAATAGGGTTTTTGCCCCTTCAGGGCTCGACCCCTAATAATAATATTAAGAAGAATAAAACTAATAAATGATAACTAACCCACGCTGTTCAGATAGACAGCCATCTCTTGAAATTGAATCTGACTGTAAAGAATGAGGTAGACCGGCACGAACACAAGTGTATGGTTGCGTAATGCTATGAGCATAGACACCTTGACTACATCAGTCATTAATACAAACATCAGAGACCACTTAAAAATGTTCTTGAATCAGCATCCCTACATTTATTGCAGCCATTCCATTCCAGTGTCTGTTGAATTCCAACACAGGTACATCTCATTCTGCTTAATGAAGTACTAATTAAGTGAACACCTGAACTAAATATTATTAGGAAAAGTGTGGAAAACATGGTTGTGGTCATCACTATTCTCTTGCACTAGGACCAGCTGGATGGCAAAAACAGTGCTATTAGAAGCTCAAAAGTAAGTTCAAGTGTTCAAGTTCAGGTGGAGTTTATTGTCATTCCAACCATATACAAGTACATAGTGAAACGAAACAACATTTCTCCAGGATCTAGGTGCTACACAAACACAGAACAACACAGAACTACAAGGCTACATAATTTATACATAATTTATACACAAAGTGCACAAGTGCAAACATGTACAGACAGCACAAGACAATACAATGACTTCTGGGGCAGACAATGGACATTGTCCCAGTGCAGCACACAGTTCTTGTTCCAGAGTGATCCTGGTGAATAAAGATATGTTAACATAAGTGTAAACAACAACTATGTGCATTTTAAGTAATTAGCAGCCAAAAGTAACAGCAGCAAATAGTATTTAACGTGTCAAAAAATTGCAGGGTGGAGGATAAAATGGGTGTGTTGTGGGTGTGTGTTTCTTCAGAGGGAAGAAACTATTGCATAGCCTGGTCATGAGGGCCCGAATGCTTTGGTACCGTTTACCAGACGGCAGGAGGGTAAAGAGTGTGTGAGACGGGTGTGTGGGGTCATCCACAATTCTGGTGGCTTTGCAGATGCAGCGTGAGGTGTAGATGTCTGTGACGGAGGGAAGAAAGACCCTAATGATCTTCCCAGCTGTTCTCACTATGCACTGAAGGGTCTTTTGGTCTGAGGCAGTGCAATTCCCAAACCAGGCAGTGATGCAGCTGCACAGGATGCTCTCGATAGTCCCTCTGTAGAATGTGGTGAGGGTGAGGGGTGGGAGATGTGCATTCCTCAGTCTTCTCAGGAAGTACAGGTGCTGCTGGGCATTCTTAGTTATGGAACTGGTGTTGAGTGACCAGGTGAGGTTCTCCATCTCTTTAGTTTTGTCCACATTCAGAGACAGGTTGTTGGCTTTGCACCAGTTTGTTAGCTGCTGCACCTCCTCTCTGTATGCTGACTCGTCGTTCTTGCTGATGAAACCCACCACCGATGTGTCTTTGGTGAACTTGATATGATTCGAGCTGTGCTTTGCTACACAGTCGTGAGTCAGCAGAGTGGGGGGCAGCAGTGGGGGGCAGCAGGGTCTTGATGTGCCTCAAGACGAGCCTCTCGAAGCACTTCATGATGATGGGTGTAAGTGTAACAGGATGGTAGTCGTTGAGGCATGACACTGGTGACTTCTTTGGCATGGGAATGATGGTGGTGGTCTTGAAGCACGTCAGAACAACGGAGCTGCTCAGGGAGGTGTTGAAGATGTCTGTGAAAACGTCTGCCAGCTGGTCTGCACATCCTTTGAGCCACCTGCCAGGAATGTTGTCTGGCCTTCCATGGGTTAACTGTGTAGAGTCTTCCTCACATCGGGCGTGGTTAGACACAGCACCTGGTCATTGGGAGGAGGGGTGGTCTTCCTCGTCGTCACGTCATTCATGCTTTGAACTGCTGTTACAGGCAGCTGATGTTGTCCTGTAGTTGGTGATGGCCTTGATGCCCTGCCACATGTGCTGTGTCTCTGCTGGCCTCAGAGTGGTTATGGATTCTCTGAGCATGTGTGTGCTTTGCCTCTCTGATAGCCTGGGACAGTTTGGCCCTCGCTGTTCTCGCTTGTCACCTGCTCTGAAGGTGGAGTCTCGGATCGTCAGTAGCGCACGTACTATGGTTGGAGTGTGTGGTGATGGTCTTGGAGATAGTGACATCATCAATGCACTTGCTAATATAGCTGGTCACTGATGTCATGTATTCCTCCGGTAAAGTCTGTAAAGTTGCCATCAGTTGTCGCTTCCCGAACATGCCAGTCAGTGAGTTCAAAACAGTCCTGGTGAGCAGAACTGGGAAGGCTCCACGCAGTATGTTGGGGATGCTTGTGTAAACAAGGTCCAGCACGTTCTTCCCTCTCGTGGCAAAGTCCACATGCTGATGGAATTTAGGGGAGCACAGACTTGAGATTTGCATGGTTAAAATCTCCAGCAACAATAAATAGTCCGTCGGGGTTTAAGTTCTGAAGCTTGCTAATAGCACCATACAGTTCACAGAGTGTATCTTTAGCATTAGCACTGGGGGAATGTATACTCTGATTATGAAGATGGTGGTGAATTCTCGTGGCTGCATCTAACAGTCACAAACTCCACCAGCGATGAGCAGTAATTAGAAACTAGCACAGAGTTCTTGCACCTTGTTCTGTGCCTTTAAAAGTCAGGCTAAAGACGAAAATAGCACCATTTTGTATATGGAATGGCCACTGCACGCTACTGTCATGTCGCCATCTTGGATCTCATCCATTTATTATCTGGAGTCAGATAATAACTGTTGACCATGCCAAAAGAGTTGAAAAGACAAGTTTTGAGTGAGGAAAAGAAGGGTTAAATTCTGGCTTTACTAGCAGTGGGATACAGTGAGTGTCAGGTTGCTTCCATGCTTAAAAAAAGACAGCAGTTCATAAGAACAAGGTAAAGCTACAGACATTGGGGACAACAAAACTACAGACAAGTAGAGAGCATTTTCGCTCTCCACTGAACAAGATGACAACCAACTAATTTGAATGTCAGTCAAAAACGGTAGGATGACATCAAGTGACCTACAAAAAGAATGGCAAATGGCAGCTGGGGTGAAGTGTATGGCAAAGACGGTTCAAAACAGGCTCCTAGAGGTATGGCTAAAGTCATGCAAAGCTAGAAAAAGCACTTCATCAATTAGAAACAAAGAAGAGCCAGGCTGAGGTTCACAAAAAGGTCATAAGGATTGGACCATAGAGAACTGGTCATCTGAGTAAGGTCATCTTTTCTGAAGAGTCCAGTTTTCAGCTTTGCCCAACACCTGGTCATAGTTAGACAGATACCTGGAGAGGCCTACACAAACTTGCTTTCTTCTGCTTTGACAATGTTCCCCAACTCTGTGGATTGGTTTATCCAGCAGGACAATGCTCCATGCCACACAGCCACAGGTCAATGTGGTTTGGATTGAGGATCAGCAGATCAACCTCATCATGGCCAGGCCCCTTTATTAGGTACACCTGTTCAATTGCTTGCTAACACAAATTGCTAATCAGCCAATCACATGGCAGCAACTCAATGCATTTAGGCATCTAGATGTGGTGAAGGCAACTTGCTGAAGTTTAAACCGAGCATCAGAATGGGGAAGAAAGGGGATTAAAGTGACTTTGGAAATGGAATGGTTGTTGGTGCCAGACAGGCTGGTCTGAGTACTTCAAATGGTCCGAAAAAGAGAAAATATCCAGTGAGCAGCAGTTGTGTGGACGAAAATGCCTTGTTGATGCCAGAGGTCAGAGGAGAATGGGCAGACTGGTTAGAGATGATAGAAAGGCAACAGAAACTCAAATAACCACTTGTTACAACCAAGGTATGCAGAATACCATCTCTGAAAGCACAGCACGTCGAACCCTGAACAGATGGCCTACAGCAGCACAAGACCACACTGGGTGCCGCTCCTGTCAGCTAAGAACAGGAAACGGAGTCTACAATTCACACAGACTCACCAAAATTGGACAATAGAAGACTGGAAAAACGTTGCCTGGTCTGATGAGTCTCAATATCTGCTGCAACATTAAAATGGTAGGGTCAGAATTTGGTGTAAAGAACATGAAAGCATGGATCCATCCTGCCTTGTTGTCAACAGTTCAGGCTGGTGGTGTAATGGTGTGGGGAATATTTTCTTGGCACACTTTGGGTCCCTTAGTACCAATTGAGCATTGTTTAAATGCCACAGCCTACCTAAGTATTGTTGCTGACCATGTCCATCCTTTTATGACTACGGTGTACCCATCTTCTGATGGCTACTTCCAGCAGGATAATGCACCGTGTTACAAAGCTCAAATCATCTCAGACTGGTTTCTTGAATATGACAATGAGTTCACTTTACTCACATGGCCTCCACAGTCACCAGATCTCAATCCAATAGAGCACCTTTGGGATGTGGTGAAATGGGAGATTTGCATCATGGATGTGCAGCCGACAAATCTGCAGCAACTGCATGATGCTATCATGTCAGTATGGACCAAAATCTCTGAGAAATGTTTCCAACACCTTGTTGAATCTATGCCACGAAATATTAAGGCAGTTCTGAAGGCAAAAGGGGATCCAACCCAGGATCAGCAAGGTGTACCTAACAGAGTGACCAGTAAGTGTATATATATTTATAAAGCATATTTCTTGTTATTTTGACCAGAGTTCATTTTCTGCAAATGCTCAGCGTGTAAACAGAATTTTACAAATCGTATCAAATTATCATGCAGTGTAATAAAACAAAACCTCAAGCACAGCCTGCGTGCTTTATGCCTTTTATAAAACATAAAATATTAATAACGCAAATATTCCCATTTTGTCTATATGGATGCTGTGCTGTGATATACACAGTAGCTACAGACCAGGTGTTATATTGTCGCAGTACAACAGAAAGTGCAAAATACAAAATGGAGAGCAGATATACGACACATACCTGTTACTCTGTTATAATAAGCAGAGCTGAAATGCTACATTGACCAGTCTTTGTGGTATAACTATGGCTGGTGGGACACTTGAAATGTGTTGCTGATGTATCACTCAATTGTGATTCTCTCCAGTTTTTCACCTTTTCTCAGAAGGCTACAGGGAACACAAGCCACCTAATTCTGGAACAGGGTCTGTGATGAAGCGCATGAACCTGTAATCCTTTCAGTAATCCAGAGTCACCCAGCTGGTATTTACAACTCTGCTGCCAAAATCCTTGTTTCAGAGCACAAAGATCTCGTTTTCTTCTCATTTCTCTTTCTCTGACCCAAAAAGGGATACATTCCCATCTTCTTTTTCTCAAAAATCTGTTCCTTAATCTAAAATGTCTGTCAGTAAACAGGTGAGTGATGAGTCACTGGAATAACTCTAACTTAAGTAGACCAGAACAGTTCCGTGACATGATAAATGTCAGGGGTTTTTTTTGTCCTTAAAAGCAGGGTTTGTGATTTTTTTCCAGAAACATTTTTGTTTTGCTGGCTGAGCCTCTTCTCATCCTGATAGCAATCACTCAGTGGTCTAAGTATATTTATAAACTCTTTTATAGAAAGTCTTCAGTGAACGACATTAAAAATCCATGAAATGTTTATTCAATCATTGCATTCAGACCGGTGGAAAGCATTCTGAAGGGAGCACGGGATCTTATGCTTTCTAAGCTAGCTTGCTGTTGCTAACCTCTCTGATATTGCCTACCCTACCTTCAAGGCCAAAGGGATTTTGAAAAATCCCAAATTCAAAGTATTAAACTTTGGCATGTAACTTTTTATTCTACACAAGTGAATGGTTCTTCTGATTATATGTTAAAGGGAGGTGCTTTATTACTTTTCTAACAAGAAGTGACAAAATGTGCCTTAAAGGAGTGATCTAAGCCACATCTAGTAGACAGGATATAGTAGATGTGGGAGCGGGATCCATGCACAACAACCCTGTTGATCTACAGCAAATCTACAGTTGACAGGACCCAAAGCATCTAGCAGAGGTAGAGAAAATCTGCTGTCAGCCCACTGGATGACCTTTCAGCCATGATACTGTACAAATAACATTCTTAAAGAAGCAACAGCCAAACATAAGCACACAGAGAATTTTGTTGGTGCTATCAACACTTCTGCTGGCATTTCAAACAAGCATGATTTAGCAACAATCTGCAAAGGTTTGCCTCTTTTTAATGACTCACATGTAAGAATGTGTTTGAATTTCAGCAGGATGTTTGATGAGATCGTGACTCTACTGTTACATGTGCAGGTCCTGCTGCTGTGTTCTTGCCTTGTGACTCTCATAAGCGTGTGGTTTCTACTTTCATCTTCCTAAATTTACAGTTACACCCTCATGTAAATGTAAAACACCTTCAGGGAGACACAGAGTTGCAGCTTAGAGAAAGAGTGAAGACAAAGATGAACTTCAGAAATTTTTTGAAAAAACATTAGAGTATTATAGAGTATTAAACAGGGTATTGCAGGTATTGTTGCTAGTGTGTAGATGGTTTGGTGTTCTAAGTGGTTTGTGTTGCCATGTAGTTGCTAGGCCATTGTAAGTGTTTTTGATTGTGCTTTGTTCGGTGTGTTTTTTCAGGTTTATGTGTAGTTGTGTGGATGTTCCGAGTGGTTCTTTAGGTTGCAATGTTGTTGATATGTTCTTATTACTAAGGTTTTCTGGGTGCTTGCTTACTGACCCAGTTCAAAGAAGAATAAACACCTTGTGTTCCTTCATCAATAAAGTGCCATGAGATTTTTATTTAACATCTAATAATGCCAGGTGAAAACAAGCCCCACAATGAGGTATCATTCAAGTCTGTTGAGTTACTTGATATGACAATAATTTAATACTTACTATATATCAGGAATTTTCTGTCTGTTTAAAAAAAGCATCTGACACTGTGCATTAAGATGCATGTTTATTAGAAGTAACTTCCAAGTCAATGTAAATTCACGTTTCGCCTGTAACACCTCCGCTCTGTTATAATGCTTTACTGCTCCTGCAACAGTTTAGCTCAAGATTTACAGTTCAACACAGAGACAAGCATCTTATAAGACTGTTAATTACACAGATGTATTGCGGAACACTATGAAAGCCATTAAAATACTAATCGCACACACAGGTGAAACATTCCTGACCCTAAGCACATTTAGACAGCATGTTCATAATAAATTACAGCCAGTAAAGAAACTAAACAAAAAACAGTGGCATGCTACTGCGAGTACGCTGTAGAATCACAGACCACTCTGCTACACATCCAGTTCTCACTGCAAGTTCGTTCTGAAATTTTAATGTACCGCACTAAAAAAGGAGTCACTGAAAACCAGAGGAAGTCTTTATTCCACCATCAGATGGCCCCAGCAGTGGCCCTTTTGTTAGGCCCCCACATTAAGGTTTTTATCTGGTGTCCGTTTTCATGACAATGTTACAGAGTGAAGTGCAGCGGCACTTAAAAGCCCGGCTTAAAATAACAGTCATATGAGAGAAGGTGCCTTTACTTCCCTCTAAAGACACCAGACGAAGCATGATACTGATGAAATCCTGCCCTGTAAGTACAGAATGAGAGAAGCTGTTCTCAAGAGCAAGACAGATGCCACAATTTGTGCTGTGCAGTCTGACAAACGGTTTTAAAGTTAGTCCCACTGTCCAGTTTTCTACAGAAGAGATCTGGAGGTTGATTCATTTTCCCATCAGACAGAGAGAAAGAGAGACAGACAGACAAAAGAGAGACAGAAGACATCCGGACAGGCATGTCCCTCTGCAGAGCTTCATTCTTGGATCTTCATAAAGATGCTTCACACAGGTGAGCGTGTTCAGTTCACTGAGGTGTGTGTGTACAGCTGTAGTGTTTTAGCGTCTGCCGGCTGCTCTACTCGCTGGGACATGTGCTGCGATCCTTACAGCAGAAATAGTGAACCACCACACCATTGGGATACCTGGCAAAGGCACTGAGAGATCCAGGACACAGCTGTAAATACACACATCCTTTCACACTGTTATTCAATCAGATCAACACCATCAGTGGTCACCTGTTACCAATCTTCTTCTTACACACTCTACAGATCTTCTCATCTGTGATGACACACTTCACCTGCTGGTGGAAGATTCGCTCCTCCTGAACCTGCACACACATTATCTGTCAATATAACACACCTGTATACAGTATATTACATATAGTAATTGATGAAAAATTAAGGCTGCATTTGGTGACACTTTTAAATTAAAAATGAACACAAACAAGTTATTGAGCAAGAACCTCGTAGATCAGCATTCAAAACCGTCTCTTTACCTCCTTACTGATTCACAACCATATAATAACGATTTATAATTTGATCTTTAAAGCTGCAATCTGTAACTTCTGCCTCTCTATCACCATCTTTGTTGGAAACATAAAATTGCAAGCTGCTTGTGGAGTTATTTTCTTAACTTGGAAGACTTTTAAGTTTAAATTCTAAACAATTACTATAAGAACAAAATACAAAAGCTACACCATCCTTAGCACCCAAACAAAATTTAATAGCCAGACTTTCTTTCCGTTTACAGATGTGACATAACCACCAGTCAAACTGATATTTCCTGCGAAATCAGACCTGGCAGCTAAAGCTATAGATAATTTTTATAAACTTATCGCTGTGAAGGAGATTTTATAAACACTGATCTGTTATGTACTTAATTACAGATTTCTGTTCATTCTTAACCAAAACATAACATTTGCAGCTTTAAATAAAAACTATTACAGACAGACAGGCTAATGATGTGCTCAAGTAGCTGTGGATGATATCAGAAGCACAGGGTCAGTGTCAATGGCAGTGTAGACAGTGACTATAACCACAGCTATTTAGTTTTGTCCAGCATCCATGGTATCAAATCTCACTGTAGACAGCTCACAAACATAAAACATACCCGCAGAAACTCAGCCTGCAGGAGACTCTTTAGGACCTGGTCGAAGCGCTTGCGTCCAGCCTTCTCCTCCAACACACTCTCCAGAAACACCTGGATCTCACGGATCTGTGTGTTTGCTGGCAGCAGGTTTATGGCCTTATGGCAGCCAGACAGGAAAAGCATTAAATTATTAGTAAGCTTGCAGTGGATTTTGTGTGTGTTCTCAGGAACTTCATCCAGATACTGTTTCTCAATGCTTCACCCTCTAACTTCCAAAAAAAGAACCTCAGTGTGAACCTCAGTTTTTCACCCATACCCGAGATGTGACCTCTGCATTTAATCCATCACTGGTGAGGAGTGAACACACATACACCTGGAGCAATGGGCAGCACTGCTGCACCTGGGGAGCAATCGGGGGATAGGTGCAAGGCAAGGGCTCAATTTTGAGGTGCTTTCTGCTAGTGCCCACAGCACATTTAACTACAGGGCTCAACGCAAGGTATTTTTCTACTGACCCAGTCAGGCCAGTGGTTCAACTTTTCACTTGCCCTGCAAAACTTTTCACTTAAAATTTTCAAATTTACAGTAATAAAGAAATAAAATAGGCCTAGTTGTTTTCATTTTTTTGACCCTTATAACCTTATAAAATAATACCCTTATACCTTAATAAATAATAAAAACACAATCAAAAATAACTAGTCTAACTCATATTATTCTCAAATGTTGTTCAAGACAGTAGTAAACGGTAATAAAATAAGAACAAAACTGAATTGCAAGCAAAACCACAAAATCAGAACAAACATATAAATGAAACAGTGCTTTTCAGGTTGTTCTAAAAACAGTTTCAGGTACAGAAATTGAATGAGTAATCAAAGGTAAAATAACATTGCATAGTCTTCACTGTATCAATTAAATACTGATTAACCCATATTAATGTCAGAATGCTGGCTCCTCCATTGGCACCACGCGCATGCGTCCTGGAGCTCTAGTAAACACGTGTCAGAGACTAACACGCAAGAGAAATTGTTGAATAAAGACGTTATTTTTGTTTTTTTGTGCACAGAAAGTATTCTTGCCGCTTCATAACATTAAGTTGGAACCACTGAAATTACATGGATTATTTTAACGATAACGATAGGCCTTGAAAGTGGTATTTACGTTGCTGTCTGTCAGGGGGTCAGAAAGATCTTAAATTTTATTAAAAATATCTTAATTTGTGTTTTAAAGATGAACAAAGGTCTTACGGGTGTGGAACGACATGAGGTTGAGTTATTAATGGCAGAATTTTCATTTTCCAGTGAACTATCCCTTTAAAGTTGCAAAAGTTAATCAGTCAAGAGTAGTGAGGGATTTCTTTCTTTGCCCTTTGCAAAGATTAACATTAAACAGAACAGACTGCAGCAGGTTTACTCTACTGCAGGTGTAGACTACTGTCACTTTATGTTTAAGTCATTCTGGATGACGTGTGTAAGCATGTAGTGTGCACTGCTCACTTTGGTGGTGTTGAGTTTGTTGTGATGGAGCTGAAGGACCTTAAGGGCAGCCTGGAGATTTGCCTGTGGCTCACACAGCTCCATCTTAATAGGGCCCAGGAAGTGCACATCTGGAGGAGACAAATACATGCGCAGCAGAGACAGATACACCTGCAGACACAGAGCCAGAGAGACGCTGGTACAGTTACAGTCATTGATGGTCCTACAGTAAGCCATCTGGCATGACAAACTCAAATCTAACAGGTGAATGTTTTCCAGCAGAACTCACATCTTTATTGCCGTTTGTGGCTGGATCATAATGACTGTGGCAGTACCTGAGGAAGACCAGAAAACACTGTTATAAACATCACTGAAGGATGAATGGTATCAGAAATGGTATCAGGTATTTCTGAAATAATACCATTATTATGATAAAACCATGCATTATAGCATGGTTTTATCATTAAACCATGCTATAATGATAAAATTGACTTGATATACAACTGTTAAAATTAACTTAATACGTTATTCATATGTTGGTAACCCTTTACCATTAGGCTCCATTTGTTAACATTAGTTAACTACCTTAATTAGCCTGAACTAAGAATGAATAATACTTAAATAGCATTTATTAATCGTAATGTTGATTTACCTTTAATTATATTAATTCTCATTTTGTTGTGTGTTTCATGGTACTTTCACAAATCCCTTATACCCATCCCATAAGATGTTACTTTTTAAATGCAATTTCCATGTAAGCTGAAACGGCATACCTTGCTTAATGATTTTGTAGTGTTATCGGTTCAGTCAACCCTTTATTCATAAACCTTTATATTATAAACCTAGTATGCTTAATTAGTTGTATTATTATACATCTCACACATATTATTTGCAATAATACCATGTATTCTCTGTTGAACATGTCTGACATTTGTTCTGGGTTTTATTATTATTCTTTTTTATTATATGTAAAGCTGCTTTGAAGCAATGTAACCTTGTAAAAAGAACTACATAAAACTGAATTGAATTTTGTCAGCACTAATAATCTTTGCTTGTCTTCTACTGCTACTTTCTTTGTATGTCCTTTATTTCTTTCACACCAAAAGTTCAGGTCTACATGGATTCCTAGTTTCAGTCACAATAACGATAACTAACAAGCATTTATCTTACTGGTCAGTATTTTTTTGCCACTGAGCAAAGAACCTGCTTTATTTTTGGTAGTGACAATAAGGTCTAAAGAGTAACAAATGTTGGGAACATGTAATGATAAAAGAGCTTATAATACGGCTTTTCAAGAAGCAGCCTAATAATATGGGTGCCTGACAGCAGGGTGATACTCACTCTTCAGCCATACGTGTGTCTTTCAGGATGTGAACGTAGATAAAGAGCGCCTGCTCGTGTTTGCCCATACGACCCAGCAGCAGAGCCCTCTCCTCCAACAGTCCTGAGACACACACACACATACACTCACTTCAGCTCTGTTCCAGCAGTAACATGCTGTCTGACCTCTGCACTCACCATCAAACGGGAAATCACTGATAAGACTCTCCGGCTCATAGCTGCTGGAAACTTCCAGAAATGACAGAAGCTTGTTGCGGAATTCCCCGAGCTCTCCCTCCTCTTTCCCTGCAGCTACAGCTGGAACTCCTGGACACAGTGCACAAAACAGGAGAAAATAAAACAGAATTAAGAGACTATGAGACACTTTCAAGACAGCAGCAGTTTTAGCATGTACATGAAGATCAAACAGAAGACCAAAACAGAAAATCCAAAAAGATCCAAACACCTGCGAGAACAATACCAACAACAAGACAACTCATCCAAAACAATCACTTGTAGGAGCTGAACACTCATGAGGATTTCTTTAGGACAAACACTAACAAATATACTGTTAAACCAGTAATCCGGCAATTATTTTGATGATTACTCAAGAAAGTACTTACAGATACAGATTCTGTTTTGTGTGTGTAAGAAGGATCTGCCAATACACTTTATAGGGGCTTATTATACAAAAGTAGCTAATCTGTTAAGTAACCTTTAACAAAAAACATTGCCAGTTACTTTGTCTATTTTTGTTCCACAAATAAAAGTGTTTCCAAACAAAGTCAAAGAACCATTAACGGTTTCTTGTCTCCAAGCAACACACAGTAAAGTTGTTTCGTTCCTGAATGAATTAGTTTATGAATGAATCAGTTGTGAGAATGATTCAGTAGACAACTCTTTGAACTTTCAAACACAGAACTGTTGTATGATGAGTAATATTTAGATCATAAATCAGCAGCATCACTAGTGGGTTATTTCACTGTACAGCCCATTTATGCAGAATGTGTCTTTGTTTCTAAAAATACGAGTATCTCAGATGCACTTTTGAGGTGTGACAATAACAGAAACAGACACAGCAGAATAGATGCCTACTATTTTTGACATAGAAGAAAGAAAATAATATAGAATTGAATATGGCATTTTACCAAAACAAAATCATCAAAACAGTTGCCATGCCAACTTGCTACTATAAACAAAAGTGTGTAACGCTTGCCTCACCCCTTGGGTGTTCTGATTGGTCTGTAACTGAGCAGTGCTGATGTAAAGGTTTAAATTTTTAACCTGGCATGGCATCTTAAAATCACAGCGCTCGTGCTAGTTGCTGCATAGACAGAGTGCAGTGGTCAAACACGTCCGTCCAGCTTGTGTTTATGTAGGAAAAGTGTGGAATGGAAAAACGTGTTCTATGTGTATGGCCCCTAAGGTTGGAAATGTTCCACCCTCAAGCTGAATAAAAGGATTTCCTGTCTTTCTTAGGCCCTGTTTACACCTGGTATTAAGATGCATTTTGGTCGATTGGCTCACAAATGGATGACGCTACAGGTGTAAATGGTGTCTAAAACGTTTTGACCTTGTCCACTTTCTAACATTTAAAAGGCAGTTGAAAACCAATTCCATCAGGTTGCACTCCCACCTATCTTTGCAGGACATGTTGGGAAGCGCACTTATCAGATTTAAACTTAAAGATTGTTTTAAAACATGACCGTCAGTAAACATACTAAGCACAATGTTTTTCCACCAGTCCTGACTTCTAACATGAACCCACAGTGTTTGGCATCTTGGATGGAGTCTTGAGGTTATGATTTTTGAAAGTGGCTGCTCTACACATCTTTTTTTTTTTTTTTAAATTCTGCAATTTAGTCTAATTCTGCAAGGATGTGAAAGTTGTGTTATCTTATTTCGTACGCTGCTCTGAAATATTTGAGAAAGCCCATATACATATACAAAACTTTGTGCTGCATGTTTGCTAATACAAGCAGCTGTAAACTGACGTTATTCTAGTGTGCATCAACTTTAACACTCCCACTCATGTTTTGATGCAGACAGAAGGACCCACCCAATGACCCTCCTTTTGAAGTAATCAGGTCAGAAGCTGTTGAAAGTAAACAAGAGACAGACTAAAACACCAGGTGTAATTGGAAATGTGTCTCTCTCATCCACTTGTGAGCTGATTGACCAAAACGCAATACCAGGCCCTGGTAAACTGTCCCTTAATAAACAGGACTTTTCTTAGAGCATGTCTACAGATCAGTGCTCTATGCTCATCTAGAGAACCTTCTGTATTTCAGTATTTTTGTATGTATGTGTTGCAACATTACTGCATGTTATTCAGAGTTTCCTCTGGATTAGATTTCCTAAGGTGTATTGACAGTGTTAAGCATCTCACCTTGAGGCAGTGAATTCAGGTACTGTTTCATGAGGCCCTGCACCTTCTCCAGGTAAAGCTGAATCAAAACATTGTGGAACTCGGGCTGTGTCTCATCCCACATGTAAATGATGTGCTCCAGGTATGGAATGGCCAGCTCCTTAAAACCCTCCTTCAAGAAATTCAGCACCTTATCTCTGGGCAAAGTCTCCACCTCAGTCAAGTCCTCTGTGAAGATCTGACAACAGCAATCTAACTCAAGGACTGCAGCTACATGGCCACAGAAGACATGAGAACACAGTCAGAGCAGGTATGTCTCACCTTCAGCCCATCCTCTGGACATATCTTCAAAACCCAGGGAGAAAACTCAAATATGATGCCAAGGTTCTCAACCCCTATACAGATAGAGCAGTGGATATCATGGTGAGAAACTACCCAACACTGTTTAACTTTTATTAGACTAAAACAAAAGAATGCTTGGTAATGTTATTTTTAAAATGAAAGAAATCTCTGCCTAAACTGACTTTATACAGAATGTAGTTTTGTTCGTCATCCAATGCAATGGGGGATCGGGTGCTGAAGAGACAATAATCATAATTGTAATAGTGGTAAATCCCCTTAACTCTATGAAATTCTACTATATTTGTAATGTATTATGCCTTTATTCTAACACTTATTATAACACTTGTACACCTGTAACCTGCCTGCTTTGAGCGGGAATCAAACAAGCGTTACACATTAACTACAACACTACAGACTCCATCCTGACATGGATTGTTAGTTGCCATACTGTAGAAAGAGTGACATACTGTACCAGCTGGCCTCCATTACAGCTCAATAAAGTTATTAACATTCTGAATATGTTTATAATAAAACAGTGGTCCACTATGAGCTGTAGCTTTTAAATAAAATGTTGTCAATCAATGTCATGTAAATAGGTGTGGAGTTGAGTCCAGCTAAAGGAGTGTATGTAACATGTAAAGTGATAAACGTGAAAATATAAATGCCCCTTCCATCCTGACACCTGCGTCTCATGTACAGCGGTAGGAATCAGTGAATGACATGACTGCCACCTAACGGTCTGGTCGCACCAGTCCTGGCTGATTTACACACTGCGTGACACTGCAGCACGCAGGAAGATTGCATTTTCTTACTAGCGCATTTTTAATGCCCACATCTGTGGATTGTGTGTCTGTAGAATGCTGAAAGGAATTCAGCTCCATCTGCGTGTCACTGACTGAATAGGGGTGTTACTTGTCAATTACCCCATAGAATATCTTATGTAATGCAGGGCAGGTGATTTTTTTCCAGAAAACAAATTATGCTGGTTAAAATCTCTTCACATCCCAATCACAAGTGGTCTGAGTATGTTAAGTGTGTAAAAACATAAACTTCTGTGAAAGGTGCAGGACCATAACATGTTTGTTTAATTATTGCATTTGGTTCAAATGAAATGACAGTTTGTCTTTCTTGTCTGTCAAATATATGTGCTTATGTGTTGGAGGAAGCATGGCTCTGGAGAGTGCTCTGAAAGGAGGGTGAGATCTTATCCTTTCAGAGCTAGCTAGCCTTCCCAAATCTGTCTTTAACTGTCTCTAATGTAGTATTTCAGTGTAGCATATTTACATGCAGGACCTACTCAACAATGTAACAAACATCAGCAGAAAACTGCCACCCAAAAACTCAGTAAACACTACGCTTTAAAATTCACAAATGTACACACAAACTAAGCCTAATACAATGCATAACTGGTTTACACTGTTGTTGGTCCAGTTATAAGGAGTGTTTATCTGTGAGGTAACATGTCTGTGTGATGACCTCACCCAGCCTCTGAAGATACTGCACTGTCCTCTCATGACCCTTTAGAGGAGAGTTGGCTTTAGTGGACTGGTCCAGCAGAACCTGTAGGGCTGGACAATCACACTTCTATTAGTCTCATTAGTGCGTTAAACCCCTACAAGACCTCATTAAACAAGACAGTTCTCCCACTGATCAGACTGTTAAGAGTTAATTTTGCAATATTATTAACCTGCTGACTATATTTTACAAATTTGGTACATTTTAATGTCTCAGGACAACTAACAGTCTAGTACAGTTTTACATAAAATGGAAAGCGGCTAGTTACAAACACTTGATATCTGTGGTGATTCTGGCCTGTCCCACGTCAGACATCTTGATCTTTTGGGGACATGATTTGAGATGACAATGACTGAATTTTGTCAGCCAAAGTGCTTCAATTCTATGTTTTCTTTTTAAATGCACTGACAAGTTTGTCATATTTCCTGTGTATTTTAGCTGGCACTGGCAAGGTTTACAAATGATATGGGTTTTCTTTGTCTGCCCATATATTTTCCTAAATATGACATATTTCCAATACCCTCAATTTGTATCCAACAGCAGAGACAAAATCTGTGTCTGTCGTTTCGCTGCTGCCACCGCTTTGTGGCATTGCAATCCGACACACAGGCATACAGTATAGTGAGGAAATGAAAATATGTGCTTTGGCGAAAATGCATAGCAGATAGTCACATTGTGTTACGTGAAGATGTGGAGAGTATTAAAATAAAAGAACCTATTGATATTTTATGTGTGGCATCGATGCATTGTGTAGTTAGACATTTGATTGATACATCAATCAATATTGACGTATTGTTACACCCCTAACATTCATCAACAGTTAGTGACAGCCTAAATATTAACTTAGCTGTTTAAACAAGCATGTGAAACACTCTTCCATGCTTGTGCTTTCTGACTCTGAGTTTGAGTCTCATCCACACAGACAAACACGTTCCTTAGAATTACACAGGTGTCTGCAGCAAGCAAACGCTCACCTTTCTGATGAAGGCCTTTTTTCTCATAGAGAATGATCAGCTCGCTGTATTTGTGGGCCTTCTTCAGCACATACTCACTCTCCTCTATGTGACAGTGGTTGTTTTCCAGTCGCAGGAGAGGAGACACTAAAGCCACGTTGGTCTACAGAGACAACAACAAAACACGCACACAATCAGTTTCATCAGTTCAAATGGACAAGGGAGATGTTGATTATATTTTATATATTACTCAAAGAGAGCTCAATATTTGTGTGTACTTTGTATTTTTCTCTGCTTGTTGATAGTGAGGTGATATTGTGTTCTCACATGACAGACAGCAACTAAATTTCAGTTTAGTTGCTGTCTATATAGGCAGTAGAGGGAGAGGCAGCACATTAGAATTCATAAAAGAGCTGCTGTGCATTTCTGGAGAACTGACACACTGAAGGTCTTACATGGAGGTAGCATTTCAGCAGGGTGGTGTCAATGATCTGCAGGAGTTTCTTGCGGCTCTTGATGGTGGGCGTTCCTTCCATGAGCGGAGATGTGGTGGACGGATCAGAATCGTTTAGCTGCTTCACTAGATGACTGCGTTTCTACAGAGAAAACCACAGTTAACACACACTGAAGATGAATCTGTATGTACAAAGAGATCTCTCACAATGTGTGCACCTGCGTCAGGTAGTCTATAAGTGCGAGGTGTGCTTTCTCCAGCTCCGCTCCAGACAGGGTGGGTAGGGGGTTGGGGTAGTGCAGCTGTTTACGATAGTCAGAGGGAAGGAGGTCTGGATAAAGTCCAATAACATGAGTGGGATCTGTAATAGACAACCACAGTTTCACCCATAATGCTGTCTGCATCTAAGTACTCTGGTCCAGTGGCGCCCTCTTGTGAACTTTGTAACTGTAACCATTGTCAACACTAGTCTCAATCTCGTCACACCCACAGATCATTCACAGAAAGTTTGCAATGCATGTCAGACACAAAAATGCCAGGAGCTGTACAAAACTGCAAATTCCAATTAGAGCAGCTGGTTCAAAACAAGTTCCCAAGAATCAGGGCGCCATGGCCTTCATCAGTCCTGCAAACAGAAGCCCCTTTCTGTATTAAATTTGATATACATCTATTTTCATTTCTGTTGCCTCCACACATCTGAGTTTACCTGTGCCTAGCTTAGCAAACACCTGCATGGAGTCATCAAAGCGTTTCTGACAGAAGAGATTGAAGGCAAACAGGTTCTGAATGTGATGGATCTGTTGTCTCTTGTCTGCATCAGAGTCATCCTTCATTTTCTGAGCATTTGCGGACAGAGAGAGAGGGGAGAGAGAAAGAGTCAGTGTGGCAGTGCATCCAGATACATTATATATGCAGAATACTGCATATATATAATATTGCAAAAAGGTAACAAAGAGATGAGAGGACAAGAACAAAGAATAACATACTACTACACTAAACACCACTGTGTACTTTAACATTCAGTGAACACTAAGGGACCAGTTTCACAGACAGGGCTTAGATTAAGCCATGAGTATGCCTTAACTAGTGTACTAGTTAAATTAGGGTTAGTCCTTATTTATCTTAGCCTGTAACTCCCTAATCTAGAACTAAACCATTAAAAAACTTAAGCAATAACTCAAAACATTTACAGCTTGGATTAATTTAAGTAGCATTAGCTGAGTTCTGACTTAATTTAATCCCTGCCTGGGGAGCCTCCCCTAAATGTAAAGAGTGAATTCCTCACCGCCAGCTGAAGTGCCAGTTCGAACTGTTTGTCCTGGAGCAGCTGCCGAATCTGACTGGCTATAGAAACTGGCACCAGACGCCAAACAAAATGATTGCTGGCCACATACACAACATTTGATCTGCAAAAATTAAATTTTATAGGAAATCATGATACAATTCAAATAAAATATAGCACCCTATTACTTTGGTAAAATTATTTAATTCAGTTTGGTTTTACTTTTCTTTTTGTGTGCTACTGGTGGCGATGTGGTGCAGAAATGACAGATTTCACTTTTATGAAACAGGAGAAACAGAGGCTGGAATATTGTGGTTATTTTCAGTTAACAGATGAAACATTAACTCAATGTCAAAGAAGCGTTTCTGTATTCATATGGAGGAGTTTGATACAGCCCTGCCTCCTACCCTTGGCTCAAACGAAGAATGCTTTACAGTAAACTGAGAAATGTCCAACCTGAAATTCAAAGCTTCACAAACATTCAAAACATGCAGTGTGTAGAGATGTAAATAGGATGCAACAAGTGCAACATCTGACCATGTGAAACATTTCTGCACCAAAGTTTTGAGATGGAAAGTCAGTGGTTTGAGGCTGTAGAACTGGACAGAATTGAAAGCTTTATTAGACGAGTGTGGATTGTAAATGTTTAGAGCTCTGCAGCCACACTTCAGAATGTTCAAACAGGTGTTTAGTTAAAAATGCTTGCATCCTTAAAGCACTGATATGTGTGTGTATGTAGATCTCACCCTGCAGAGGTGATGAATCGTGGTCTCTGCAGCTCCACACTCTGCACCAGCAGTCTGGGCTCAAGTGTGCGGATCTCCACATAACGTGGCAGCACAGCAATGATGTATGGAGGCTGGTGCTCTGAGGAAGCACCAGGAAGACCGTGAGATTAACAATAGGGAAGAGATTGAGAAATGTAATATATTAAATGTCAGTCAAGTGACCAGACCAATTCACACCACCTAGGAATGACATCATACCCATTGCAACAGGAATGTCTGTCCAGTTGAGGGCACATTTCTGAGTGCAGACCCCTTCTTCATTCAAGACGACTGTGAGGTCATCCTGACCCACAGCTACCTTCCCATCAGCCAATGGAGCCACGAGTGGTTCCAGCTGTTTCCCTGTGGGAAAAAGCTCCTTCACTGAGCCACGCCCATCCATCTGACAGAGAGAACAGTGGCATTATTAACTCAAAACACTGACCCTGATATGACCCTGACAAATGTGACACATTCAGATGCAGAAGGCACCAGAAGTGTCTATCTATCTGCTGATCAACAAAGACACATGATCCAAACTTCATCTAGAGACAACTGTCATTATTTATTCACTTAACATCCCACTGAAGTTACACACATAATATCTGGAAATAAACTAATTCATTTACTCAAAGTAGTACTGATGTTTCTAAAATTACTGACTCTGTCTGTATTTTCACTTACCCGGATCAGGTAATAGTCTCGTTTGAAACCCACACAAATGGAGTTCTCACACCAGGCCATAGATTTAGGAACATCAGGAGCTGCAAAATCTCCCTGAAACAGATTTGGGCATGATTTAGGCTTTGGACTGACCTCTACATATATATTAACATTATTTCTGGACTTAACAGATTACATTTTTTGACAGGCAACACTTTCACTTAAAAATGATACATTTAATTTTTCTGCAACGTTTTTTATGTGTTCTTTTAACATGTCAATTTATCTACCATTAGTTTGTAAAATAACAATGTTTCAATGTTTGCACTAAAATGCCACTTTCTGATGTCTGCCTGTGGAGAACATATACCTTCAGAATAGTTCCTTTAACACACACTTTTATTATGCAGGTCATCTGTTTCAAAACCTGAACCAACCTGTAACTCATGAAAATCTCTGTCCTTCCAGTAATACATCTGAATTTTCCTCTTGACTGCAACACACATTCTCAGTCTGGCCTCACCTGAGCTGGACTGCTGCAGAGGCAGAGGCAGAGGCAGAGGCAGAGGCAGAGGCAGCAGAGGCAGAGGCAGAGAGAGAGAGAGAGAGAGAGAGAGAGAGAGAGAGAGAGAGAGAGAGAGAGAGAGAGAGAGAGAGAGAGAGAGAGAGAGAGAGAGAGAGAGAGAGAGAGAGAGAGAGAGAGAGAGAGAGAGAGAGGAATGTTATGGAGCAGTCATTAACATTTACTTATATCAAATACGTGAAGGTTTTTAAAGTGGTGTCCCTGGTGGTGCAAGATCCATAGGGTCCAGGAAATAATTTGCAATAAATGACTGTCTGTTTTAAAGTATATAAGTAGTATTAACATAATGCAATGTCAATGTGATCTTGGGGGTCCTTGGAAAATCATCTCCACTATAAGGGGTCCCTGGCTCCAGGGAGTTTGAGAACCCCTGAGGTATAGAAAACAAACAGGCCAGAAGCTTAGTGGACTGTACCTGCAAATCACAGGAGAAAAGTGTTGCTCCTCTGGCTTTCGACACAACAGTGATCTGCTGGAACGTCAGCAGATCATGAACGTGGATGTTATTTTCTGCAATGAAAGAAGCCAATGAAACTACACACTTTTGTGAGCTGCACTACACTGCACTGACTTCTGCTACAAGTGCATAAAAAACAAGACAAGCAAGTCCTAACCCTAATCCAGTCTAACAATATACTAAAGAATGACCGTTCTAGATTAACACACTTACCCAACAGACTAACCAAAATCTTGTACTGGGACACCACGAACAGCTGAGAGAGGAAAGAGATGTAGACACAAGTGATATTATGGCAAATGTATTTTAATTCAGCTCATTTAGCATTGTAGGTGACACTAAACTTTAGCTTTATTTACGGTTTAATTCAACAGAATGTCTGTTCATACCTGCTGAATCTTCTTTGAGAAGTTCTTATTGGATTTCTCCAATGTAACTTCAAACCTGTTTGTACCTGTAACAGACATTATCAATTAAACAGTGTTGTCATTTACACAAAAGATTGATGCTATAAACAAGCACAGCTGCAACTACACACCTGCATCTTTCTTGATCCTGTACAGGAGCAGATGCCCTGGTTTGGTCCCCACAAGGAGACAATCATCTGCAAACACAGTAAGATCATCAGACTGGACCATACATGAGATTTTCCGACCCAAAAAGAACTGAGGATAGCATAGATGAAACTAATACGGTGGGATGAAGGTCCTTCTTTTAAAATAATACATGGGAGTACGTTCATGTGCAGTATGCATTTCTAAACTGAGCATGTCCTTTTTGAGTGATCTTTTTGAAGATTTTTTACTAAAAATCCAAATACTGAACACAGAAGAACACAAAATGCCTATAATGAATGTTGATGACTTCATCGAGTACGGACTAGAGTTGTTTTTGGACTGAGGGCTAAATGGGGGCTAAAACTGAGGGCTAAAAACCTTCTTCAGTTTTCTATCCTTTCCCATCCTTGTTGACACAGCCCTTATTTATCCCTTACTTTGACATGTCACTAAATCATACCCATAGTTCTAATCCATACAAATGTTTAAATCATTTAATTTGAGCCTTTCTTTCTCTCTTTTAACCAATCGTAGTTGCAGACTTCAGCTTTAGCATGCCAGAGGAGAACTGGCCCTCCCTGCTAAGCCTGGTTTCTTACAAGGTTTTTTTCGCCATTTATATATCACTGGAGTTTTGGTTCCCTATGTTGTTAATTAAATTATGTAAAATATTCTCTTGTGGACATTTGTGACTTCATAGGATACTTTATAATGGGTATGAGTTGTATTTTCTGTATTTCAGGTCCTCTGTTTTTCTGTGAGACACAGTTGAAAATATAACCAAGTTACAGATGTTGCCCTTAACCTGTATCAGCCCATACAGACAGTAACTCCAGTCACACCAACACTACACTGTTCACAACACTAGAACAGACTCACTGTATGGACGGCTGTCAACTAAAGTAAATAAAGTCAACTCTGCAAAATAAAATACATTCAAATATAACAGACAACAGAATATTGCAAGAGGAAAGAACTCGCTTGACTTCAAAAATGTTAAATGCAAAAGCCAACAAAACATTTTCTGTTCTGTTTTTTTTTTTTTACACAGGGAAAATTTCTTTACAGAGTGACTGTGTAAAACCATAAAATCAAAGTTTTAACATTCATGTTCCAAACCTGCATGAATACCTTTTGTGGAACAAAATGATAGTTTGTATATTAATAAGTTTGTATAATTATAAGTTAGAAAATAAATTATACTAATAGTAATCTATTGTTTCGTGTTTAGTAGAAAAGGAAAGTACTGTTTAATGGGAAGGTTTTTTAAAGAATTGTTATTTGGCTGTTTAGACTTAAGATTTCTAAAGAAAACAATACCCTACAAATGTGTTTGTGAATGTATATTTTAAATAATCACAAATTTAATGTGATATTTTACTCAATTATTACATATATAAATTCCTTATTTATGTATTTAGGGTTGTGAAACAAAAGATGTGTTGATTGTAGGTAGGACGTTGTTTCACCCAACAGGAAATCAACATTAATTCAACATAAGGTAAGCAAACCAATGAGATCAAATGTCCGGGTACTGCCTCTCTATCTCCATGTTTTTACAACAAACTTGCAAGTTAGTTTTGTTTACGTATGTTGAACTGACATTGACATTTGACTGACATTTCCCACGAAATCCGACGCGAAAATAAATCATTTAAACCTACCGCTGCGCATCAGTAAAGAGATCATTTAAAACGCTGATATGTTATGTGCTTGCTCAATAACCTGTTTGGTTTATTGTTAACCAAAACAAAGTTATGGATTGCAGCTTTAATGCAAACGTTAGGGGAACGTTCTTACACCGTTAGCTGGGTCACTCACCCCAGGCCGCCAGACAGTCGATCTGAAGAGGTAATTTCTCCAGGATCGGAATCGGTTCGTACGCGTCATGCATACTGGAGATGATATATTATAAAACAAGCAGACAAACAACCAAACCTACGTGAAGCTAAATCTTCACTCTACAATCTGACTCAACAATAACCAGCCAGAGTTCAGCTGATCTAGTTCCGCTTTAACAGATCATTTAACTGCCGTGACTGATGTCAGATGTCGCAGAAATGTCCCTCTTCATCCCTTCTGTTGTCTCTGTCCGTCAAATGTCTCAGAATAAGAGAGAAAAACACATAACTCGTTTGTTTATCTGCTGTCACGTGAGCAGGTTGCTAGTTAGCTTCCACGTCTCGTCCTGTAAACTCGTTTAAACGCTGGGTTGGTCAAACGTATTTCATCCCATTGTTGTGTTTTTGCTCGGGTCACTGTTTAACTCTGGATGAACATGAACTGATGTCTGATAAACAGCGTTTAGGACAGTTAGCAGCAAGCGATCTGCGCCCCGCGAGCTTCCTGGATCCGTGATGAGCACGTGACGCCGCGGGCACGAGCGTCAAGCACAGAGCGCGTGCATTGTTAGTGCACGTGACTGACATCACTCACACACACACACACACACACACACTAACTAACTAATATTTTATATATTAGTTAGTATGATAACAGTTGTATATAATAATTTAGAAAAAGAACAATAGGAACATAATCCCTCATACATGTCCATGCACATTTTATGTATTGGGTTTTCACACTCAAATGTGTTAATTTAGTCTATTTTTTCTTGATGTATATTGTTCTGTGTTTCACTTTGTAAAAAGCAGACGTGATCACAAGTCCCTGAGGTGGAGTCCAAGCTGAGTAGTCTCAAGTGGTCTGGAATACACCAATGACTATTTATATTCCAAATATTTTTAGTGATATTTTTCTGTTTGCTGATGGCTAGGTTTACAAACTTTTTCAAATTACAATTTCATTTTAAATTAAAATTGACTTTTTAATAGATTAATTAAAGGATTAATTTATTAATTCCACCCTAGACTTTGAGAACAAGAAGTGCCTGTGCTTTTTAGACTAAAAACTGCCAACCAGAAATGCTGCCTGTCAGTCATGTCCATCTGTTTGGATTGTTAACACTGGTTGACTGGGGTATCTTTGGGAGGCGGTTGTGGATTGATTGCTTGCAGTGCAGTTGAAGTTAGTCCCAGACTCTTGAGCTTGCCATTTAAAGATGCAGAATACATTCTTAGAGCAGAATTAGGAGAAATGTAATCACTTACTGAGTGTTTCTGAGCTCAGAGGCTGCTGATAGGCACAAATGTGACTGGAATCATGTGACACAGATAACTAATGGATTTGCTTCCTCTTTATCTAACATAGTCAGGACTAAAAGTGAGAAGTTATCCAGGGTTCTGATTGATATTGAGCACGTGTAAGTCAAAATACAGCAGGAATTTATTTTATCCAAGCTGTCCAATTTTAGATTGTAATTTACCTGAACTAAAATAAAGTTCACGTTATATTATTTTATTTAAAACTCACAAAACTATCTGGACTAAGGACCAAATGTGATCCTAGTCACCAAAATGCTATAGCAGTATGGTACTGTCCCATGTTGAATCAATACAGGCCCTTATTTATCTTATATTTTTATATGCTTATATGTTTGAAACACTAGGTCTTTACAGTGGGGAATAATGACTGAGGAGACTCCTCACACTCCCCTGATCTTCTATGTCATCCATTATGATACTCACAGAAGTTGTACAGGAATTTGACCAGGAATATAGCACTGTAATTTTACACCTTATGTTAAGATTAAACATTGTTATTTTAATTTCTTTCTGACTTCTTTCTCTAACTGTATATTTTCCCCTTTAAATCATAATTTACCCTCACACCTCTGCATCTGCTCCATACTGACCCAACAAAGAAGACTAACGCATCTACACATGCCTCCAGGTATGATCTCAGTGCAGTTCTATGGGCTGTTGGGAAGTTGTGGAAACCAGAAGCTTTTATGCAAGTAGTTCCAAGACTTTGAAGTGTGGACAGTGCCACAGATTACCTATTGAAGAAGATGGTCCTGTACTTTTAACATAAAAGAAGGGTACATCGCCACCATAGATGCGTGACTCTAGTTTTGTGGATTATGGCACTTTGTATGCACCAGTTTCAAACAATAAAGCTGTTGTGAACAAATAAGATGCAATAACAGAAATTAATAAACAACTGGTTAAACAAAATAGAAAATGTTTACATTTGTGCAAATAATAAAAAATAAAAACAACACCACATAAAAAAAGCGTTTAGTAATTTTTACCAGCTCAGTAATCTGTGAAGGAATTCTTCTAGAAAGCCTCTATAAAGGGAGCATACAAAGTTAACAAATTTGACAAACAAATTTGATTGAAATAAAAAGTAGGGACATTATTTCACAGTACAAGGCACCATCAGTCCAAGAACTAAGACTTCAAACATTCAGCTTAGGACTTGTGAAATGTGAGTGTAGATTTATAAGTTCCAGAAAGATTTACAACAAAAACACCACTTACAACACTTTAAGCTCCAATATTTAGACATCATTCATTCCCCTCCACCAATCACACAACTGAGAGACAGAGACTTGCTAATTGTTCCCCCTCCAGCCCACTCTTGGAGGCATGTCTTATCTGACATTTGTTATTCAAAATGTTTGTCAATCATCAATGTCAATAAACATTTACATTAAGATATAAACACATTGGTGAAAGTATATTTGATTTATAACTGGTCAGCCTGTTTCTTAGAAACAGAATTCCATTAAAACTACATACTATTAGATACAGTTTTTACCTTTGATTCTTTGTAATCAGATGACAAGCAACCAACTCAAACTGCTTTAGCCTCAGTTGCAGCAGCTCAAAGAAAAGACCTGCAGACCCTACGTCCAGTCCAGTCATTTCAGATGCCCTTTCCATCCTGCCTTCACTATATCAAAGTATATCTGTCCCCACTCAAGCACAACAACATGAAATATGTGAATAACAAGCCAAATGGAATGTATAACAGGGACTTTTTAAGAATATTATTCAATTCAATTTGTCATGTTAACATTTCATGGTCTATTTCAAAGGATTTAAATCTGCAAAGTAATCTGCAAATAGATTTCTGTTGGGAAGTTCAGTCTGTACAGGTTAAATACGTAGGTAGAAGTTAAACAGGTTAAAAATTACAAAGTATAAACAAAATACAACAAATATTCATTACAGTCTGTTTGATTGTTATGATATATTATGATTTAGACCCAGGCCATAATAATGCAAAACATTAAAACATTTTCTGACCCTTTAAGCGTGTTCGTGTGTGTTCGTGCGTGTGTGTTCGCATGTGTGTTCGTTTGTTTGTGTGTGTGTCCATGTGTGTGTGTTCATGTGTGTGTATTTTTGTGTGTGTGTGTACAAGTGTGTGCATGTATGTATGATGTATGCATCATGTTTTTAATGATAATCCTAAGGAAAACAATAGGGCCCATCACACTTTCAGCGCATGGGCCCTTAAAACACAGTTATTTACGGCACTAGGAAAACATACTCTTTTTTATTATTACAGGTATCAACTATTTAAAGGAAGTTGTTTCAACCCATTCATTGAATTCCGATGTTTTGTGTTCCCATAGTTAGCAAGAAAAGACTTGCTGCTAATGAAGCTTGTCAGGATGAATCCAGAATGTGCTTTAGTGACACCCTGTGGTAGAAGTATTTTATTACCAAGACAGGGAGTCAGCGGAAATGGCTGAGATTGCTGTGGACATATGTTACATTTTTAAAACGTACATACTAAAAAATTCATTATATTTTTGTATGAAATTGGAAACAAATTTGGAGGCTATAACGTGGAAAAAAGATGGAAATCCTCTGCATTTTGAACAGGAACTCCACCCCTCTTAAAATTAAAAATCACTCCCGGGACTCCAGCCCTCCCCAGTCCCCCCAACCCACCCCTTTAATTGAGTCTCAAGCAAATGGCCAACAATTCACAGGATGGATCACCGTGCCCATTTGTCTCAGGTGAAATAGCACCACTGTTTTCACATTATTTAACTGGTACCGTTACTTTACATTTTGTTTCAAACTGTGATAAACGCACATTTATATGCAAATAAAACAATGACTTAAAATTATATTCTCACACAACCAATTGCCCCTATACCACAAACCTTTTTTCTAAAAATGATTTTAACCGGATTACAATAGATTTCATATATGCCTGTTTTAATACATGTACATGTTTATGTATATGTCTGTTTTATACATGTTTTAATAAATGCACGTAGGTACCATACTGCTGTAAGCAACTAGCCATGATCCCCTACATACTATTCATTTTAAGGTTAAATTCATATTGGCAGAGACAGAGCAAACACATTAAATAATGCGTGGCACTCAGGCAACTATTACATCTGAAATGATAAAGTTAAAGAAATGAAAACATTACTTTAATTGGTTTCTGCAGAAGAGTGCAGAAATACAAATGGTGGTAATAACTTAAGCAGTGTTCTCTGCAATTAGATCAGTCTACTAGACATGAATTGATTTGTTTTAAATGTACGTAGTTAAGTGAAGGTGTCTCTAAGAGGTTCATTTGTTGTGACTGCAAGACAGGTTTTCTGATTACCGGGATCATGAGATCGTATTTACATTTCATTTCCCTTTATAGTTTAAAACATTGTTTATAACTGCTGAACAGCACAGAAAACATTTACCAGTCAACAGTTTCTAGTTAATACTTGACCACAAAAAAAAGCGAATGAGGATCCATAAGCAGTTTCCATTTCCATTTCTATGTCCATTTAAATGCCCTGAAGAATATCAGGCTAGCACAGAAAATTACTTTCAAAGACTTCTAGGTCTCATGGCGGCCACTTCCACAATGATACCTTTGGGCCTCTTGCATGACATTCCAACAGGGGTCTCACCTCTTGCTAATAGCACCTCATGCCTGACCAGAGCTTGGATCTCAGATCTAATATTCCTCCTTGATGGCTTGCTGTAGGCGATTCCGATTAGGAGAGATCTGCCTCAGATGCAGGGGATGATTTTTCACCCCCAACCATATCTTAGGAATCTTCATGTTTGGACCCTGAGTGGGACCAACTAAGAGATGTTGGGCTTCCAGCTGAAGTAGTGGAAACTATCTTAAGTGCTAGGGCTCCTTTCACTAGAGGACGTTATGCCCTCAAATGGCATGTCATTGAGAGATGGTATACTGAAAGCTATCCAGATCCAGTTCCTTGCCAGATTGGCTTGCTGTACTCTGATTGAGGGGATCACTTGTTTTATTCATGGAACTAGGCACTTTGCCAAACTTCTGACCCTAGAGATGTTTTTTCTCACGCCTAGACTCATCAAAGTCTATTCTGCTATTCTGAATCATTTTGATCGGTCATGGCTGGACCCATCAAAGCTATTCTGCACCATCAACCAGACTACCTTGCTAAAGTGTCATTCTCAACCATGCATCTGATCATTCCTGAAGCCTTCTGTCCTCCACCATCTACTACGCTGCAGCAGAAAAGGCTCCACTTACTGTGTTCAGTCCATGACCTTCAGACTTATGTCCACCACACTAGCCAGTGGCCCAAGTCAGAGAAACTTTTTATTTGCTATGGAGGCCACAGCCGGGGGCAGCTGCAACTAAGCAAACAATGTCCCATTGGGTGAGGGATGCCATTGCCCTAACCTGTGAGGTTCACAGTCAAGCTTCATCTCTAGGAGTCAGGCTCATTCTACTGGTGGAGTACCATCCTCCAAGGCTTTGGCAAGAGGTGCTTCCTTGCAACAAGTATGTGATGCTGCACACTGGTCCTCTCCACACACATTTATTACATCTTATAGTTTGGATGTCCATGCTACTCCGGGTTTGCATGTTAACATCCCAAGGTCATTGCTGAGACCTCTATGTTTGTGTGCACACATAACCTTGAGGGGTCCAGACACTTCCAGTGCAGTGGCATTGGTATTCTCATTCCCATTACTGTTATGAAATGCAGCATCAAGAGCAGCTTTTGATAGGGAACATCTCTGATTTCTCTGGTGTAACCCTGTTGCCTTCAAAAAGCAGGAAGGAGATGCACCTCATTGCTGCACTGTGGACTTGTCTAGACATCTCTTCAGACAAAGATATAACCTGAATATGTATTAATTTCATGCCTATTTATAACCCCTAGCAAGCACACATTCCAGTGTGAGTGTGTTTAGTCTGTTTTTAGTGTTCAGTGTGTTCTCTGCGTTCAGAGTGAGCACTTTGTGTTCAGACACACACACATATTATATTACAAAAGTTTGTAGTATAGTACAAACTAATATGGTCGTCTCATATTACAAAAGTTTAATGGCGCCACCCTATGGAATCAAAAGCATATAACAAATGACAGAATGTGTAGCACATGACCTAAAAGATGTAACATCTGTTTGCTAAAAGAAAGTTTCTGCTCCATGTTTATTTTGTAAAGAAGTTGTTCTGCAGAATCTTTTGTACCTTTAGAAAATAAATATTGCCAATTTTTTCACAGACAAAGTAGCTACTATCAGCAACCAATTCTCCACCCCCCACACCCCTAACCCCCCCTTTACCACTATGTCATCCAACACTCTCCTCTTTCTCTCCTCTCTCTGAAACCGAAGTCTCCAAAATTATCCTCTCCAGTCGTCCTACCACCTGCCCCCTTGACCCTATCCCTCACACCTACTACAAGCAATCTCTCCATCACTCTTGCCTGAACTCACACACATTCTAAACATGTCACTCTCTACAGGAAACATTCCCTCTTTGTTCAAGCAGGCTCAGGTAACCCCACTGCTCAAAAAACCTACACTCGACCCCTCAGTGGTCAGCAACTATAGACCAATTTCACTCCTACCATTTCTCTCAAAGGTTCTTGAAAAGGTTGTGTTTAATCAGCTGTCTTCCTCTCTCTCACAGTACAACCTACTTGACAGTCAACAGTCTGGTTTCAAAAAAGGACATTCCATTGGGGTCTGCCCTCCTGTCGGTGGTTGAAGGCCTACGGCAGGCTAGAGACAACTCCATGTCGTCTGTCCTCATTCTTCTTGACCTTTCTGCTGCCTTCGACACGGTGACCCACCAGATTCTATTATCTGCACTCTCCAACCTCTGGAGAGTGCAGATAACCCACCATTGCTGCCCGGATCTCCGCGGATCTCTATCTCTTGATAGCCTGGATGAAAAAATGGCACCTCCAGCTCAACCTCAAGACATAACTTCTGATAATACCGGCCAACCCATCATTAGAACACAACTTCACAGTTGAACTTGGATCATCCACTCTTACACCCACTCCTTGGGGTGGTGTTTGATGACCAGCTGAAATTCACTTCACACGTTGCAACAATCTCTCGGTCATGCAACGCAGCTCCTAGTCCAAGCACTTGTAATATCAAGGCTGGACTACTGCAATGCCCTTCTGGCTGGAATTCCAGCCAATGCCACCAAACCCCTGCAAATGATCCAGAATGCTGCAGCACACCTGGTCTTCAATCAACCAAAAACAACCCATGTCCTGACCTCACTCCACTGGCTACCTGTAGCCGCCCGCATCAAATTTAAATCTCTTATGCTTGCCTTTAGGACAATAACCGGAAACTCTCCCTCCTACCTCAACTCACTCCTCCAGACATATGTCCCCTCCCGCCAGCTATGGTCAGCTAACGAGTGACGTCTGATTGTTCCCCCACAACAAGGCATCAGATCAATCTGATCTGTAAAACTTTCACCTATTCTGTTTCTTTGTGGTGGAATGAACTCCCAGCCTCCACCTGATCTGCTGAGACCATCACAACCTTCAAAAAACAACTCAAAACAAACCTGTTTCGCAGACACCTGTCTGAACCCTAATGCTCTTCTATCCTATCCTCAAAAAAAATCCATCTTTCTCTCTAGTAACAGAATGCAATATCCCCTTGTAAATGTAGCTTTGCAGACTTGGCTCATTGGCGCGCAAGACAAAATGTTCAATGCTCTCGTCCTTTGTAAGTTGCTTTGGATAAAAGCGTCTGCTAAATGACTAAATGTAAATGTAAATATACTGATGTTGTCAATAGGTATTATAAATTCAAGCTATGGTCAAGCTGATCAAACTCACTTCAGATATATAATAATAACAATTATTTACACAATGGGAGAAAGATGGAAGAAGAAAGGGAACTGCTGTTTGTTAAAGTGCTTTTACAGACTACAAACAGAACAGGCTTTCCTTTCTAAAGTAACAGTGTTTATATAATCTTAGAAAGCATCTTAAAGAGAAAACATCAAATCTGTCGATAACATTTCTCCCTCTTGAGTTCTCATTAACACATTCTACTCTGTCCCTTAATATTTCAACCAAGGCAATCCAAGTGCTCTTTGCCTATGACCTATATAGATTAAGTCTATTAAGTGTTTTCTTTTGGCATTCAGATCTCCTTAATGTCTGCCCCGGGTCAGATATGCAGTGTAGTTTGTTGAGTTCCGGAGATCAACAAAGGCAACTGATGTGATGTCCATAGTTTGTCTCAAAGGGATTAAACCAGAAGCTGCCCCCCTGCTCATGGGGGGAGGGGTGCCAGCGGCCAAAAATCTGTGAGGAAAGAGTAAAGAAGAGCAAGAACTGACTGTTGGTGGTCATGTTTAAATTTACACAGGTCCCACCCAAAATTGACCGATAGTTGTTGAGCAGGAATAAGTTTCTTTGTCTCACTCAACACCTTATTTACATATTTTATGGACACATGACACATTTGCAAATATAATTCAGGTTATTGTAGAAAGAATATCATGTCTGGTTACATAGCATATATAATCATATGGGAAATTAAAATACGATCTGTTAGATACTAAATATGACAGGGCTTGAAATACAGTAAGTTGTGATTCATCCCAATGCATGAATATAAGCAGAACATAAGTCAAACCCATATGTACAGAGTTACAGTTAGCATACATAGTATTGGAGCCAATATACAACAGGAATATTTACAAATATCTACAGTTTAGGACAATTTAGCTGTGACCACATAAAGAGAAAGTCCTATGTACTGCAAAGTTTTTTGGTGTACTGGAATGTTTGTAGTCTCTCCTGGGCCATGTAGTGTTACTCTTTAACACTCCTCTTAAAGGGGGTATTTTACGATCTTTAAATGATCCAACAATTTGGCCATGCCTGTCAGGCGACTCCCATGGCTGAAGAAAAACTGGTGGGGTGTTTTATTTCTCAGTCCAGAACATAAAAATCAGAGGCAGAGGGGTGTTTGAAGGGTTGTCTGAAAGCAGCAATCGGCTCAGCGTATCTGCATTAGCATTTTCCTTACCCACTCTGTACACTATGTGGTGCTAATAGGCAGACACCCACCTCTGGATGTTTGCAGAAGCCATGAAAAGAATACTCTTATTTTCATTGACTCATTAACGACTTATGATCCATGAAGATGGTGAAACGATGGTCATAAAGATACCGGTGAAATTGTTTAACTGCAAATACAATAGCTAGACCCTCCTTGAGTTGAAGTGATCAGACATTTGCCTCCAGTGAGAACAAAAGCGGTGAAGTCTCCATCTATGTAAACAACTCGTGGTGCTAGGATTATGCATAAATACCGCTCTCCCGATATAGAGCTACTGATGCTGAAATGCCGACCTTTCTACTTACCAAGAGAATTTAGTGCCATCTTTATCACAGCTGTTTAACAAACACTGAAAGACTGTCTTGCAATTACCGATTGGGACATATTCAGCAGTTCAACAGCAGCAATACAACAGGTCATACTGAGGACACAGATACAAGTAAATAATTAAATGACAAATATTATGTAAATATTATGTAAGTAATTAAATGACAAAAACAGTATTGACAAGAAAACACATTTTGTCTGAAAAATTTCAATTAAAAAGAACAAAACAATCATTTGGGACATGACCAAAATGGCAACCAAAGGAGTAACATGATTTAAGACATCCTACATGTTTACTTAATTGTTATAAAATATAACATCATTTCCATTTTTAGAATATTGTGTCATGTTAATAGATACATTTTTTCTATCCCAGCTCCTACTCACTATTATATAAACAGTGCATTATATTGTTTGCATTAGCATTGTTCTTCCCTGCTGACAGTTGCCCTATCAGAAGAGACCGGCAACCCACCCATGAGAACGTCTGTAGTGAAGCATCATTCACACTAACTGGCTGTGGTGGACCTCTCTCCCGAGGGTCACAGTATTAGTGATCTGAGACGGCAAGCGGAATGTTTGCAGCTTTGAGTTGGGCAGAAGGGGCAGAAGTTGACTTCTGCCTGCCCTTCAGACTGAGACTCCTTTTGTGTGATCACCAGTAAATCTTTATTAATTTTAATTGGGGCCTCCATTTAAAAGAGCAATTAAAGTGGATTAATCGAGCCCATCCCGTATAATGTCTTCTGTTAATTAGTTTGTCAGCACTGTTTTAATATCGCCTAATGACTTCATATTTCAGGCCTGACATTAAAGAGATGCTGCGAGAAAGAAATGGGCTTATCTGAATGTAGCGCTTTAATGGGTGATGTCCTCTTTGCGGCAGGCAAGGTCAGGGCCCACAGGGCCTAAAGGGTGGGTGGGTAACACTGGGCAGAAGGCCCCGGGGGTGATATGCCTAATACACCCCAGCCTAAGAACCACTTTACTGTTGTAGTCGCTCCTCTAGAGGCTAGAAGCTTTAACTGTGCTAGCCACTTACCTTAAAGGTAGAGAAGGTAGAGGCTAGTGATAGCAACCTAGCTTTGAAATCATTTGATTCTGTCTTCCCTTCAGATGATCCCACCCTCCCTCTAAAACCACGCCTCCTCCAATACATGAATGCATATATAGTTTTACAGGCAAGTAGGACATCCTGTCATTGCATTGCAAACTTTTGTCATTGTGTACTACAAATATGTAAGACTTTCTTCTGTGAAGTACAAAGAGATGTTTAGAGGAATGTTTATGTTGTGCTTATAATATAATGAAAGCAGAACATACATAAACATACGTGTGTAAACGTACCATAAAAGACACCTCAGAAGTATCATAACAGTATGATTCCAGACACTTACCTGCACTTCTTTTGCATGAAGTTGTGATGTTTAGTGGAAATGATAAACCAATCACAACATCCTTCAAAGTCTGAATGTGTTTCACAAAAGATACAATCATATGGATTAGAAACAACCTGAAGGTGAGAAGTCATTTGTGATATGTTTAAGTTTTGTGTTTGAAGTTACCACAAAAAGTTTCAAAAAGGGGTTTAAGAATTTGTAAAGCTGACCACTTTCACAAAGTAGAGGCAGAACAGATTATGGACAAGATGTCTTCATTATTAATGGCATTTTTACTTCTGGAGTAGATGTGTCTTTTAATGTTTATTTCGACGGCAGGAGCAGACATTTATGGGTGGTTCTCTTGAGGCTCTGCATTTGTCTGACAGCTCTTGATGGATGCAGATCAGCCAGTTAGTAATTCTTGATGAACTAAACCAGAGAGGAACAGTTGTTCCATTTGCTAGGCCAACTGAGAAGAGTCCATATGTTCATGCCAGTTATTGTCTCTTCTTATGGTTTTCCTGACCTGTTTACTGTTGCACAGTTTATTTCCTGATTATTTCCTAATTTATGGAATAAAATACTAATATTTTAAGAATAAAAATCCTTTTAATAACAATAATTTAATAACAGGATGGTAACAGGGTAACATAGAAACTAGAGGCCTTTCATCTTTTATCAATGTGTCACAAAAAGCACAAGATCCAAGATTTTGTTTTAATGTTTAAAGAATACCATTGTTCCAGCCAGCCAGGCACATAGATGGATGGATGGATGAATGGATGGAAGGAGAGAAGCTGATGAAAAACAACAGTGATGAAGAGCTCATTGCGTTTATTGTGACTCTGGTGTGCATCCCTGCTCATTTGCAGCACCTCAACATTGGCGGATTCATAAATCTCATTCCCATTATCCCGCTAATTAGCCAGGATTACAGGAGCATGTAATGCCCCCGTTTCCTCACAGATTGATTGGAGGATGGTCTCTTTGTTTTGAAAGCACTTCCTGATTGATGTACAGAGCCCTAGTTTGAAATTGTAATGGCCCAGATGTTAACAATCAAATGTGTTTCTGCTTCAGGAGTTTACAGTCTGTCATGGAAAAGAAGCTAGTCGAGTGTGTAACGACACATAAGTAGAGTACAGAGAGAGAGAGAGAGAGAGAGAGAGAGTGAGAGTTTCTCTGGCTGTTGGTGGTGTGTTTAAAATGTGCATCAGACTTTACTTTGATTTAGATTTAGGGCAAAAGCAGGAAAATGTGCTATTATAATCTGACAAAATTACTAACTGAATTAGGTGATTTATTATTGATATTGTTGCTTATGATTTCTATTTCTACTAATTTTATCCTTATTTGTATACTTTTATGTGCAGTCAAAGATGTTGACCAGGGTTATAAATTGTATATTGTTTTGATGTTCTTAATCTGAGGATGTAAAACTCTGTTAAACACTTACCAAAATTCATTTTGCAGCAGGTAACATGTGGATGTTCAGTGCATTATTATAGGTTATGTAGCTAAATATATACATGTGACAATAAACGTGACAATATATTAAATGAATATAATAATAAACTTAATATAATAATAAATAATTTATTTAGATTAAAACACAATTCAAAACTTGTGTGTATTTCTGTGGATTCTGATTATAGAATGAGGCAGAAAATATTTGTAATTATACATTGCTTTTTAATAATTTAATTATACATTTTAAATGAGTAATTATTCATTTTCCTAATGAAAACACTTCATTATTGCAAACAAAAATAAATAAAAAAAATTAAAATTTAGAGACATTAGATCTAAAAGCAGCATGTTTTTGAAGATAATTGATAAATACCAAAAAAAAAAAAAAAACCCAAAAAACTTAATATAGCAGGAAAGGTGAGAATTATCCAATGAATGTGGATATATAAATGTTTATCACATGAACTAAAAACCAAGAATGTAGAAATTCACATTTTCCAAATACCTTGTTCGGAATTATACAAATAATAATTCATATAAGAATTATACAAATAATAATTCAGACACTTTGTATTTGTACCTTAAAGGAGTCAAACAGCAATAATGTGCGTTTTACAACAAACAATGACAAATGAATGACAGACCAAGTTTGAGTTTACCAGCCAGTAGAGGGCAGGATCTACTCACCGAACTCACCTTCACCAAATCTGACCCTGAACTCCATCAATAAATCACTTCCTTACGTAGTTAATCCAAACTCAGACACATTATTAGTTGGGGGTTGGGCTGGTGGGGTGTGTGGGGGTGGGGTGTGTGGTTGTTGGGGGGTTGGGGGGTTGGTGGTGGGGAAGGGGGGGTTGTGGATGGCCCCATTCACAAAAAAACCCCAGAAAATTTCGCTTTGATAAAAATACATTTATGAAAAATACAGAATACATATACAGAATGCCTTTCTATTTACATGGCAGCATACCAACATGATATAGCATTGTTGCCTGATTTATGTTGAGTGTTATGAAAAATATCAAGTGCAGTTAATTTTAAAATCTGGGTTAACATTATTAATATTATTATTATTACATTTGCCTGTTTAGCACTGCAGAAAATTCTGGCATTATTTGCTTACCCTTGTGCTTTTGTTTGTGGAAGTTTTGTGGGTTTTGCAAAACTCTTTGTCATACAACAGATAAAAGCATATGGGTTTAACGGAGTAAATAATGAAAGAAGTTTCTTTTTGATTAAACTATTGCTTAAGAACTAAAGAATATTATTGTACAAATTATATTGTGGGATAATGGGAGCTGCATATGCATCTGCTTGTATTATGAAACCATTTCAAAATTCCACATGAGGAGAAGATAGTGAGGGGAGGTCGTTTGTAATCAATATTCTGTGTAGAAATGTTTTCTCTGCTGTTTAGACTGATCTGAACACTCTGTGTTTGTGGAGGGCCAGTAACTTTATCAGCAACTCATGACGCACCTCGTCAAGATGACTGAAGACCAGAAGAAAGTCTCAGAGTGATGATGGTTCTCCAGGGTTAGACAGAGTGTGACCTGTGCTTTGGGTGGCATATTACGCAAGCAATAAGGTGCTTCTGTCCTTCCGGTTAGCTAAATGACATCCTCAGGAAACAGTAGACTGGTAAAGAAAGACATTTCAGTTGTATTATTAACTAAGAAGAATGTGAGCATTCAAATGCCAAGCTGTGGTGTTTAACAATCAAATGGGTGTTTGCTAAGTAACATCTCATATTGTTAAAGGATCGGCATCAGTAAGTGCATCGGTTGCTGATGATGCAACATTTCAAAATACAAATCTGAACAGGTCAGCATTTGTTTAACACTTGCGCCACATATTAAATAGAAGTGACACTTTGCTTCATAGCATCTAATTGAGCAATTCCAAAATGGACTGCGTTTAACACTCAGAATGAAGCTTTTATGAGAGCCAGAACAAAACATGAGTGACAAAGTGACTCTGCCTTCTTTTCAGGCTTCTCCTCAGCTTATTAAAGTCACAGGGTGAATGATAACCTGTCTGTTATTAGAATAATCAGGATGAATCCCGCCCGGCTGGGCTGATTTCACCTACCGCCCATATCACCCCCAGCACACCCATTCGCCATTCAAAAGCTGTAATTGATTGAGTCTTTGTCATTATTGTGATTAATCATATTAATTTGTACTAATTAAGAGATATGTTGATGTGATGACAATTAGATTAATTAAATTAGTTTTAACTTTCTGCACCCCCACTTTTCCTTGCTCTGTAACTTATAACAAAGAAGACAAAATCATTGCATAACTGTTATGAAATAGTTGGCAATCTGGATTTTGGGACTAATTGAATGTCCGATTTTATTAATGATGAAATTTATAAAAGCCCTTGGGGGGAATAATAATGCCAATTCAGCAGGTAGGGGAGGGAAATTAATTAACATTCCCAGAGATACTCTTGGCTTTAAAGGCTCTGCACAACCTCCAAGTTTACCAGGATGTTTGCTCACCTGGTCCATGTTCTGAGAATGAACTTGTTCAAAGCTTTTAAATGATTGGCTTTCTTAACAGTAGGATAGATTGTGCTGAAATCTGCAATCAGCATCATTGCGTTAGAAATTCTGATTCAGACTCTAATGCACCAAACACATGATGACAAATGACCAGCACCAATGAGAGATTACAACACTGTCATTTTCAATCTTTTGACAATACTCAATATCTTTCTCTCTGTGTGTTGTCTTGGCTTCTATAAAGAGATCACTAGAGATTTTTTACAGATTAGATCATCATTTAAAAAAAACTATTGTAGGCAGGTACATTCAGAATGACTTAATATAAAACAGTATTTAACAACAAGTTAAAAATAATCATGTTTTCCACTTTCTTAATTAACACACAAAAATAAAACATTTAATAATTTACTGCATATACACCAATCCAATACATTATAATAAACAGCATCAAGGTACCTACACCAATGTTTATTGAAGCATTTTAATATTCAATGCGACGTGCAGATTTCTGAACCAAATGAAGAACTGAACCAGAGTTTTGCATTGATTTACGGAAACACTGATTCATGAAAATAAATCAAACCTACAAAGTTGTTTTTCCATCTGTAGTTTGAATCAGATATTAAAGCTTTACATCATTTACATTGGTATAATCAATGCTGGTAAATCACAAATATAGAATATGTATCACCCAGCTGTGATTTAATATAGTTTACATTTTAATTAGTTGTTGTTTTTGAAAATCTCTTATATTACACCAAAAGAAGGTGTTTGGTGTATTACTTGTTTTTTGTTTATTTTTATTATTTAACAGACAACCATGAAAGTTTCCTGCAGTCTAACATGGGAGTGACTTCTGGCAGCCACATGCCCAGTGTGGTAGGGCAGGATGGGAGCTGACACGTGTGTTGGATGGGCCCTGGCTGCTCCTCCACATTTTGCATATTCACATTGCTGTCGACTTCTCTGCAGGGCAACTCATAATTAACAGCTGTTTAGATGTTAAAAGCGACTCTGTCCGTGGCACATGCAAATATGTTGTTATCCTGCATCTCAGAGCCACGGGTGCATGTCACAGGTCACAATCTCTGTCCCTCTGTCTTTCTACCCAAACACACACTGACAGACATGCAGCTGTACTTTGCAATGCGCTGATGGTAACCATAAACCAACACAAAGCTCAGCCCTCCTCTGACGCTCTGCTGGGCCCCCAGGCTGGTGCTCAAGCAGATGACTTCTGAATATAGTGCATGCTATTTGAATGAGGGGAGAGAGATCAGTATTTAAATGAGGCTGGGTGCCGGCTCGCCCTGCAGCAAACGTGTGTGTGCGTATGTGTGTGTTGTCATGCTTGTTTAGCCAAAGTTGAAATGTAAATATGGACGGTGGAAGATCTTGGTGGTGATATGCTGCTTGAAATTCTAATAAACAGGTAGCTGTCCGGTTGTTATAAATGATACCCATAAAAGAATGTGATTCCTTTACCTGATAAAGATGAGAAATAATTGTTTGAGCTTGCACAAAATTAATCAGATCAAAACAGCTGCAATCTTTTCACAAAGACAGAGGCACACATGAAGTAAAAATAAAATGTGATCAAGTGTTGGTTTATCAGGCACCTCAACTAGAGGTTTGTATAAAATAATATGGGAGGGCTTGAATTCGTGAGGAGATAGGATTACTGCATATATTTAAAGCATGGGAGATGTATTTATGTTAAAATAAAGACATTCAAAAGAGACATCAAAAACACAAGGTCATCTGTGATTCAGAGCGCCAGTCTGGTTTAGAACTCTGGACAACAAACTTGCAGATCTCATGCTAGATGTGCTTTGTTCCAAAACCTAGCAAGCTGCCTATTGATCCAGCTTTTTAAGATATCATAAATGCACTCCTTGTGCAAAAGCTGTTCCATTATGCTGCCCTCCTTTTGGCCTAAATTTGGGGCAGTATTGCATGCATCCTTTCGCAGGCATTCCCATAATACACTTCAATAAACTTAGTAAAGAAATGTTTTCAAGATGGAGGACAAAGTGAAAGAAATGTTAATTGTAATTATTTAATCATATATAATCATTTATTCAGTACAGATAGTGTAAGTAGTGATCAAATTTTTTTTGAGTTTGAGTTTTTTGAGTTTGTGTTTTTTAAGTTCAATTCAGTGTGTTTTGCTTATTACAGTACTGTGTAGATTGTACTGGATTGGACCCGCAGAGTAAAAAAAAAGTAAATAAATACTGAGTAAACCCTGCACAGTAAACTGAATAAGCGCTGCACAGTAAACAGAGTATACCCCACACAGTAACCTGGGTCCTGGTCCTCTGGCTCCATTCCAACCAACTATATTCTCGTGGCCAGCACCATCATAGCACCATGACCTCTGGATTTGTTGGCTCAGCCCAGGGATAAGAACTATTCAGCTCTACTTTGGCCCTTTGATTCTTTGGCTTTACTTCTCTCTCCAATTCCTGTCCTGTTCTCCAAGTTTTTTTGACTCCATCTTGGTCCTCAATCCCTCTGGCACCACCTCAGGATTCTAATCCCCCGGCACCACCTTGGTCCTCCGAGCCTCTCGCTGTGCCCTGGTCCTCCAACCCTGTGTGTCCAACCCAGTAGTCTGATTCTGTGGTTCCACCCTAATTTTATTGTTTTGGAGCCAGCCCGTCTATAATTTATTGACTTTGAACTTGGTCTTTTCCTGTCCCCTCTTATGGTAGGGTATTTTTCCCAGAGGTGGCTGACAACATGACACTTCTCCTGAATTCCCCCTGTGGAAAAATCCACAGACCAGTGGTCCCAAGTCCATGGTCCTATGTCTGAAAGTCATGATGGTCCTATGTCTGGTGGTCCCAGCTCCACAGATTATGACAAGAAAGGAGGGGCTTATCCCATCTCATTTACCTTTGTTCATTTTGCCTTAAAAGGCAATATGTGCAAAGTCTACAAAACTACATTTTGTTGGGATAAGTTTGAAGCTAGGGAGAGATAAACAGCATAAAAGAGGAGAGGGTTTTTAGTTAACAATGTTGAACAAAGGTTAGTAAAAAGTGGGGTAGGTAGGAGTGGGGTAAGTGAAGTGAAAGTGACATATCTGTCAGATATGGTAACCCATACCTGAAATGTGACCTCTGCATTTAACCCATCACTGGTGAGGAGTGAACGCACACTGCAAGTCGTGAACACACACACCCAGAGCAGTGTGCAGCACACTACTGCACCCGGGGAGCAATCAGGGGTTAGGTGCCTTGCTCAAGGGCACTTCAGTTGCTACCTGCCAGCGCTGGAATCAAACCAGCAACTTTCTAATCACAAGCCTGACTCACTTACAAGTAGGCCACAACTGCCCCCTAAACGTGTCATTCAAACCAGGTAGGAGCAACCACAACATTCTAGATACACACCATAAGGTAAATTTTGACAGAGGTAGAAGTTGTTGATCATTGTTGTTTAAGTGAAGCATTTACATTACTTTCATTAGAATCACTTGGGTCGTTTACATCAGATTAATAAACAGTGCCTGACTATCAGACTAAATTTAAGATTTAACCAACATTAAAATGTGGGTTACCAGCCAAATAATTCACTCCTTAAAGCCAATGTTTACTTACCTTTGGAACTTGGCAAAGTTTATTTTGGACCCGTATGAAATCTATATATAATCTGGCACACTGGCACACTAAGAGCTCAGTACAAACAGAACTCTCTATTCTACACTGGTTAATATGTCCAATCAGAACAACTCTCCCCTTACAACATCCCAGACCAAGCAAGCATGACAGAATGCACCAGACAGAATGCAGTCATTTCCATGTTTGAAAATGACACAGATTGTGTAATTTCCACACAACAAGTCTGAATGAGCATCTGTTCTGGGCACCTGCAGAACTGAATCTGGAGTACCTGTCTTGTCTGGTTAAATGTACACAATTGCATCTGAAATGGAGGCAGGAGCGGTGAGGGGCCCTCCTTAATCCCCAGATCTCTCTCTTTCTTCTCAAGTATGGCAGACATGTAATGAAGATAATTGTACAATAAAAGTGCCTCCCTAAATCATTCCCCTTCTGCCCATACAAGATTGGTCACGAAAGCCATTCTTTAGACCGCTGTAATTTTCATATTTAATGAGCGTGACTTCAAAACTATTACACTAATTAGTCAAATCTCACATATCGTTAATGATGCTTGCAGTAATTAATATTGTATTAAATTAAAAAAATGAGCCGTTTCAGTGGCTTGCATGGAAGCGAGCAGCATCACCAACCGGTTGCCTTGTCGCAGTGTGTGTGAGCGCAGTGTGTGTGTGCCTATTATTGTGAAATGAAGAATATATGTAGTGATCAATTGTGTTACTTATTTTCTGTGTTTCTACATTGGGATTATAAATATCATTATCTTCTACAATCATTAGTGTGTTTTTCAATGTTCTACTTATCACAGAATAAAGGTAATAATACATAAAAAGATACACAGAAATCAATAGAATTAAAAGTTGTCAATATGATTATGAGTAATAATAGTGCGTAGAGCTTAGCAGAGTGATGCTTATAACCAGGAAACACCACAAACAACTCCCCAGCTAACAGTAAACATCCTCAAAATGGTAGCTAACATTCTCTAAAAAATGTTGTATTACCATTAGTAGATTTTTATTGAATGTTATATATTGTCAAAAGCATTATTCATAGGTATGTCATGGAACATTTTAAAAACATTATAGAATTAAAAACAAATGTTTGAATAACTTTCTTATAACCAAGCAATAATATAAATACAATGTCTAAAAAAACTGGATGCTTTGAATGTTCCTAGAACTTTCAAAAAAGCATTTTTAACGTTTTTGTTACTTAATGGAAATGTAAGAAAAATGTTCTTATAGCCTAAAATTAGCTGGGAAGGATGCTCAAACAAAAAGTGCTACAGAGTCACAGTGCTGACACTATTCAGGAAGTCATTGTAGCAGCAAATCATTTATAACGGACACATTAAACAAGAAAGTTTTTCCACTTCCACATGGAATGACCCACTGCAGCTTTACAGCTAATAGCTTTACCCTGATCTCTGGGATGATTTCAGTCTGTGTTTCACAGCAGTGCTTCGGACAGCTGTGTAAGCCTGTTTGTTGTGTTAACCTGTGCCAGTCACTCAGACTGTGTGAAAGAGATGCAAATCAGTGCCAAGCAGCACAGGCAAAATTTATTGAGAAATAAGATCTGTGACTACGTTATGATTAGCATCTTACGCTAGCATGACATGAGAGAGAGAGAGAGAGAGAGGGATGGGGGTGATGGTTCAATGCTCTGTAGCCCCAACAGCTGTTTGCAGCCTTCCTGATTACCAAACACATTCATTTCACAAACAATCCTGCTTATTACATTTAGCCAAAAATTAAACAGAGTGAAATGGGAGCAAAAGTGAGTAAACTGCCTGGCACAGGAGGCAGAGAGAGATGAAGGGAAATGGACTGAGATGAAGAAAGAATTAATTAAAACAAATGTTCAGTGATTATACTAGCAGCTGTGGATGCATACAGAGTGTAAATGCTATGATCCTGTTGAAATAATGTGTTGTCATTTATATTTGCCTGTGATTATTCCCCTCTCCAATTTTGGATTAGGCACAATCTAAAAATGCTAAGAAGTAGTGATAAAACACAAATCAAAACTTATAAAGTGGATCCTAATGAACTCTAATGGACAAGACTAATAGATGGTTGAAGATAACACTCAGCTCATGAGTTCAGCTCATTTCCTCTCGAGTTAATGGGTTTCCAGTGGACTGTGGACTTTCATGAAGGATGGATCACTGATTACTTGGAACATTACAATATAAATCTATTGACTGGGCCTGTGTTTGTATGTACAAAATGTCTTAAATTATGGTCATTGCAAAATATTAAAATAAACACAAATAATAGTTTAGGAGTGTAGAGAGTCACTCCACTGCATCATTCTCAAAGTCTCATGGGACTGGCTGGTCAACTGCTGAGATATTCCGCTGCTGTATCATTTACACGGTAATGATGATGTTTCTGATTGGTGTATCTTTCTTTGGGATTATGGGTAGTGTTGTTTTTTACAAGAAATTCAGCAACAGCAATGAACAAATGAGATGAAATCAGACTTCACCTAACAAAGAAATAACATTCTCAGTGCTGGTGCTAAGACAATCTTAAAGGGGTTAAATATATTAGTACTAAAAATCTATTTGAATCAATTTTTTGCTGAAATTCACCAACTGTTGTGTTTTGTTTAAGGTTACGGTATTACAGCTGTTTTGTATATTAACACAACTCTGTATTCAGATTTCCTGTATGTGTGATGAATGCAATATCAAACAAAACTATTACCTATTTGATCTGACTGCAATTTGTTTGCGAAAAATGCTGTAACTCACCACCTTTTTAGGTCCTTCTAACAACTGATTTCACACAGTCATGGAGAACCAGAAAATATCAGGTCATTTAAAATGTTTTCTTTTTAATAAATCAGTTGACAATTGATGTGGCACACAACTGCTGGACATGTTTGCATATTGTACAGTATATTGTTTCTTGCATTATTTCAGAAACAGTATCATGCAGTGTGTGCTGAGCAATTCTCTGATCACAGGCTGGCTCTGGTTTAAACGTGAAGGGCAGCAGAGAAACTGTGGTAAAGAGGAAATAGGGGCACCCCGTTTTATCTTATTGATGTTGTTGAACTGGAAGTACTGTTGCTGTGTGTGCGTCTGTGCATGCTTGTGTTTCTCTCTGCCTGTGTGTAACGACACCCTCAGTAATGTAATTGGAGGGATAAAAAACTGATTGGGGTGAGTGCGATCACCCGGCTTCCTCCTGCTGCTTCCTCACCCTTATTCCCCAAACACCCCCCAATGCAAGTACTCCACCATCCCGCAAAGGCACATTTCCCCTTACCTCCCACACAGCAGGACCAGCAATAACATCTCTGTGCCCATCTGTCACCATCTAATGTGACACAGTTTGTACCATGTGTGTTAAGGAAGCCAGATTAAAAAGTAAATACGGCAATCTTGCTGACCCACTCGTGTAAGCAGGTTATAGTGGTCTGAGCAGCAGCCCCCTCCTGACCTCTTCCCCGCTGTTTCTCAGGGCTGGTAACTTGTGGCTTCCACTCCTAAGGTTCTTTTGGTTTTTGCGGGAAGATTACACCTGGCAGAGTAATAGTACAGTGGTATTGTTCAGGGTGTTGGTCACAGGAACTGGGATGCATGCAGTGTCAGACAGATATCTTCCCACCATTCGGTGGGAGAGGTCAGACACATGTAACTGTCTGACTGATTGTCATTAGAGGCGTGGTTAATGGAAAATAACAACACAGCTTCCTATTAACAATTAGCTCAGCTTGAGGTGGCTGGTGACAGACTGCGGTGACAGGACTCGCGCTGGGCATGTTAAGGGCGGAACAGATGCTAGGGAAACAGAGGCTGAGTGCCGACCTGCCACTAGAAATGAAAGTGGACTACAGAAACATTAATGCAGTGAATTAAAATGTGCTCTTTGCATATGAAGTATTTTTTTTTTTAAATGTTCATAAGCATCTTCATTCGTAACCTTAGTCAGCTGCTATTTAAGGTGGCATTCCAACTGAAATGGATCATAAATTCATCTTTATCACAAAGCATTATTATTATAGTAAGATAATGCGTAACACTTTAGAACACTGTTTCTTAATAGGTAGTTACACATGAACAAATGCAGAACAAATAGTTCTACATTAACACTGTAGTCACTACTGATAAGGATAGTAATAGTGATTAACTAATCAGTAGGTCAAAAAAATCTTAAAACTAGAGTTCTCTACATTCGTTCAAGTGCTGTCTGAGTGCTGTGTTGGTGTTGTTTACAGAGTCTCATGGGTCAGTTTTGTCATCTAAGCACTTGTTCAGTTTGTTAATGTTAACTGAAAAGGCCACAGATAAACCCTCAAAAGACAATTCAGCCAAAAGAAGATGAGAAGTAAAGGTCAAGTAGCCAAACTACTGAAAAAGAAAAGGACAGCTTTGACTTTGTAGGGCAGAAGAAATCAATTTGAACATTTTGAGTGTGAATTTTCAGTGTTCTGTATCTGTTTTCACTGTGTGTGTGTTTGAATATGTGGTTTACAATGACACAGATATAATGACGTGTATAACAATTTAAACATGGTTTATGGGACCCTTCATGTGTCCTCATTTTGGGTGTGTCCTTGTTTGTAAAAACTCTATTAAAATATAGTAAATAAATGTTTTAGTTTTTATGTGGAAAAAGTGGTAAAAGGTTTCTCTGTTAGGGTTAGGTTATAATGTTTATAACTAGCTGTGTATAACAGCAATAGAAGTCCATAGAATGTCTCCATTTGGCTGGACGTATCCCTTTCCATTTTTTTTTTGGAATTTACAGGGACATGCAAATAGTTTCATGTTAACTGTAGCTAACAGTTGTGAACAGTGTGTGCAAAAAAAGACAACCCTTCTGACAGAGGATACGTGTCATCTGAACCCTTGAAAGGCGAAAACCTTGTGACAGTCATTGTGAATGACCCCCATTATCCTACACACACGGCATTTTGTGAAGATTTATATAACTATGGAGGCCAGTTCTGGTTATTTCTGTTCATTGATCATAGAGGTTGACAAGATGAGTGGTTTAATTGATCAATGAGTTTTGTCTTCATTACATTTGCTGTGTTTTCCATTCGTTTGCTATCTTAATAAAGCCATTTTGTTTCTGTACAACCTCTCTGCTGAGTGTGTGATGTTCTCATTATTTAGCATTGCAGATATACAATAATGTCACACAAGGTCAAGCGAGCAGTCTCTCCTCTTCTCTGCATGACAATTACGCTTGACCCAAGGGACAGATGTGAGTGATTTTACTACAGGATGAGAGTATCACTCGCGTCTGATTGGTGGCCATGTTCATGTCTCTCAGGCGTGTCACATGGGTGAGGTGGATGCTTGTTCTGTCTTATTAGCTCAAAGTGAAGGCAAAGTCAAAGTGTACATTACTGTCTTTCCAACCAAACAACAAATAGTGTACAGCAGAACGAGATTGCGTTTCTCCAAGCTCAATGTGCAGGGTAAGTATAGACATAAGACAACAACAGGTGGATGTAATAGACACCATGGACAGACAACATAACATATCGGCATGTGAGACAATCTACGCTGAATATATTCCAAAGCTATACAAGAACTATAGAAAAACTACACAAAATAATACAAAATACACAGTTTTTACTGCACTATACTGCACATAGTTTACACTGTGAGTGTTTTACTCAGTGTAACACTGATGTAAACAGACACCAGTTGATGCTGAAAAAAGTGTTCAGTGTTGAAGGCACTAAATTACTGCTTTAAAAACAGCAGCATAAGAAATACGGGCATGTGATTCAGTCCGTGCACATGTATCAGCAGTCCAACAGCCAGCATGTCTGTGTATTGTTAATGAGAGTTGAGTATTCTGAGCCTGTGGATAGAAGCTATTTCTGAATCTGGCAGTCTTGCACCACATGCTACACTAGCGTTTGTCAGAGGATAGAGGGGTGAGCAGTTCATAGGCGGGGTGGGTGGAGTCACTGATTATTTTGGTGGCTCTACTAAGACAGTGTGACAAATGTAGTTCCTGTATAGACGGAAGGGAGGTCCTGATGATTTTCTCTGCTGTCTTCACCACTCTTTGGAGAGACTTCTGATTTGCAGCTGTGCAGCTGCTATACCAGACTGCTGGTCAGAATGCTGTCTGTTGTACCCCTGTAGAAAGTTGTGGGGACAGGACGGAAAGGGTTTTCTCTCACCCTCCTTAGCAAGTACAAGCACTGGTAAACCCTCCTGACCAGGGAAATGGTATTAGTGGTCCATGACAGGTTCTCATTGAGGTGCTGCCAATGATTATGAGTGGGCTTTAAACTGTATGCTTCCTCCTGGAATCAATAAGATCTCTTTAGCCTTGTTGACATTCAGTGACAAGTTGTTGTAGTCACACCAAACTACAAGCTGGTTAACCTTCTGTCTGTAGTCATCATTGCTGATGAGGCCCACTACTGTTTTGTCATCTGTAAACATAAGGTGATTTGAGTTTCACAACAGTCACCAGATACAGGGTCATCAGGGTGAACAGCATCAGGCTTAAGACACAAGCTTGAGGGACCCCAGTGTTCAAGACAATGGTCTCAGAGGTTTTGTTCTCAACTAGTACTGTCTGGGGTTCAACATCCAGCTGCGGTGGGGTGTTGATGCCTAGTGATGGGGAATGCCTGTGTGAAAGGCGGAGCTGAAGTCAGTGAAGAGCATCAGTGTTGAACTTTTCTTGTTCTCTCAATGTGAGATGCTCAGGTGAAGTTCTGCTGCTATGGCATCATCAGTGGAGCAGTTAAGGTGGTATGCAAACTGGAGTGGGTTAAGTGCTGCCAGAAGTCTTGATGTAATGTGGTCTTTGACCAGCCTTTCAAAGCACTTCATTATTATGGGAGTGAGTGCTATCAGCTGGTAGTCATTGAATGTTAATGGTGGTGATTTGTTTGGCAGTGATATGTCAGTAGTGGCCTTGAAGCATGGAGTACGGTGGCTTGGCTCAGGGAGATGTTATAGATGTCTGTGAGGACATCTGTCAGTTGGTCTGCACATTCTCTGAGTACACACCCGTGTATGTTTTCAGGACCTGCAGCTTTTCATGTGTTGACCCTACATAGGGTCCTCTGGACGTCAACTGTGCCAAGGCAGAGTACTGCATCATCTGGGCTGAGGAGGGTTTCATTGTTGTTGTGTTGTTCTTTTCCTCAAACCAGCTGAAGTAGGTGTTAAGTGTATTAAGGAAATTGGGGTTGGCATCACAGGGTGGTTGGGTTGACCTATAGTGTGTGATAGACTTGATGCCTTGCCACATGTGCCTGGGGTCTTTTGTGTCGGAGAAGTGGCTCTGTATTTTCTGTCCAAAAGCACACTTTGCTTTTCTCATGCCCGGTTCAAGGTGGTTCTAGCAGATCTTAAAGAATCTTTGTCCCCAGACTTGCAGCATTATATGCTTTCAGGAGCACATGTACCTCCTGGTGATCCAGGGTTTCTGGTTAGAATGTGTGGTGATATTCCTGACACCAGTCACATCCTTGACACTTAGATATGAATCCCATCACAGACTCAGCATACTCCCCAAGATTGATATGTTGATTGACAGTGGCAGCCTCTCTAAAAATGATCCAAGAGTACAACAAAGTTCGAGCAAAGTACAACAACTGTAGAATAGTTTGTCAACAGTCGGAATAGACAGTACATTTAACAAAATTTGCACATTGCTGCCGAAAGCCAGAGTAGCCACTGCCACACAGGGCACTGCCATCTTGGAAACACAAGTGATCAAATAAGACGCCCCCAATTTTATTAACACTTCAATTAGCGATAACTGCATAAACACTTTTCTTATTAGGTGCTGAACTCACTGGAAAAGTTCCATTTTTAATTATATCACTTTGTGACAGAACTGAAAACACATTTGGGTTGTTCTGTCTTATGTTCTATCCAAATGTCACAAAATAGTCCATGCCCCTTTCAAATGATAACAGATAGACTTATTTATTTAACTATTGTATTATGGTTAGTAGTATTTTATTATTTGAATTTAGCATTGTTTCTCCATGCTCAGAACAGACCCCCACTCATTTATGCCAAATAAATGCTACAGTGTTTTTAAAGGCAGATTTTAGCAGTAGATTTTAACTTCTTAGAAAACAGATTACCTTTTACATTGAAGAAACTTGTGCTTTTAGAAGAAAATGGTGCTTTTATTCAATATAAGAAATTATGTGATACTTGACAAGATTTTCTTGATTTATTGTTATTATGTGTTCTTGTCTTGTGTTGCTCCTGAGCTGAGAAGACAAATGCAGGGCTCATAATACAGTGGCAAAACGTCCAGTTTGCACTTGAGTTTTCATACTCTTTGGAATAATTGCATATCAGTGCACAACATCGCTCTCCAAACACACTGTTATGCACGGTAAAGACCCCACGGTTTGCATGAGCCCATTTATTATGACTGATAGTGCTGCCTTGCCTGACATTTTGGAAACTGGAAGCACCTAATCTTGTTTGGATTTGATGCTTATTAAAATACAGGAGTACAAATAAAGCCGTGCCACTCCTTGTGTTCTGATAGACCCTGCATGGTTTCCTGCTTACAATATATACATTTGTCTTGTTTGTGCCTCTCGTCCGTGTCGGAGGTGAGGGGTGTCTGTGGCTGCCTGCTTCGATCACTTGATTTATGACTGTAGCTATGCTTTCACGCCAAAACACTGCTGGGATTGCAGGAGGGGCCGTGAAAATCGCATTTTTGCCTGTATAGTTCCATAAAGAATCTTCATCAAATGTAGAATCTTTCTGTCTCACAAAGTGTTCTTTTAGTGGAAACAGGTTCTTTAAGAGTGTAGGGAACAAGTGAACATTCATTTATCACTTCACAGGAAGGGGGAAATTTACCTTTACTACAAGTTTGTTTATAATTTATGTATTGAAAGGAGTCCAGCATTTTACTCACCATAGTTGTTTACTTGTTCACTGTACATACAGTACAGATTATACATTTGTTAGAGTAGCTGTACACATCACAGCAGTCATATGTTTAAATTTATAATAATACATTTAAACTTATATGACTGCAGTTGGGGCAGTTGTGGCCTACTGGTTAGTGAGTCAGGCTTGTAATTTGAAGGTTGCTGGTTTGATTCCAGAGGTGGCAGGTAGCAACTGAAATGCCCTTAAGCAAGAAAGTCACTTTCACTTAATATATGTTGTATATAAATACACATAGATGCATTATCATTTATGCATGTGGAAAGATTTGTAATTTATATAAATGTACACAAGCATTATGTCATTGTACTGGAAAGGCCTAATCAGTGTGTTGTCTGTGTTTGATCACATTGCAGGCCGTAACAAATTAACACCTTTTGTCAAGTGCGGTGAACTTGTTCAGATGTCCCCTGCTCAGTGTACAACTCTGTGCTCCTTGCTGCGCAGGGTCTCTGTCAGCCTAAGAGCAACACCAACCCAGACAGGTGGGAGGGGACGCAGCACGTCAGGCGATAAAAACAGGTGGGGGGGTTGATTGAATTCAACAATGGCTGTCAGACATCTGAATGTGACTTTGCAGGAGTCTGATCCTGTATCGACAGCTAAAAACAACAGTCATTATCTGGTAATTACATTAACATTTTATCAGGAGGGCGTGGGGTGCTTTGGAAGATTCGTCAGTGTCTTGGGATTTAAGACAAACAGAGCAAAGACATCTGAGGCCTGTCGGATTTCTCCCTCCTGGCCCATCTCAGCGGTGTTGTTGGAACTTACAGTATGCGGTCACCCTGATGTGTAAGGATCTGCGACAGCATGGACTGTGGTGACTTCTGTCCCAGAAGCCACAAACAGACTAATGATGTCCAGGCCCATATTGTTCTGTATTCCTCAACTTGTTGCATGTGTAATCAACTATTTTCCTGGAAGCTGATTGGTCAAGGTTGGAACAATAATTTACAGAACAAATGGAATGAAAAAAGTTTAAACTAAAAATCAGGGCTGTCAATGGCTTCAAATTTTAAATTGAAATAAGTCTATTTATTAATTGAATTAATTGCAATTAATCAAATATAATCAACATTTTCTAAGAAAAGCCCCCAATTTAAGATTATGTAGCCTGTTTGCCAAGTACTGTATATATTCTCAAAATAGACCCTTTAAAGATCCATGTCACAGTTAAAATGTTTAAAGTTCAAGATGAGAAGTAATAACACATTATTTTATAAATCAAGCACGTGACTGGTCACTCATTGTTCTGGTTGCGTGGTCATAATCAGGGCCTGCTACTGGTTGTGTTGGAATTTTATCATTATGCGTCTAGCATGTGTCTAGCTCATTTAACTGGTCATTGGGTTTGGGGCTAGTCTTGAAAATTGATTCCAACTTGCCCAATAACAATATTAGCCTCTTGGCAACACCTGAGAATTTCTAGTCAGCTCTGGGTGGAGTGGCTGATGTTGGTGGAGCTTTTGGAAAAGAGATTTGAAAACCCCTCAGTTGCATTATCTCAATTGCATCTCCTGTGGGGGGATAAACCCTCGGTGCCCAGCCTGGTCACATAGGCTGTTTATTGATTGGAACCTGCCGCCATAACTTAATATTTCATCTGCTTATTTTCCTGAAAGAGGTGGAGTCCTGTCACTACAGCCTTGCCAGGATCAATGGGAACATTGTCCCAGGAGGGGAAGGTCTGTCTGGGGTCACACTGACTGACAGGGCCCCAGTGTGCTGCAGCTGGACAACCAGACAACAGTAAACAAGCCAAACCACAATGTGTTTAAATATAGGCTTTTACAAAGCAGGAAATTGCTGGATTTCAGACAAAAAGAACATTCTGAACAAGAGAAGTGAATTAAAAGAACAGTTCACTCAAAAATAAAGATTCAGTCATTATTTACTCAGTCTCATGCTACAAACCTGTATACCTGTATGCTAACCTGTAAGACTATTTAAGATTGCAGATTTTCAACATTTTTTTACCATTTGGCAACAGTTCAACAGTTCTAAAGTTCCAAAAAGGATAAATAAACAGTATAAAACTCATTGAGTATACTCACGAGTATAATTCATTATAATTATAGTTTTCAAATTATATAGTTCTTTGTGTAAGAAATGGCATGTTTGAATTGTGGGTTAGAACTTTGGCAGAAAAATAAGAACTACTTTTATTATATTGTTACTACTGTTATGTTTTTTGTCCAGTATGTTGTTGTACAAATGACCTGCATAAAGGTTCTTCAAAAATCCTCCTATGTGAAAATGACTAAAAATGTGAAATTGTTAATAATGACAAAAATGTTAAATATGGGGTGTACTATTCCTTTAAAAATGGATGGTGAGCAGTAGCACCTGGATAGGGAGAGATTACAAAAGAGCCCTACATAGGGATATTGATAAAAAGAGGTTGAGTGAAGCAGAAAGAGTTTACTTAAACATCGCCTGATACAAAAGAAATGCTAAAGACCATTGCTGACATAGAAAGAGTGCAATAGAAAGAGATATCAATTGTAGTAATCAAAATGAAAAATGGGTCCCAGGCCACTTTAAGCAAGAGCTAATTTATCACCTGAAAGTACGGATAAGTAGCTGAGTTGTTGCCATTCAATAATGCACCGTTCTGCACCAAATTATTCCATCCCTGCTCGCATGCACCCATAAATCATACATTTCCACACATCTATTCCCATTAGCAGCCATGCTAGGCATGGGTGCGTGCTCAGCTACCAAATGCAGGCTAATAGACTATAACTTTTAATTTTAAGAATGCCTCATAGCCCCCCCAACAGTGGTGCAGAATGGTTTCAAAGCGATTGCATTTACTGTCTTTTGCCAGTAATTTGCGTCTGGATCGTGTATAGCAGCTGTTTTAGTGAGTGTATTTCTGGGTGGCGTTGTGTTTTGAGAGACACTTAGCACACGCTGGAGATAGAGGTGGCATTTTGTCATTGGTGACTGCGGGGTCATTGGTTGCTCATGGAGCACAGGGGTCCAGAGTTGCAGTAGCCAACAGAGGAGAGTTGATTAAAACGCTGCCTCGGAGGACCTCAGAGTTTTTGCTTTCAGTGAGAAACAATGGTTCAGTATTTAGTATATAATATCTGTGAAAGTCATTACTGTAGACTTTGTCTATATCAGCACCTCATGATCAAGTGTTAAACAGCACAGAATAACAAAGGAATTTTTACCAGAGGTTTGTGTCATTGACCTATAGCTGAAGGTTCAGTAATGACAATGTTAGATTCAGGGGAATATAATCACAGTGTGATTAAACATCAGCCTGCAGGATTTTTTTGGTTGGTCGGATGATTATTTTCCTGATTATTTTCCAAACATTACATGAGAGCAGTGTAGAGGATCAGTTATTTATTCACAAATAAAGCATTCTCCACCAAAGATGTAATTATTTATGAATAAGTTAACTCAGAATTTATGTTACATTGTTCTATTCTTTACTATTCCCTACATAAGGAAAACAAAAATTAATAGGAAATATTAGTAATTGATTAGGATCAATAAATGATTTGGGGAAATCGTAATAAATGGAATATATATTGATTTAACGCTCTTACAGAGCATGTAGCAAGATCAGCAGGATTAGGGACTCTTATGAGCATGAAATACCACAACATCATGTGTCATACAGACAAGACTTTATTAACTAAACGCATACTATTCTAACAAACAAACAGTTTAGAATTGAAAGAAGTCAGCCTGAACGAACCATTGGTTTCTTAATTCCAGCACCCCTCAGCGAAAGAGATATTGATAGTTAATGCATCAATTACTAAAACTATGATACTTGCATGTCTTGCCCCATTGAAAGAAAGTGTACTGATGCAGTTTGTTGAAGCTCTAACTTGTCTTTGCTGGATGTTGTATTAATGAGAGAGAGAGAGACAGTTTGATGCAGGTGGTTTCTGATAAATGGAAAGACAAGGCAGTAGAATGGCACAAGCTTAGAGGTCTGCTAAAGACTTCTTCTAGCTCAGATGAAAGTCCCCAAAAAACTTAAAAAAGAAACTCTGAAAAGATTAAACTATAAAGAGACGTCAGAAGAGCACCAGCCAAGAGCTTGTGTTCTTGGACACTAGTCTTTAAACTGTGAGGATGTTACACTCTAAAGAGGTGTGTGATCCACTCAAAGGTTATCCTCTCAGACGTTATCCTCTCTTTGACTTCCAACAAGTTGTTTTGCATATGCAAATTCAAGTTCATTATAATAATATAAAGCTAAGTAATCAAAATATAATGTACATGAATGTTCAGGAAATCAAAACTGCAACTTTACCAAACGTAGATACATGTGATCTAGATTAACTGAATAACTCTGAAACCTTAATTTAAATGTGCACAGATTAATATATGAGTAAAACATATGTGTGTTTATACATTTCCATTTTGCATTCTCAAGTGAACATATACACAAATAAAAATGGTCGCTTTGTCTCAAAGTGAATAAAGTGAAAGCGAATCTCCTTTGGGTTGTAAAACAGTCTTATCTAGATACTCTGCTATGGGTTGCTATGGTGGCCGGGTTCTGCATCTGGGAGTTAATTGCAGTTTGGGGGTAGTTGTACAAACACCCCAGAGCATAGTTGGTTTGATGGGTAAGGTATATGTAGTGGTATTAATGAAATATAGCTAGTTATTGTGTGTCTGATTTGTCTCAGACACTACAGAAGATTAAAGAAAAATTGTTACACCTACAAAAATAAAACAACAATTGTTATTATTATTATCATCATTTTTATATTATTATTATTATTATTATGTAATTCAGTGTTAAATGTTGTTAGTGCTGCTATAGTGAACATATGAGTCAGGTGGTCACACCATTTGTTACTTTTCTGAGTGCTGGTATGATAAACTGACTTGACCAATCACTACAGAGTACTGATTTGATCATTTTGCAGAGACAGATGTCCATTTAGTTTCTATTTCTAAAGGATTTACTCAAATACACTTTTTGTGTACAGATGTCTTCAGTAAGATCAGATCTGGACACAGCACAACACACACCCTTACACACTCACACGCATATTGGGCTTTCATGTTTTAAGGAGACATTCCATAGATGAAATGGTTTTTATTCTATTCCCCTACGCTAACCCTACCCCTAACCCTCACAGAACACTTTCTGCTATTTTAAAAATGTTCCCACAAGGTCACAATTTACAGTTTTTACTGTACTTGAGGGGACATTTGTTTCCCATAATGTAGTAAATACCAAGACATACACAAACACATTTCAACAGGCCAGTCAGAGTGTTTGGAAAAACCTGTTCTGGACAAAGTTCTGTAAAAAAAGGTTGGAAAAAATGGTGCAACATTATGTATTAAAGAAAAGAAACGAACACAGGAATAACATATAAAATTTATACAGAAAATTGACCGTGAGTATGCTACGACCCCAACAGCAGAACTGTATAAAGAAAAACTAGAGTCTTAAGACAAAACATGATTATCGACAGAAAAAACAGAATGTGAAGGAACATTGTTACGTACGCCGTTACGTACGTACCTTGCGTAAGTTTGTGTGTGTTAGTCTGTTGTGTGTTTCAGATCCCACTGGCCCACCAATCTGTCACTCTTCGCCCTGGAGGATGACGCCCCGGTTCACGTTATCCAATCATCTCACATCACTTAGTTTAAAACTCTGTTACTGTCCCGCGCGTTTCAGCTTTTCGCTCACCTCTGATGTTGTTTTTTGCTCGTTATTTCAATACGCTCGTTTTGTGATTTGTACAGTATACGTCAGAGTTTTCTTGTTTATTGTGTGTAAATACATCGTTGTCCTTTTGTCAATACAGTTTGTACAGTCGTTTCGTTTTACTGTTCCGTCTTTGTTATTCCCTAGGGTGGGACGCTTTTTTTTCTACAATTTTTCTTTTGGTAGGTAGGTTAGGCTCTAAAAATTAGCTAGCTGTGTTTGGTTTTGTTTCTTTCTTTTATTTGGCACCTCTCGTGCTCCCCCTCCCCACCTTCGTTTTGTTTTGTCAAATGTTTTGTTGCTTGTATTGTAAATATTGTAAATAGCTCTTCACTTTATCCACATTAAATTGTCACAAGTTGTTTGGGAACATTTTTGCTCTTTATTTGCTTGTCAGCACCCCCGCATATGCACATACACACAATTTTAAATGTTATTCTCCCTTTACCCCTAGACCACCTGACATTAACATCTAAGGGACGTAACAATATGGTGAAAAGGGAGGTTGTCTTCTCACACAACAGTTAAAAAGTAAATTAGCATCTCAGTTTATCCCAAAGATTAGGAAAACATCTCAAAAAATCCTGAAGTGATTATTTCTCTAGATGCAGCGAAAGGCATTTCATAGAGTCCAACAGAATTATTTATTTGCTGTGTTAGATTAATTTGGATGCAGATCAAAATTTATGTTCTGGATTGGCCTGCTTTATCATTATCCAAATTTGGCTGCCAGACAAATATTAAATCCTCAGAATATTTTTTTTGTCTAGAGGCACACGGTTATAAGGTAAATTTCTCTAAAATTATATGCTTCCCTATAAATTATATGGTAGATAAGATTATGGATACAGACTTGCCCTTTTGCATATTAAAATCAAGATTTAAATACTTAGAAATTAATATTACTCATTTATACATTGGTCTGTTTAAACAAATTACAGTCCCATACTTTAAAAACTTGAATCTGATTTCCAGAGGTGGAGTATTATATATCTGTCATTATCTGGTAAAATCAATTGTGCTAAAATTAATGTTACCCAAATTATTTGTTAAATTATTACTGGGCAGCAAATTTACAAAAAGTCGTTTATTGGTTTCAATGCTTGCATACAGAATGTTGTGAAGTGGAGACTAAATCTTGCAAATCAAGATTACTGACTGATGCTGATAACAATGAAGTCACCATTCTTACCATCACAATTCCACTCAAAGCCAATCATAATTTAAACTCTCAAAATATATAATGAACTTAGGAAAGCATTTCAACTCATATGTAATTCAAAAATCTAATTTTGCCAGCTGCCAAGCTAGAGTCTACTTTCACCTGGGCCTAGTTAAAGGCAGTGACTTTTTCATTGATAATATTTTTACTAATTACAATGATCTGGTTCAAAAATGTAATCTTCAGATTTTTTTCAACAGCTTCAGGTTTGTCACTTTATCCAGGCCCATTGGTCTGTGTTTCCTCAAATGCCTGAATCATGATTAGACACTTCAGTTCTTCAGACCCTCCTTCTCAGGTATGGAGGTGTGTAGACAGGTATGGACCTTTATACACTCAACGCGAGAAATGGATTTCCATTATTATCCATTATTATTATTAGAGTATGCCTGGAATCTCTGTTGCAACATTACAGCATTAGATTTAGATCTTGCCACGTTTTATGCATTGTTTATGCAGCGTTGGGTTGAGGAAAAAAGGCATGAGACATAAACTTTATTTTGGTCATTTTTGTCCAGATTGTAAATTATGAATCGTATTTTGAATTTACAAATCTGATTTTGTGTATTTATGAATTGTATTTTGAATTTATGAATCTGATTTTGTACATGTGAATCGTGCTGTGCATTTATGAATTATATTTTGTAAATGTGAAAAATGATTAATGGTAGTGATCTGGCTCCATACTCAAGGGCCTCATTTTCGAAAAATATAACTTAATTTTGACATTCTGAAATATATAACTAGAGAGAAAGGAGAAGTTTGGAATTGACATATTCGAAGAGACCTGGGACCCTTTAATAATCTACATTGAGACGAATTTTCTCCTTCCTCTTTGAAGACCCACTTTTTTGTTTTTAAACCCTTTTTGTTTTATTATTTTGTTCTGTTCACATTTCAGTGTTGTTGTGACAAACTGTATGTGTTTTTCTTTCTCTTTATTCCCATGGCATATGGGAAGTAAGGTTGGGATGGGATTTTGTTGGAAGAAAGTGTGAAAAGGAATGTTTTTGTCATTGAATGCTTTCAGTGTACCTTATTCTGAAAAAGGCAATTAATATAAAGTGGTGCAAAATTACACAAGGGAGCTTTATAAAAAGGGAAGCATTTTATTTCCTTTGCATCATTAACATTAGTGTAAAGGTGCATGGTAGCTCAAAATGTGTATTATCTGCGCCTGACTGTCTCTTCTGCAACCCCAGTGGAATATCAGCTCTACTGGAACAATGGCAACCAAATACATCACAGCCAGCACTCTTGAGCGACTGTGGAAGTCCCCTGTAGGACAGCGAGCTAGTGCCGCATGTGCTCAAATGCTAAAGGGAGCAAGCATGTGATGAATGGAGTCTTTGACTTCCAGTAGAAGTGCCATGATAGGCCGGCAATGCTGCTGCTCAGCTGCTCGCATTGTGACTGTGTCCTGTTCTTTAGCAGTTTCATTGCTGTCAGCATGAGCAATGCTTGCTTTTGTTCTTTCTACTGTTGCTATCCATCATTTGTGCAGCGCTCGAATATCTTCCTGTGCACCCCCCACCTGTACACACACACACATATCTCCTTGCTTCATCTCCACATGCACTGTTAAATTATTCTCCTGGTTTGTCTCATATGAAATCTGAAATCCACTCCTGTCTGGGTGGAGGAACAGCAGAGAGCGTGAGCTTCAGCATGTAAACAGATTCGCTTCAGATCTATGTCTGTCTTATTCTGTGTTGGGTGTTAATACTGTACAGACGCCATCAAACACTGTCCTAAATAAGCACAGTAAACCAACCCATCCACACAACCAATCAGAACATATCCAATGTGCAAAATAGAGTTACGTGCAACATAAGTTTTGACCAATAAGATTTCACTGCGGGTGGGGCTACTTTGCACAATGCAACACAAAATAAAACCAAGCGATTGACATTGCCCGACATTGTGGACACTATCACCTCTTCAAACACACAGACTGCAGATGCTGCTCCTCACACACTACAACAGACATCAGAGAGGAAACTGTCAATCAACAATAGATAACCTTATATAATACATGTTACAAAACACACCAATATTTCAAAGACACAGTTCTGCTAAATCAAAACATTCTGATCCCTTCATAGGATGGAGTTTCCATCATCAGAATGGACAGCTCTGCTTAGTTTAAAATGCAAAGTGTGACAATATCTGGCTGAGATTCAGGAGCATCCATCATGCTATGCTAATGCAGCCGTTTGGTTAAGATATTGCAATATATAAGTCACCCTGAAGATGTAATGAAATTAACACCCCAGGTTAACAGATAGAAAGAGTCATGATTAGAACACACAAACACTGTACACATTCACACACACAGCTGTACAGCTGTCTTGCATTTATTTACACAATACAGACTCTAGCCCCTTACCCTAAACTAATTAAGTACTTAACTCTAACCCCTACCATAACCCTAACCTTAACCCAAGAGTGTCCAGTCTTGCTCCTAGAGGGTCAGTATCATGGTTGGAGCTAAACTCTGCAGAACACTGGTCCTCCAGGATCGACTTTGGACACCCTTGCCTTCAGGGTTTCAAAAAGTGAGAACCGACCTATGTCTCACTTTACTGTGTTTGTCCTTGTTTAGATGGTCTAAGCACCTTGATCAATATAGCACCCCAGATATCAAGTCAGGTGAGGATAATGTTGTATTTATATGATAACAAGATGAGCACAATATTGTAATTATCTTTAATGCATGTCTATTAAAGATACATTTCAGGAGATGATTTTAAGTCAATGTAAACATTTAACTTGTTTATTAAGCAAGAGGCTTTAGCAACAAAACTACATTTCCCATGATCCCCTGTGGCAGTATGAAAATAATAAACACATTGAAAAAATCATTACTCACATAATGCACATAATTTGCTCTTTACATGCACTAGAGCTAAAATGTGAAAGTAAAAACGTTTCTTATGTGAAAGTAAAAGATAGACCGACATATGATTGTGCAAGTGGAAGACAGTCACTTCTGAGAGGTGTCACTGTCTGTAATTTCCCACAAAATATAATCTGAAGAAGAAGTTAAATTCATAAATGTCCAGTTTTATTTCAAACTTATGATTCCAGTTCTGTTTTCTAATAAGCATTGCTTTCATTAAGTATTTGTTTGTTATCTAAAGTTCACAGTCTGTCAGACAGTCTCTTCTTGTGAAAGAAGGTTGCTCTTGGCCAGATGTGGATCAGGTTTTATGCTGTTAGTTTAAAATTCTAAATGAGAGGATATCATGTAAACCCCAAACAGTGCTCATGTCTGGTCTCCTGAGATCCCTTCTTTTCCTCAGAGAGCAGGTGTGGCTTCTCACCACACACTGCTTTAATTTGTCTACTTTTTTTTATGTCCACTCACTCATGTGAGCTGCAAGGGATGGCATTATTATTGTTATATTAATGTGACATTAATTGCTTTTACTTTCTCACTCCATTAAGTGCGCTCAATCTCTGTGGGAGGCCAACCAGATGGTTTATCACTCCACGGTTGTTGCTAGCACCATTAACAGACGATGACACTGGCCTATAAAGTGACTGTGGCGAAGTGCACGGGGTAATTGAATAGTAAATGCGCAGGTACAGAGCAGGACGGACTCCTGCATTCTAAGGTTATTGAAAAGGACAGGAACTAGCACATCCACAAATTTGACAGGAACTATGAAGACTTTTGTGCTAAAATCTTTCAGATCAACATGTAAAAGAATACTTGTCTTGTGTTTATGTCAGTGTTTGTAGGCAGACATTTTTTGATGTTGAAGTTCTTAAAGTTAAGGGTTGTTTACACCAAGCACAATAACAATAACTACTAGGATTAAGTTTAAAAAAACTGTTCTAAATTTAAGAGCGTCCACAACTATAACAATAACAATACAGAGGAATGATATTATTGGATCACTTTCAGGGCAATGTTTTCCAGCTGGTGAGTGAAACATTGACAGCCAATCAAAATCCATTTTTGAATTTGAAGGGCAACATTAGACTCACACAGAAGTAGAAAATAAAATGTATTCAACTCTCTCAACAGTGACAGCTTCTCCTCTCTTCTTTGATACATTTCTTGTACCCAAAAGCATCTTTTCTTCCTTTGATTTCTTTGATCTGTTCTTTCCTTTAATTATCCATTGTTGTATATAGTTATCTTTATAGTTATCGACCTTAGTGTGAATTGGCCTTTATGCTCCTGGTTACAGCATCTACCAGCAGTGGGTCACAGGATCATGACAACAAACATTGATCCCTCTGGCTCTCCCTTTTGCTTCTCCCTCGTGTGGAATATTTGATTGTGCCAAGATGGTGGCACCATGTTCGGTCACTGCTTAGATTGTGCTACTGTTTACTTTTTACCGACTTTGCTTCTCTTTTTGCACACACAATATCTGCAGTGATTGTGATAAAGGGACACTTTAAAATATTGGTCACCACTATACTGACCTTTCTTTCGCAGTGATAGCGAACTATCACTGCAGTGCCCGGAGAGCAACTGGGGGAAAGGTACCTTAGTCATTAGGTCGTACCTTAGTCGCAGTCATTTCCTGCCAGCTGCGGGAATCATACCTATGACCTTTGGTTTATAAGTCAGACTCTCTAACCATTAACTCTCTAAACATTTTTTTGTTATACTGGTAGAAGGTCTTGTAGTGAAAATGTGTGTAAAGGGGATTAATATTGAGGTTTGTTCACAAATAAAGCATTCTCCATCGCAGATGTAATTACTTATGAACAAGTTCACTCAAAATGAATGTTTATAGATCTATTCTCCACAGTTCCCTGTGTAAGGGAAACAAATATATATATATATATATATATATATATATATATATATATATATATATATATATATATATATATATATATATATATATATAACTGATTAGGATCAATCAATGATTTGGGGAATTCTTAATACATTGATTTAACACTTTTATAGAGCATGTAGCAAAAATCAGCAGGATTAGGGACTCCAGATTACGAGCACGAACCACCTGTCAGGAACAGGAGAAATGAACCCAAGCGCAGACAGCGTTAAACAGAAAAAAGTCTTTATTTAAACAAATAACCAAAACAAGAACCCGCGACAGGGCAAAACGATAACCAAACTAAGACTTAAAACTGAACAAAAGAACTCTCAAAAAACAGTGAACAAAAAGCACGTAGCAAAACCACAATACAACGAGCCAAGATACAAGACACAAGATGCAAAAATGAAAAACACCAAGAAGCAAAACGAATCGGCACAAGACAGAGAACACGAGGGCATTAAAAACACACAGATAAACAGATGCGTGAAATGAGCGCAGACGAGACGAGAGAACGAGGGGCGGGGCCAAGACACGTGACGAATGTAAACAAGACGAGACCATGTGCTTCACACAAGACAAGACCCAGAGCATGAGTTCAGATCCAGACTCCAGGAAACAAGAACCAAGACTAGAAGGAGTCAGGATCAAAACAACACGCTCTGACACTAAACACAGCGCATGTCAGGATCCTGGCAAGATAATCTAGCTGACACCACCATCATAATGATGTAGCAAATCAAATGTCAAATCAACGAAACTGTGTTGTTTAAAACACCATTTCATTCATGGAAACAGTTAATTTAGCTGAAAGGAAAAATACATATAATTAATCGTCATTAAATATACATATTTTGTAGTACCTGATCAGCAGGAATGATTACAGTAATCAGCTTTTGCATTCGTCCAGCGAGTGCATACGCATTCTTATTATTTGTCTGGACAATGCTTCTTCTTCCTGCTATAACAGGACTTTAGAGCATGTAGAAAGATCGAACAAGTTTAAGTGACCTTATTTCTGAGCATTAAACGCAGCAAAAATCAAGGGTGAATACATATGGGTGTGTCAGGGTCCTGGCTTCCTGTTCTGAGTCTAGATTATCTTGCCAGGATCCTGACAGTTTCTTAAACTACACTACAGGGGAAACGTAATGACCAAATGTAATGAGAGCAAGGAGAGAGAGAGAGAGAGGATGTTAAGCCTGTACAAGTCAAATCAGCTAAGCATTCTGAATGAACCACCAGTAGAATCACCTTAATAAAGGGGCACAACTTAGTGCAGCTATTCTATGTGTATAGAATATGGATACTTGCATTGAGCTCTAGTGCAGAGCACAAATCCAAATGCGCATGGAGAGAGAGTCCTGAGTGGTTCAGAAGTGATGGAGTTCGTCACGTTCCAGAGATCGACGAAGTTGAAATGATGTCCAGAGTGTGTCTCAGATGGACTGAGCCAGAGGCTGGCAGGTGTGGCTTTGGAGAGCACTCTAAAGGGAGGATGGAATCTTATGCCTTTAAAGCTAGCTTGCTGTTGCTATCCTCTCCAAAACTATCTATCCTACCTTTAAAGGATAAGTCCACCCAAAAATGATATTTTTCCTTTAAATTACACTTAAGGAGTCTTTAGAGAAAATTACTTTTTTCTTTCAGCTGAACACAGTCAGAGTTCAATAAAATTATATCCTGTCTATTCCCAGCTTCAAAATGAAGCCAGGATATCATTTAATTTAACTCTGGCTCTTCCTAGCTTTAATCCATACATTTTTTGAGGATTAATAATTGCCTTCAATAAAATCAAAATGAGATGTGAAAAAAATACTATTTTAAGCATATTTGGTGATCAATATGGTATATCTGAATGTAAAAATATCTGTATGAATACGTTTACAGGACCAAGCTGATCCCCAGAGAACACTGACCACGACAATGGTTATGTTCACATAAGGAGGATAGAGTGGAAACTAAAGCTAAAGTCGCAATTCCACTTTTAAGTAGACCACTGCCCTTGAAAAAACCCAACACCAATAGGAGCGACACAAGTAAAAAATCATACCAACTATTTATCAGGTGAATCCAGAACCTAAGGTCTGACAGACACCTTCGTTTGCATTCCTCTGCATAGGCCATGAAGGAGGGACACATAAGCTGAGAAGGGGCCACGTTAGGCAATGGAGCGAGAAAGGCCATGTAGACTGTGTAAGATGGCCATATTAGGCCAGAGAGAGAGAAAGACCCCATAGGCCATGAAACAGAAAAACCATCCTGTAGAATTAATTGCGAGTATGACACCACCACCAGTAGTTGCGTAGAGAACATACCTTCATTGTAATTTAAAGGGCTTACTTAGCATTTAGGATGGTTTGGGAAACAAATTAAATGCTGAGGATGACAGCAGCTAGATGAATTTGATGAACCAGCTAGATGAACAAGTCCTTTGTTACAGGAGTGCTGGGATGTATTCTGAGATAGTAAAGCATAGAACCACAGGGGCAGAATAAGTTATTAATACGAGATAAAATAATAGTGACACCTGATCCTGAAAAGTCTGTTTTAGAGAGTTAGAAATTAGGTGAAAAATGTAAAACAGAAATTGACATGTCTTGAGTAGGGTCTAAATGTTGACTCCAGAGTGCAAAACAACATAGAAAGCAGTTAACGTGGCCTCTGGAAGGGAACTAATGTGTGCACAGAATATTGCGCACAACTATTGCACAGAGAGGGGATTAACCATTGCGATATGGTGATAAGCCTTTAAGAAGCATTCGAATTGATGGCATGTAAAATAAACCTGGAAAAATTAGGATCTTATAGGCATATCCTGGTGTGAAATTGTATATAAGTGGTTTACGTATTGTGGTGATCTTCAATTTAAAGTTTGAAATTATACATTAGAAAAGAGCGTTGGGCAGAGACATACGTTTGGGGAATAATGCTAATTGTAAAATTGAGATATAGACATAAATCTAAGGAGTTAGGGAAAGAAGCTTGCATTTTGACCGTGTCAATTAGGATACCAAAACAATTCTATGGATGTTTATGACCTGTCAAGAATTTTGAGAACAATGGGCAGAAATTTGTCAAGCAAATGCAAAGTGAAAGGAGACTTATAGACCTTCAAGAGGATTAACCACAGAGCTTCGGATAAACAATTAAAGATGTGAATGATTTGTGGTATTTATAAAACAATGTTTTACATTAATTTTGTAATGTAAAATTAAAGGCTGCGATCATTGCCAGGTAGAGATCTAATTCTTACCTCCGATCAGGAAAAATTTCACATAGAACGTCTATATAAATACCAAAACAGCAATTCAGAAAACGATTTTGTGGTTTCGATAAACTGGCACATCACTGCTATCAACCATTTGTCAATCAGCCACTGGTGAAGGAAGTACCAGTGTAGCCAAATGTATGTCCTTACCTTGGATTATTTTTGTTCTTAATTGGGGCACACTGGTAGTGGTGGTGGGTGGAACAAATCGCCTACCGAAAACTTGTCATGGAACTGTAATGGAGAAGCTAATCTTTGCTCGAGAACCACAGGAATAGCTAGAGCCTCTGAGCACATGGAGAATCATGCCACTGGATGCAAGTGCAACACCACACAGCCGGAGGGGAAAGTGGAACAAGAATGTCATCAGAGTCAGTATAATCACAGTCAACAAGAGCTTTCTGTTTTCAGTTGAGTTTGCAACTGAACGCAAGTGAATGAACACCAGCGTCACAGTCTGCAAATGCAAAAGTGAGATGGAACTTATATACTGCAAGAGTCTAAGGTTGTTTAGATCGATGAGTAATGAATGATGTGGGATTAGAATCTTCTGAGTAGAATTTGCGCTAGAGCTTCTATTTCTTGAATGTCTTGTGAATAGCATTGTGACGAAACACGCTGACATAAAACAATGACATTCGGCCTTAAAAGGCATATTTTAAGCTCCTGGAGTTGTGTGAATTACTTTTATGATCGATGTGCTATATGGAGCTTCAAAATATTTTATTTAAATGATTTTATTATTTATTTAATATAACTATGATTGTATTTGTCTGAAAGAATGTCATATTTTCCTAGGATGCCTTGAGAGTAAGTAATTTATGGGCAAAATATCATGTTTAGGGAGATTTATCTCTTAATTTATTTTATATAAGTACAGAAAATGATTTGTTAGTTCATAGTGAAGTGATAATTGCTTTTGAATGGTCTACTGTATACAGAATCACAATCAGACTGATTCCATGAGGGTGTTGACAAGTGAAGGGCTGATATGGGCATTGTAGCCTCTCAATGATCAAGCAGACACACGTTCACTGTATCGACACACTTTGATCGACAGATTAGCAGGAGAACCTTCAGCTGTTGAACATGGATAAGGATGAAGGTGCATGTTTGGTGTCAAAGTAAACCTGCAATGAATCTCAAAGGGAATCTCCAATTAATGCCAAACTCAAACAACATGTGAAGGTCTGATTTTGCTCTGGAATCTTTCATAACTGTTGATGCTTCCTCATAGATATGTGAGATCAGATCTTCATTAGATCACAATAGAGACACATCTGATGCAAAGTGTAAACATAATCTTGCAAAAGAACATCTAAATACAATCCTGATAAAAGACATTAAGAAATAAGTAATGGTGGAATGACAACTAACACGACCGTACGCTTGCACTGGATGGCAGGAGGAAGAACATCCTGCAGATTTTCTTCTTGCTGAGACGGATCAACAGGAAAAAAATAATCGTAGAAGACAGTTTACTGCAAAGCTTCTCTAGAAGAATGTAATCAGTGTGTATTTGCGTTGAATTGTGTTTTGACACGATTCTATACTAACATTTTTCAGGCTAAGAATATTTGGACACGCTCAGTGGTGATTAAAGATTCAGGGTTGCATTGCTAGCATTTTCTGGATGCTGTCGGAGTGTTGTTATATAATTGCCATCTAACAGGAAACATTCTCTTGAACATTCTCAAAAACATTTTTTCAGTAATGTTGTGTTATTGTCTAATGTTCAAAACAGGTTAGCATTAAAAACATTATTAAATTAAGAACGTTTTAAGAATGTTTAACCATGCATTAGCATTAATACAAAGTCTAAAAACGGACATTTTGATGTTTTTGCTGCTGAATGGAAATGTTGGGGAAATGTTTTTACAATGTAAATAACGAGATCAAGATCTGATCACTTGAAACAATACAGGACTTGCTCCTAAACAAGGCACATGTTATGGGCACAGTGTGGAGGTTAATACTTTTACAATAATATTAACAATGGTTGGCTTACAAATTAATTTATTGCAGCTTCTGCATGGTCACACTGTGGTTTAACGAGCATGTCAACATTTGTCAATGTTTCAGAGGTACCTGGACTCAATCCCTTATCCTCAGTACAACAGCTTAGAGCACAATGGAATGTTCTGATCCCCTGCTGTGTGAGCGCTGATGTCATGAATTCCTGGTGACTGAGGCAGATGAAGTGGAAGCCTCTGTCATTTGTAACAGGTGACAGCTGTCGGCCGCTTTATCTCTCAAGCTGAGCTTTAGTGGGCTTTAATTAGAGGGTTAAGAAGAAATCGAGAAAGTAAAAGCAAGACTTACTCTGACAAATAAAGTAAGTGAAGTGAGGCTGCTGGCTGTGATTACTCCTCACAGAGAAAAATGTAATGGAGCAGTCAACACTTATACCAGAATTCAGCATGATAAAGGTGATACAGTACAGCAAGCATTGTTCTTTATGATACTTTATGATGTTTTCTTTCCTTTTTGGAGCGTGAGAGTATAAATCATTTGTTGATGGAAAAAAAATCTGTTCTGCCTCCTGTTTCACAGAAGAAAAGTCATACGTGTTTGGAGCAACATTTTACCATGTTTTACCATGTTTTACACTCCTGGCAAATATTTAAAAACAGGTTTTATGAATTTGTCAAAACTTTGACTCATTTTATTTAAATATAAATGTCAGTATTTATCATGAACTTTTCATGACTTCATATACCTGCATCTCAGAGAAGCTGAGGTAGAAAATTTTCTTTAGTTTCCAAAGTGTAGGGTGGGGGGTGACCCTTACAGTTCATGTGTGTGAATCTGAATTGGTCACCTCCCACAGGATGCTCAGTTTGAGAATACAATCACACTGTAGATGAATTTCATTAGTCTAACATAGAAAATTTTGTAATTAATCATGACAGTTAATGCCTATTGATGTGTCAATATGTTGAATACATTGTTTTCACACAGACACACAATAAACAATAAAATGTACGCGTCAGAACATTAAGGAAGTCAGTTTGTTGAGTGACACACCAGCGCTGGTCTGATGTGTGCGGTTGTGGAAGTAAGAATCGATTACAGATGATGTCACACTGGACCTCAGATTGATGCGGCACTGAAAGGCATCCGGTGTCCCTGCAGACAGATGTCAGGTGTCTCCTGTGCTCATTTCACACTGTCAGAAAGATACTGTTCATATTATTGTTTCAACTCATTTATTTCAGCCAAGGTCTCTAGATATAAATAAGAGGAAATATTACTGGAGCATTTTAACAGCGTGTGGAACCTTGAAGGCTGTAATTCAGCCTCACATCATCAAAAGAAAAGTAAAAGTGAAATTTTTGTCAGATATGGTAACCCATACCTGAAATGTGACCTCTGCATTTAACCATCACTGGTGAGGAGTAAACACACACACACACGCGTGCACACACGCACACAGTGGGCAGCACACTACTGCACCCGGGGAGCAATCAGGGATTAGGTGCCTTGCTCAAGGGCACTTTAGTTGCTACCTGCCAGCGCTGGAATCAAACCAGCAACCTTCTGATCACAAGCCCAACTCACTTACCAGTAGGCCACAACTGCCCTCAAATGAGATGCATGTGTCACAGAGCCATACAGAATTACATCTAACAATCAAAACTGACTTTATTCTAATACATGTTGGATTGCTTGTGCACATACATTTTACCAGGTCATCACTCTAGCTCCCAGTGAGCTACTAAGCTGTGATGTCAGCTGCTTTAGTTCAACAAAGATCTAAACTGTACATGCTTTAACACACATCACTTTATTTTTCATCAGAATATCACAATGTCTGCACAGCCAGCAGACAACCAGGAAAACCTACAAACTAAGTGGAGAAATAGGGAAACCCAAATGTTCTTGGACAGTGATGTATACCAAAGTATTATGATGACTGAACCCGGGCATCATCCTTGACAGACAAAACTATTCAAGTCAAGTGTATGCATTGTGTTGGATTAAACAGATTTTTTTGGCCTTCTTGTGATGACACTGGTAGCAATTTGCCCCACAGCATGTGACATCTCACCATGTAGAATTTCTGAAGGAGACATGGGGTAGATTTCAAGATAAAAGCCCGACCCCAAGAGCTGCATACACACATGTGCTTTGCCTGGCTCTCTCTCTCTGCTTAACTGCAGTCCCATGATTACAGGCACCTGAAGCTCATCGAGCTGTGTGTGCTCAGGAACGCAGAGCTCAGTTAACAAAAAGAGAATCAGCAACACTGGCAGAGAGTTGCTTCACCTGTGTACCAGACTGGTGTTTATTATTTTGGTTTGTGTAGTGTTGGCTGTATGGTGTTCAGCCTTTGATAAACAATATGTGCTTTCAAGTTACATGTGTTGCCTGGTGTTAAATGAAATTCAAGACCTTTTCCTTTATGTATGATAGTGTTAAAAGGTAAATGTTTATACTTTTTTGTAATACTTCAACCCTTGCTGGGGGTTTAGGGGCTGATTGTGTGATGAAACTTGTGATCTGTTTATGTCTAAAAGGGGAGTTTTGTGAGGGAAGTTTGTGGTGTTTATTTTTTATTTTTTTGCTTAACCAGGCCATTTAGTTCTCCTCACAAAAATAGTTAGTTTGCCTTTTTGTTTGTTATTTTGGCTAACCCTCTCCTGAGATTTTGTGCCTCCTTCCAATAAATTTAAATTTTTGCTTTAAAGAGTGTCTTGAAGCATTTCTGGGGCAGAGGCTGACGTATATTCTTTAAATACATTATATCTCTCCCAACCCTAGACTGGAGGAGGATCATAACACTGAGAAAAACATGAATTAGAATATTTTTGTATTTATTCTGAGGTTTTATGAAAATATTAAGTAAAATTTTGGAATTGTTAAGTGTAAGGGGTGGTTATGTCATGTTTGTGTTAACATGGAATTTTTGTATTGACCCACTGATTGTTACTTTTATTACAAACTATTAATCTGCTGCAGTTTTGTTTGATGTTCCAGCAAAGAAGAATATATAGACAGAAGGGAAGTTACCTGTTGTGCCAATTAACTAAAGTGTTCTGTTTGATAATGTATATGTGGTAATGTCAATGTTTTTACTTTTTCACAAATTATTCAAAAGTAACTAATGACCCTAATGTCTGCAGTAGTTTTCTTTTAAATTCAAATCAATCTAAATATGCTTAATGTCTTTATCACATATGGGGGAATATTTATATTCACCTAAATTAAAATCTAAGGAAATGTGTCCCTTCAACCGCATCACACTTTTGCCAACCCTGTCACATTACTTTTTGTGAATAGTTACTGTGAAAATGAAAACTTTTCTTGCTGAGCACCACCATCCATGCTGAGGTCTAATAGAGTACAATTGTGGTGTCAGTGAAATGTCTAAATAATTTTTACAAAAATAAAGAGACCAAACACGGTATTTATATATTCATAACTTTAAATAACAAAAAAAGGAAATGTTACATTTGTGGTCATTAAATTGAGTAGTAGGCAAATGTTTGTTTCATAAGTTTTGTGTAATATTCTTTTAAAAATCTGGGGGTTGAGGACAAAGGTTTCCAAATAAGAAAATAACTGAAGTGCTTTAATGCTTAGGGTGGGAGAATATGATTTGATTAAAATTGTTATGTATCTGATGATGTATGTGGTATTTAGAAAATTAAGCAAGTTGGTTAAAAAATGTTTTTTGATCAAATTAAAATATTACTGACCCCCAGAAATCAAGACATGCATTTGTCAGACTGTTGTTCCAAAGTGATATTTACATATTTTACCAGTATGTTTGTCCCCTGGAAACCAACATATTGTTAGGGCTATAGTCTATGATTGCATATATGCTGTACATAAATAGAGTTATCACTGAATAACATAGTACGTCAAAATACCATGATATTTCTGTAACATCTAATACCAGATGCTTTTTTTGTAAGCTAAAGAGTTTCCGTCAAGAACAGGGCTGTTCACTCCTGCTCCTGGAGGGTCAGCGTTCTGCAGAACTCCAGCCCAAATCAAACACACCTGAACCAGCTAATCAAGCTCTTACTAAGCAGATTAGTAAACATCCAGGCAGATGAGTTGGAGCTAACTAATCCTGTTTGCAATCCAACAAGTGATCTATAGATGGAGCTCTTCTCATTGAAACTTATGAGAGTGAATAAACTGTGCTGTGGTTAATGACACACTGCAGTAGTATTGGTAACCCTAATTGCAGTAAATGCTAATCAGTGGATGCTAACCCCATCCAAGCTGCAGATGGTGAAACTGGAGCTGTTATAAATACTTGTCTTTTCTCCTTTACTTAACAGTCTGCACTGCCCCAAGTGTGTGAGAAAAGTACAATTCACTGTCGTCCCCTGAAGCAAAATGACTTAATTTAGTTCTGCATGGAAATCTAATTACAATAATGCAGGGAGAATGTTCACTGTCCAGCCCCCGCACTGTTTCACAGATACCTCACCTGTAGGCGTCAAACACACACACACAGACACAATAAAACTTAAAGGGGGTTTTATTCAGAGTTCACGGGCCTGCAAAGTGTCACATGAACAGAAAGATGGAGTTCTGCAAATCATAGACAACAAACATGTGAATAGAATATTTCTTCAATGGATTCAGTAACCGAAAATGTTTGACTTCGCATTGACGCTGCATCCACAATATACAACCACAATAATAACACTGCTTCTTCAGCCAGCAAAACATAAACAATATGTCAAACTGTACGGTATAAAATGCCAGTTTATCTAAAAATCTTCATTTATTTTCCCTGATGTTTTTCCAAATCGATTCGATGTTTTTGATGATCAAATAACAAAAGACTTTGTTCAGTAAATCACTTAATACAGTGAAAGAAAATGCTGACTGAAGCTGAGCATTCTGAAAACATCTCCTTATGCATTACAGCTGTACTCATCTGATTGTATTTTACACACAATGAAAACATCCATGTAATGTTGTTATTTTTTATTAGTTTTACACTGTTGTGATATTGTTTGCCTTTGTTGTTACATAACATACGTACCCTCACGCACCTGAAACCACAGACACTTCATGAAAATGCATCTAGAACCACTTTGTTGGTGTAATTGATATTTGGTGAGAAATCTATGTTCCAGACATTCTCAATTGGCCATGTGGTGACAGTGCTAATTCTCTTGAAAAGCGCCCCCAAAATGCCTGCCAATATGTGCGCTTCAGCGACGCAAATTCATTACAGCAATGTAGTGGTGGTATTGATCAGTGTGTGAATGTGACAGAGGTTTTCTTTGTGTCTTTGTTTTGTGCTGTGGGAGACTGATATTGTGAAAGACACTTTACTGCCCTAGACCCTTTTACAGCATGGTAAAGCTCTCCAGTATCAAGCTGTTTTTCTTGGCCATTGTAAAAGCAGGTTGACAGTTCCTAAACATCAACTGGACTGCTTTTGTTGCTCTAGGTGATAAAGTGGATGGGTGTCCTGCAGAACTGTCCAGCATTGTAAGTAATTTTTACATTTTTAACTATTGAAAAGCATGATTTTAAGCATGTATTTAAATTTATGAAATAGTTATTCAGTAGTTATTAACAGTTATTCAATAGTTTATCAAAAACTGAAAATTGTGTCTTAATTTACTTATTCCAAACGTATTGTTTTTTTATTGATTACAACAACTTTTTATAGTGACCAAATCTCCTAAAGCACTAAAAAATCACAAAAACGCTAAAGTGCCTTCTGTACAGATACCTTCTGTTTTCCTTTCAGTTTAAATTAAATGGTGCATGTGATGTTTCTATGGTCACCAGGCTAACAATAACAAAATGAATCAGGTTAACAAATATAATAGGACAATACTTTGTTTGATATGACAGATAAAGTTACATGCTTGTGATTGAAACATATACATCTTCCTCCACTGTCCCATATCACAACCTGGTCAGAAAACCAATCACAATTCAGACTAGTTAGTGATACCAGAGTCACTACTTTCAGGTTAGCAATAAATGTATCCATGTTAAGAGTTGAAGATTATCACTGAATATCAACTAAAGTTCTAGAAGAGTGCACGAGTTACATGACTGTACTTGTATATGATACTCTTTGGTGCTATAATGGTGTTGTAGTATGTTTTGGAGCTTGACAGAATTGCTGTATAGAAAAATGGTGCATAGATTTATAAATATAACAGCATACAAGTTTTAGTTAAATAAACCATTTGATTACTAATGGACATTAATTAATTAATTTTGTGAAATGCCTGAGTCACCTCTCCAGTGACCAGTGACCCCTGACAGCGGATGACATGGTGAAAATGTATGTCACACTGCAGCTGCTCTCAGCTGCAAGGCAAAGCCACTTAAAAGCAAGCCTGCAATCTTAGCATAAAAACCCATGGATCTCAGAGGGGGAGAAACTTTACCACATTGAGTAAAATGCTTTTGTAAGGGAATAGCGTATCATTTAATGAATCAACAACCTGTCTGCTAATCTTCAACATGGTTTACATTAAACAATACCTTCGTTGGGAACGGTAGTAGGTTTAACTGTGATTAAGATGCTATTTTATTAGGACTCATTTACGGCATCACCACCAGCAAATGTGTAATATTACTATTCATTAATAAATGCATTGTAATATTATGAGATATTGTCTAAAGTAAAATATATCGACGATTTCTTAGTTTTGCTTTCAGGCTTTACCAATTAAAATTAAAAAGACTTGAATTGTAATAATTATTATGACTGTCATATGCATGTGATGCTGATATAGTGTTTATTTGACCACAATAAAAAGAAAACAAATAATTGAATTATAAATATTGTATTTTACTATTGTTTTAATATTTAATACAAATAAAAGAATTGTGTTTCTATGACTTACAGGTTTTACCACTTAAAAGATGACTTGAATTGTAATGACTATTATGACTACTATCTATGCCTAATGATGATGATTTAACATGTTTTAATGAATCAAGGTAAAAAAATTATAAACACTTAATAAATAAATAAAGATGTATTATTTTGTTGGCTTCAGGTTTCAACAATTAAGTTACAATCACATTTTCAGAGACTAATATCACTGCTATGTATGCCCAATGAAGATGTTTTAATGAGCAGATTAAAATCTAATCTTATATTGTGACAAGAAACTGTGCAATGAAACAACCGCCACTGATGTCATTGGCTGCATCCAAAACTTATGCAGCTAACTTCCTGCTTTGATGGCCTGTAGGCATGGGTGCTTTTCAGTACTCAAACTGATGCTTCCTCGTTTCCTGTCTCCTCCATCCTCCAGCCCATGACCCAGAAACTGATCAAAGTCAGCCATCATGAAGGACACCTCAGTTCTTTAATTGCACCTTGATGAGGTGGGGAACAAGGAGTGAGGAAGCTTTCTGAGGAGGCACGACTGAGGAAACATTGGTGTATCATATGTAGAAGTGCTTTTTTTTTGCCTATCATCCTTGCAACCTTCTACAACATAATGGAAGGGAGCTAAGAGACAAGGACAAGAAGGGAAGAAAGGAGACAAGGATGCACAAATAAGAATTGAGACGCATGCAATGACTTCAGAGACTGCAAAGGCACCTCTGGAAATCGTTTCAGACAGGCTTCATAGGCAGTGTAACAAGATTATATTTAAAATATAAACACACAGCACTTTGATCATAACCAATTGAATATTTAAAACTACAATACTGATTTCATCGTAACACTTGAATTTCTACAAAAACTGTCACCCAATCACTCGCTCGGGTGCCATTTTCATTTTTTGAGTTTGTTCTGACTTGACCTGTCACTGTCCCTATGGATGTGCACACAGTATTGTGGGATATTAAAGGCAGTGAAGGATACATCAGTGCTGCCTTAAACGTTGATTAGATGAAGGCATCTATGGGGACAGGAAGTGAAGCAAATATAGAATCTGGAAATGCCTTGATGCCTTCTTGCCTTGGAATACATCCTTCGGAGGCAGCATTTTACAACTTTTAGACACAGCACAAAAATTTATCATGGTTTTACTACAATAAAAGTGTAGTAACCATGTTTTTTGGTGCATTAATTCCCATTTATTTAATATTTATATAACCACAGTTTTACTACAAATACCATGGTAAGACCATGGGTAATTTGTGGTTACCATTGTTTAACTACAGTAACCATGGTTTTTCATGTAGCTTTATTAAAACTATGGTTAACTTTCGCAAATGGAAGTTGACCATTACACTTCAAATGTAGATTAGTCAAGTTTTCCAACTCTCAGTTTTAAAAGAATCTCTGTGCGAAGTCATTTGCAGACAGAGAGACAGACAGACATATGAGACACAATGCTGTTCTTGCAGACGGTCGCGATCTCCTGAATGACTGATGTACCTGTGCAGACAGTCAGAGATGCGCAACCACTTTCATGTGCCCCATCAGGAATGAGCACTTATTTATTTACAGCGTGTTTTGTGTTCGTCTCATAACGCTGTAAATTACTGTTTGGTCAAGGTTCCTTTCTCATGCGTGCAAGTGAGGACGGCTAGTGAGAGAGCACATAAAGTATATGATCTAGAAGGCATTTAATTCAGCAATCACATATGATCTGTCAATTTCCATATATCATGCTTTAAAGGTTATATGAAGGTCATAAATACAAAATCACATTATACATATATAAATTACAGCTTCTTATGTGTATTACAGTGGATTAAGTAAAATTATGCTCTCATAACATAAAATAGCAACATTATGTATTTTATCTCTTATAAAATTATATTCATCATTGTTTTCACCTCTTTCCACACTACTACTGAAAGCTGCAAACTGTTGCCTCTATCTCTGTTTGAAATATAAAATTGACTTAACATAAAATGAAAAGAAACACAGAAAAAATAAAATTATGAAACGTATAACACAGAACAGAGAATACAGCATTATTATTTCAAATTGTATTGTTCATTATAAGATGTATATTAGTAAAACTAATAACTAGATAAAGTTTGAAGACAAACTTTATGTTGGTATAATAGTTTGAAATATTTTAGGTCTGATGTTCTCTAACATGATGGTGTTTGATGATGTGTTTAGTATGTTGTGAACGTTTAAACATAATCTAGTATGATTTTAGCATGTTTCAGTATGACACTAAAACATTTCAACATGTGTCTAGCATGTTTTAGCATGCTTTAACTTGATGCTAGCATGTTTTAGCATGATGCTAAAGTTTTAACATTAATGGCATGAAATTAATACATTTTAACATGATGATACTTGGAGTAGTTGCTAAGGTGTTGCTATGTGGTTTCTAAGGTGTTGCTATGCAGTTGCTAGGGTACTCAGGGTGCTTGCTGGACTGTTGCTAGACATTTTTAGCATGATTAACATGTTGCTAACGTGATTTATTGTGTGGTATTCACAATGAATAAACATGTTGTTACTGTGCTTTAGCATTATTTAACATGATGGTAACATGTTTAAGCATTAATTAACATGATGCTAGCATGTTTTAACATAATACTAACCCTTTTCGCCATGATACCAGCTTGTTTACCAGCATTACTTAGCATGATATTTTAGCTAACAAGCTCTACCACAATACTAGAATGTTTTAGTACGATGCTAGCATGTTTTAATGTGGTTGGTCACCTGAATCTAGCCTTCCTTCCAGGTAAGTCATTGTAAAATTCCTTCAGTCAAAGTCAATGGTAAAATTGTACCTGTTCGGAAACCCGTTATGAAAAATCTGAAAGCCTTATCCATTAGAAAAGATATAGCAACCTGAGTGGGAACACTCTGAACGTCTGTGGGATATTTGGTAGGTGTAGCTCAAAAGCTGTAGGAGGAGTTACAGTGTGGAGTACATAGTGGTTTGAAATACTTTAGGTTTGACATTCTGTAATAGGATGTTGACTAGTTTAACATGTTTTAGTATATTGTTAACATTTCAACGTAATCCAATACTAATCAAATGATAATCAAATAATCAAATGCTAACACATTTTACGTGATGCTAGCATATTTTAGCATCAATTAGCATAATGCTAGCACATTTTAACATCAGTTAGCATGAAGCTATTATGATTTAACATGATGCTAGCATGGTTAAGCATGATGCCAAAAATAAAGCAAGATAGATTTTGTGAAATGTAGCTTATTCATGATGCTATGCAGTTGGTAGGATGCTCTAAATCGTTGCCAGGATTTGGCTATGAAGTTAAAATAAGCTGAGCGATATGAGCCCACCCCCAAGTCTCTGCAAAATTCTGATGCAGAGCTATAACATCACAAAATTCAGCCCAATGTTGTATATGGAATTTTTCGCCCACTTTTTTGTACGCTTTAAAACACCTGATGTGTCATAGCACACCTCTCCTCAATAAGCCGGTCACTATATTTATGGGTCTCTGACAAGTGGTACAGGATGATTTACATACCAAAGTTTTGTCCAGAAAAGTATGGGCGAAAGAAATAAAAGGTTATTCTTGTCTTGTGAATATAAAACTTTGCCAAAATACAATTAATAATGTAATATTTTACAAATAAATTGAAATAACAAAGTTCTAAATTTAAAGTTTTGTTAGCCTACATTTTTGTGTCATGTTCATTTTGAAGTCAATCCAAAATAATTTATTTGTACGAGTGAGCATCACCAGCCATAAATTGCATTGAAGAGAGCACAATAAACACAGTAAACAAAATATGATTTTGTAAAACTTTGCATTCATGTGTCATTGTTGTACAATATAAATTCAAATGCATTTAGAGTTCATTATTATTATTTGATTTGCTCTTGTGTTTTGATCCCTGACAGCTATATTTTAGTTGGAAATTTATCCCATAGATGATTTTTAAATTCTAAACAGCTGCTGCTAGAGCAAGCTACATATACAGATACAATATATAGACACATACATACACAATGTAGTCTTGCTTTAAAAATTTTATTTTTAAAGCAAGGGGGTGGGGGGTGGAGAAAGAAAGAGTCATTGGGAGTTTGTAGGTCATCCTGTAGGTTCTCCTGAGACCGTCTCCTTGCTGTTGTGGGAAAGATCTTCACTATAATGGCAAACGAGTGCATTTCTTTTAAGGCCAGTGAAGATTTCTAACCTTTGGTTGACATGCAGAAAAGGTCGAATCCATCCATGCTGACCATTTCCTGCCCAGGCACAAAACACACGCACCTGATGCCACACATCAACATGCTTGCAGAGGACCAAACTCTCCTTGTGTTCTGCTTCACTTTGAAATCAACATCCAATGACCATGTGTGATTTGGTTGTTATCTTAGTTATCTAAAAGAATCTGCATCCAGCAAAAGTAACTGCAGATGTGGCCAAAACCTATATTTATGTAAGTGTATGTATGAATGTATGACTGATTAGCCTAATGTTAAAGGACAAATTTTAACTAAACATAAGTACTTGAAAGGTAAACACCTGCATTTATATTCTGCATTCCCTGAAAAGCACCAGCAGGAACTCTGGACTTCTGAGGAGACAGACTGTAATTGTAGCTCTTTACTCTAAGTGTACACTGCGGCTGCGTTCTAATCTAGTCTTTCACACTGACACACAATAAACTTTTATTACAGCGAAACTGATATCTGGAAGTGCTCGTCGCAGCGGTGTATCGATTCTTCCGGTTTGGCTAGCAAAACAGTGGTGCCGACACATCAGATGACATCCTCTCTGTTGACATTGCCAAAGTTTGGAAAAGAATAAGTGGTTTGCTTGGTGAAAGAACATATCAAAGTGAAGCTAGACAAGGGATACAAGTTCTTCCTTTAAAAGTTTATTTTTAACTAGTAGTCAATTGCAGTGTCAATGTATTCTGATTGCTAGTTATCTTGTTAGCCATAGCTTATTACTGAGAGACATTTTGCTGCGAATTTTGTCTAATATTGATGTAGCCTAAATAAAGCAACATCTACAACAGTATGTTGATTTGCAGAATCTGAGCAAATAAACTGTATGTCTTCTGTAAGCTGTTTCTATTCAGTTTGTGCAGTCTACAAATAAATAAATGTTAACGCAAGCCTACTCATGTCATGTTATCAGTCGTTCATAAGACTTCAACTTTTATATATAACTTTAACTTTTAACAGCATGTTAAAGTTTAAAGTTAGCAGTTGCCAGCAGGCTACTGCTGATAACCTGCCTCCTTTCTTTTGCATGTAGTTTCAGATATAGTGAACAGAGCGGTATTAGTACAGGCAAGTTGCTGCCTGTCAGTGCTCATAAACTACAGGTTGCTAAATATTCGGAAAGTTTAGCCCTCAGTCTGAAAACATACAGTCCCTACTCACCGACGTCATCAACATTCATTAAAGGTATTTTGTGCTCTCCTGTGTCCAGTATTTGGACACAAATTTATTGCAGTATTTTTTATTTGCAGTAATATAAATGTAAAAAATCTTCAAAATTCAGGTCACAGGTCACTCTGTATCTCCTACCGGAAATAGGAAGTGTGATAAAGGTCTATTCTTACCTCGGCCATCAGCCTGCTGGAATATAAAAGCTTTACATCCAACTGCAATAGCAAACTGTTCATCACAGTAATATTTTATTTCCCAACAACATATTCTAACACTGTTAATATAATTGCTAAAAATCTAGTGTGTTGTTAGCGTAGTTCCTACAAAGATAACCTAATAAATATTAAAATAATTAATACATAGAAATATTGGGTGAAATAATAATTCTTACATTTATACTCAACTGCCTTTTATTGTTCTTTTATACTGTTTTTAATAGCTAGTTAGTGAATGAATGATGTTTACAATAAACACTTCTACTGCATCCTCTATCTCTTGGATGTTTTACGGAGATTGATGAAGTGCATTTAAAGATTGTTTTTCTTCAAAAAAAGAAAAACTATAAATAGCAGTGTCAGTTTATGTTCTGTTTATTCTATCTGCATTAAATATATGTATACCCATGTACAGTAACATACTAGTTTTGAGTGCAGATTAATAATATACTACTGTATAAATTAATATTGCAGTATAATTGCAATGTTTGTCTTATCCTTTTGAACTGTAGCAGGTTCTGGTTCAGGTGTCTCTGAGGACAGCATTATGACATGACCGCTGCCAGCTCAGTCTGAGACACACAGATGGGTTAAAGGTCACCATCAGAACTGTGGCTAGTGGGACAGTTTCTTATTGCTGGTAATGCATGTTGTGTTATCCCAAAGATGCTGAGTTTGTCGTTAGCAGAACAAAGCTCACATGGTCTCTTTTTGTGTGGTGCTGTGGCTTTGTTCCAGAACCTTGTGAGCTGCACTATTTGTCTAATGCCTACGTAGACAGATGGCTAACTTCTAAATTCACACACACCTCCAATAGTGAATGTTCTGATTCATTTTAGTGAGATGCAACAAATTAGAGAGAAGACAGAGTAGACCTCACAGGATCTGTCTTGTCAGCTACTGTAGTTAAGTTTTGGCAATATGACATTAATCCTTGCAATAAGCTGTTTCATTATTTTACTATGATGATATTAAAAAATAATGTGTGGAGACATGTCTGAGATCATACATACACTGTGGGGTGATTTTCTGTCTCTCACACTCATTTTGGTTTCCAGTGTTCAGAAAAAATAGTCAGTGATTTACGTTCAAGTGACTGTTGATTCAGTGAACAGTCTGAAGTAGTTTACCCTTTTTCTCGGTTTAGCAGATATATTTAAACACTTTCTGAAAAATGACTAATAATACTGTTTCGTTTTGAATTGATTCTGAATGTAAATGATGAATCTTGAACAAAAACGATTCAAATGTATAGACGCACTGAGACCTGAATGACCTACATTTGAATTTTTGCAAAACTTCAAACCTTAAATATTATTTGACGTTTAAAAATGTCTGCGTTATAACTTCACACCATTGACTTTCAACAGTTGTTTTGAATCCACCAGCCATTTTGACATGACACTTTTTTTGTTACAGTAATGTGTAAACAAATTCACATTGAGCAAATAAAGAAAATTTCAGAACTGCTGTGAGAGATCATATTTTCTTTGTTACGTTTTCTTTTTTGACATAAAAAAGAATATGATACAGGTCTTGTTAAATGAACAGTATGAGATATTATTATACAGTGTGGCCAAAGTGAATGAACAACAATGAACACAATGAATATCTTTAGAAGAAACATAAACACCTTCATCATTTTGACATCTGAACATTGTGGGACCAACTCTGACCCTGATATGTTATATTAAAACTACACAGAATTTTTGTAAGCAAATAAATAAATGACAAAGTTCACAGATATGCATTATTTCTTCCCTACCTTGGTCAGCAGGGACACATGAATTGGAGATTCTCACAAATAAACATTCCTGTCACTTTATCACAAAATTGTAGGTTCATGATGAAATTAACCATTTTTACGTTTAAAAACAAACCAAAAAGGTAGAAAAAGCACCCAAATCAAGCCCTCAGAACAAGAAGTGGCGAGTGTAGAGTGTGCTTTAGAATGCAAATCAAAATGAACCAGATGTGTGTCGACAGCAATGCAGTTTAACTAACCAAGTTATGGCCAGCCTGTTTTTAATAGCAGAAGTTGTGTTCAAAGCTCACTCAAAACCTTACCGTATCACAAGCAAACAGCGTGCTGACAACAGTCAGATCAATTATTTACAGTGTCCAAACAAGTCTTGAGTGCTTGAATGAATGATGAGGTAGCTAAAGTGAATGTTGCATATATTGTTTTTATTGTCATTCTAAAGTGTGGTATACTGACAGACCTCCACAGATTTCAAAGGGAACACAAACACATTTAAAAATCAGATGTCTGCACTGCTCAGAGTTTCAAGAGAAGATTCTTCACCAGGTTAGAATTATCAACACAAGTGCATGGAAGCAGACGTGAATGCTTTGCGCTCACAGCACGCCATTCTGTTCAACACAACATTAAGTCAGTGTGGCCGTAGAATGTTAATGCATAAGGCCTAAGCTGGGCTTTAGCCCATGACTAACTTTAATTAGCTTGCTAGCAAGATTCTCCCTAAATTGTTGCAGTTGATCTGTCAGACAGTTTACATGAATGTTAACTACGCCAGCCACTGCAGTAATGCCGCATTCAAGACACCACTGTGAAAACCAGCTTGTGTAGCTAGTGTTTGTGTTCATACTTGTGTAAAGTATCTTTTGGGCCTCTCCAAAACAAGTAAGAAATGATTAAAAAAAAAAATTAGCAGTTTATAGGTGCACTAAATTGGCATGATTTCGGTCAGAATTGATCCCTAATGTTAACCAAAATTATGTATAACTGCATATAAAAAATTAAATCCCTGTAAAATATTAGGGGTCAGTTGCAAACAACACACTGTAATAGATTCAAGTGTAATGGGATCCAATATAAAGCCAATGACTGGCCTCTAATTGGCCAGTTGTACATAAGAATGGGAAACTGGCTGCCATCATATATAGTTTCTCCAATCACAGTACAGTTCACATCAAGTAAAAGACATTAGTAGTGTTAAGCCTCCTTCTTGGTACACTCAAAAAGCAGGAAAACAGAGACCTCAATGCACAATATGGACTGGGTTCCCATCACACAAAACAAGGGGATGTGGGAGCTAACCCTCATATGTCCATATAAAGAAACAAAACAACAGCATTTGTTTTGCAGATTATAAACACAGACGATCATTTACTGTGCCATGTATACATGCCTGTCTCTAAAAGGTCTTATTATCGTGCAGTATATAAAAACCTGGATCACATTATTGCATTTAACAGTGAACAATTACCATCAACTGCCTAGGTCAAACATCTCACTGTATCTCATGAGTACTGCGGGCAGAATATTTCTAGATTAACAAATTAGAAATCTAGGACTTCATCCAGCACACCGACTTTCTCAGTTGAATGAAACACATTGTAACTGGTCAGAGTTAGGAAGCAGATGGAATATGATGGTTTTGGATGGTCTTCTGTGGTGCTTCTTACAGCCAGGACCTTCAGTGGGTAATTCTAGGGGGTAATTCTCTGTTTATAGGGACATCAACTTAAAAGGCAATTTTTGCAGGTGGTGCAACAATGCTATTGTGTCAACATCAGATCAAACACCCTCCCATTCATGCTGCTGTTGTCTTCCAAGATCTAAAAATAAAGCTGGTGATAAAGACCTGCACCTGCCACCCACCTTTATTTGAGTTCATGGCTATAAAAGTACTGGCAGCTTCTACAAGGTTCAGAGCAGATGATGGCTTCCTTGTTTCCTCTCTGCACGGCTTTGTTCTGCTGTGGCTTAACCAGCCTAAAATAGACCGCTTGACATATGCACATATGAATTTTTCAACCTGGAATCTCCTGGACTAACGCCACTTATCATAAATCCTTTGGAGCTGCCTTCTCTATATTAAGCCCACTCCCATCACTCTTATTGTTGCCAAACAGGGTCACCGGTGCCAAAGTGCCAGTGTGCATTTTGTGCCAATTTTGCCCCACAGACCAAAACAATAACAAGTACAGTGCTGTTAGCTGAATGTCACCTGTCCGTCGGCTAAATTTATTGCTGAGTTACTACAGAGTATGACTGAAGTCCTGGCTACAGATGCTTGGATAAACATGTTACCAGACCCAGGATGGTCCAGAGGCCTAGAAATCACTGTTCTGAAGAGGTATATTTAAAAAGTTCACATTTAGGGAAGAACACACGTGGGATAAATGGTTGCAGTTTGGCCAATGTTTCACTGTTGAGTATTGGGCCTGATCACAATGAATATTTACAAGCTGTCCTGGTGTTGTGTGAGGAGCTGAATGATGAGGCAAGGTCGTACAGTGGGTTAGGTTTTTAAAAGCAGAACAAAAAGTGACCATCTAAGAGAGACTATACAGTCTAAAATGACTTAGTTTCTTTCATCATATATAATCACAAACAATGATCAAAAAAAGCATAACTGTACAAGTACATAGCTTATGTTATAGATTTTTAAATTCCTTTTTTCCCTTTTTATATTTATACTTTGAACCAAGTTATTTTTTTCATTTTCAGGTATTTAAAAATGTCTCTCAGGGAGACAGGAGGAAAGTCTTCAATCTGCACGTCCATTAGAGGACAGATCTGCCCTCCACAGTCAGACTGTCTCTGCCACACCTCATTGGCTGCAGCTTTGATGATGTCACGTGATAACACAGCAGCCGGCCAGTCAGACCTTGGCCTCCAGCATTTCCAGGAAGAGTTTGTGCATGGGCACCTTGCCCTGCATCTTGATGCTGTAGAAGTGTTGAACGGCTTTGGTGGCCGTCTGCCGCAGTAGAGGCAGTGTCATCAGCAGCTTTCCTGTCCTTCGAGGGTCCTCAGCATGCTGACAGTTCTCGTAATCCTGCAGTGCTTCATGAAGAGCATCCTGCAGCTTCTGAACGGACTCCACGTCTTCTATGTGCATCGAGTCTGTCAGAGGGACAAAACACAAGGCCACAGTGAACACTGTATTGTTACAGTACTCATCTATAGTTCACACTGCAATGTTTTTTCATTCTGTTTTTAATTGTGCCGTTGTTTAAATCATATGCACCAAATGGAAAAAAATTACTTTTTACTAAAATATAAAGGTAAATTTGTTCACAAAAGGTAAATTTTAAGGTAAAACTACTATGATACATTATGTTAAATTAATCAAATTGTTTATTAAGATATTTGTTTATTTAGTATATATATTAAGAAATATATCACAATACACGTCATGCTAAATATCACATGGTTTAAAAGGTTTAAAAACAGGAGGCAGTGACAGGAAAAAATCAGCTTCTTCTGCTGTAACTAAGACATTCATATAAAGATACCCCAGAAATCAGCTAAAAGAAATTACCAAGGTAAAAAATGCCTTGATACCTTGTTATCTGTAATGAAGAATGATAAAGGAAAAGATAAAAAGAATGATAATGAAGAATGATAAATGAATCGGTTTCCACACTACTTTCAGCCTACCAATAACTTTTTCAGTAGTTTGTAATTACAGGATAAGGATTTATAATATAATAATAAAATATAATAATATAGAGACTCAAGTCTTTGATGTTTAGGTTTTCTATAATCCTGTAGAATAATAAAATATTCTGCGCATAAAACACTCACACTGAGTGTGAGTGTTTTACTAACACAAAGCTGCTTTTCACAGCATGATACATAAAATGTAAAAAAGCTCCCTCAGTGCCATTACCCCAGAGAGTTAAATTTAAAATTGGTTCTTTTATTTTAGATGTTTATTATTAAAATTTATAACACAGTGGTCTGAAAACTGATTGATCAATGCGGCAATCTAAATATTTTTGTACAATGACACTAAACTGTATACCTGTCTCTTATCACAGATATACAGTAGAAAATATAATAGAATATAATAGAATCATTTACATTCCTATCAACATTTTATTTCTTATTTAATGTTGATGACTGGCTGCACAATATCCTTATTTTTTTTAATTATAATTTAATATTAAAAATAATTTCTAAATTATTTATAAAGCATTTATTTTCTCTGTATTTATTGTATTACAGTGTTTGCATGTATTATTCCATTACACGTTACTATTATTTTATTCTTCTACTGCTGTTTGATGCTGAAAGTATTAATTGTAATAAAATATATCTGCAATTTTTTATGCCAGTAAAGTATAAACTGATCCTGAAACACGTTTGTGTGTGTGGTGGGGGGGGTTAAAAAAACAAGTCTGAAGAAACAATTTCCCTGCAATCCATCAGAAGCCGTCTGTCGATAAGATTGATAAACTGCTAATTACAAAATCAATGGCTATGAATTTTCACAGCTGTCAGACAGAGACCCTCCCATGAGAGCCATCAGACAGAGTCTCTCTCTCCTGATGCACATCTCCGCACCTGGCCTGTCATCCTAACGTACAGCAAACGCCTCTATCAGCATTTTCATTTTTCAGCAGGACAAAGACAGACAGCGAATGATAGGACAGAATGAAACGGGTCGAGCGGCGCACACAGGCTGCATTGATCAGCGATGGACGGTTCCTGCCTTCTGAAAAGCCAGCTGTCGATACACATGCTCTGGAACAACGCAGCCCTGTGCTGGCTGATACCCATTCCATTCCACTTAACACATTTTATTGACAGCTCTGGTGTTCCTAGTAAAATTCTAAATTTATCTCTTGTGGCCACCAGGCCCCCTGGCTCTGTTATACAGACAGAGCTAGAGAAACATGCTGCTACGGAAGATGTTCAATTAAAAGCTCTACGCTCACGCTTGGCCTGGCACTGTTCACTTCTCTTCATGTGCCCTTCATCTTTCTCCATACATGTATCTCCATACATCTGTCTGCAGGTGCAAGTCAACCTCTCTGTACGGATAAAGCAGAATGTGCACACGCCTGTGAGTGTGTTCTGCTAAAACCAGCCAACAGCCATTTACATTGTTAACAAACTGAATAATGAATATATTTATGTCTGGCAGGAATCATACGAGTAGTGTTAGGATGAGGAAGTGTTAGGATTGTTAATCTCTGTATGTGTCTTTATCCTCATGACATGTTGTTTGGATTTGTTTATTATTGTTTAGGAATCAACACAGTGAGTGGTTTGCTTCTGCATTTTAAATTATTGTGGAATACCAGAGTGGGAAAAAATTCTATATAAAAAAATATAAAATATAAAAAAAATATTTTTTTATTTGTTTGTTTTAGTCTACATATTCTGTGCTTGCAAATGAATGACTGATTATTGTATTGTTGTAATAATGTATTCCTCTCTAACATGCAGTACATTTAAAAATGTATAAATGTAACCATTAATATTTGAAATTGTAATATTGACTGGGAATTTTCTGTCAGGTTTTTCAAAGATAACATAAATGAAAAACATAACTGATATCTGATTAAATTCTATCATGGTGGGACAAACAGGATATGACAATAAAACATCAAAATGTGACTTCATAATTAAATGAATGTCATTATTTGATTAGGTACATTTAGTTGGTTACACTTTCACTAGTCCACTTATTCTACTAAATATAGTAACTTAAATATAGTAAATATATTAAAATTACTTTGCAACTACTTTGTCAACTAACTCTCATTAGAGTATTACTAGACTGCTATGTCTAGTAATACTCTAGACAGCATTTAAAAAAAAAAAATCCTTTCCCTTCATTTCCTATCCCTCTTCCCTTTAAATATCTCCCTTGTTGTAGCATATGATACTCTGAGCAATGTCTGAAACTTGTATTATGAGCACTTATTGTGTCTAGTTGCCTCTTCAGGTTGACTCGCTTGTTGTATTCCGCACTTGTAAGTCGCTTTGGATAAAAGCGTCTGCTAAATGAATAAATGTAAATGTAAATGTATGTTATGTTTAGGGCTAGGGTAGTAAAATAAATTGACATGTACTTGCAAAGTTACTTATAGTTAGAAGAATGTCTGTTGGGGACCATCAAAATAAAGTTAGTAGATAATAAACAGACAGTCAACTGATAATCTAAAGACTAATTGTTGACAAGTAGTTGCAAAGTTACTTATAGTTAATATAAAATGTCTAAACCCAATTGTTAAAATAAAATTTGACCATTTTATGCATACTCACAATCAGAAATATTTAATAGAAAAACGTTGCTCTTGAACTTAATGTGAACAAACACGTTTATTTAAACATAATCATACCCGAGTTGGCAAGTGCAATGGCCTTCAGTGTGACAAACTCCTCTTTCTCAACCTTCAGCTTCTTGTACTTGCGTACGAGCTGCAAGATGGAGACGTAGAGGTCCAGCAGACCTGTGAGGCGCGAGTGTTCCTCGTCCATCACATAATCCTCGGCATACACCAGCTCATCCTCATATGGCAGCGAGCGGAACACGATGCTCAGGATCAGGATCTCCATCCACGCGCTTTGCAGGAGACTCATCTGATCTCCCAGAGACAGGCCTGAGAAACCTGAGCAAGAGATGAGACGTGCCAGTGAGTCAGTTTGAATATAATCTGAAAAAATAGACATTTCAAGAATAATGTAACAAGTTTTTCAAGTGTTTCTCCACAATGTCCTAAACACAAATGAGTTGCTCTCTGATACACAGGAAGGAGTTATACAACAAATACTGTTTGAGAAAAATTTGAGCTCACAGTGAGATCTCTCAAACATGAGGTAAAAACCACATTTCACAGAAAAGTGCTACCCTGTCACTTTGTACTCTTAACCAATATAAACTTTACTGGAAAAAGTTTTATTCATAAAAAAGATGGCAGAGGTTATAGTGTCTGTGTGTGGCACAAACATACACAAAAACACGCAAACAAAGTCAACTTTTAACACTTTTCAAATTACATTTAAAAAGACAATGAAAAAGCTTAATTTTGTAATTTTCATATCTATTTTAGGACATTCTCTTAAAATCATCCTGGGGATGTTTCTGTAATGGAACAATTGCCCATATACATTGTATCTGTGCGTTGTTTAAACACTGGGGACAAAATTGTCCTCAGAAGTGAGATAACTCTGACCATATCCCAGAGAGAAGAATTAGTTGTAAGAGTTAAGTAAATAATGTTTGTGTGCAGTGAAGCAGATAAATACTCTGGTATCACTGTATTTTAGAATCAAACACTCAACAGACAAAAGAACTTTATAAAAGGATAAGAACACAGTCAACAGTCATGCATGTGCTCTGTATTCATCTGCTTCCTGTCCTCTGACAGCTGTCGATAAACTCCTTGCTGTCTCAGCTGCCTTCCCCGCATATGCACATCACAGCAGCTGCCCTCACAGCACCACAATGATTAAAATCACTGCATTAAAAGTCTTCTAAAGCAACACTATCTGCCCAGCCCACGATTAAAAAGCTGATAGATTACAGCATCGATCCTCTCACCCCACCACACCTGACCCCAAACTTTCCCCCCTTTATATGAATGGTCTTACAGAAACAGAAATGAGCGGGTGATGTCTATCAGCCATGGGTGACGCTTTGAAGCATTTGCTGGGTGAGACACAGAAAGAGTCAAAGGAAAATAAGAAAGCAGGAAAAAGGGAAAGCTGAGTGTTTAATTTCCTTTATCGGGTGGGCGAAGAGTGGCCAGGCTGGGTGTGCTGGAGGATCCATTAATTAACAGATTGCGATCAGGACCACAGGGCCCTTGACAATGTGAAGTGGGATCAATAAGGGCCGGAATAGAGGTGGCAGATGAACAGGTGCAGCCGGAGAACAGGACTGCACAGACACCTTCCATAAAGACACTGTCACATATTTAGCTGCTATTAGACATCATTTAGAATCCAACAAAACTTACACCAAATGACAGTGTGCTACACTTTAGCCTAATGAGAGTCGGACTTGTAACGCAAACGTCAATTCCCAATGTTAGCAGGAAACAAGGGGTGCCTCTGAGTAAGGCACCTTTGCCCAGTTGCTGAGGTGCTGCAGTGATAGCTGCCTAGTGCTCCGTGTTTGTGTGTGTATTCATGCAGGGGTCAAGTATGGGTTACCATATATTGACAAATACATCACTTTCACTTGATGTGAAATATGTTGGTGATTCAGAACAGAACTGGGTTCATTGTGAGGAGATTCATATGCATATTGTGCTAATTAGCACATGAATGCTGTGTTTCAATCACAGTCATGTTTGTTACAGAAGGGCTTGAGAAAATATTCACAATGCCGTTTACTTCTGCCTTGTCAAACAGGATATTCAGTAATGAGGTGGAGGCGGGACTTGTGTTATTCTAATTAAATTTGCTAAAACAATGCCTAATATGTGTTATAAAACAGTGACTTGTGAATGATTGAACTTCTGTGCACTTCTGATTGGATGAGAAAAAAAAGAAAAAAAAAATACGTTTTTAATCTTTTATATTATTCTTTTTAAGGCTGTTGTATTTTTTCATCACGGCTGGTAAAATACAGTTTAATATCCGCACAGGTTTGGCGATGTCAGCTGAAAATCAGATGTTGTTGGTATGACCAGGATTTTTTCTTTCATGACACACAGGCCTTCATTCAGCACTACAGGCTGGAGTCAGAAATGGCAGGACACAGTTGCATGCACATGTGAGAGTCAATAAAGTCAACATTCTGACACAAAAAGTGTGCAGTACCATATTAAAATCCCTGTGACACACAGACCTGAGTGTTGAAGCAAACAGAACAGAAAAATGATCAAACAAACCAATAGAATTCACAAGCAATATAGTTTATCAATGAAACTGCAGATCGTTGTAACCACATGCATTAACTGTGAATGTGCAGTCACAGGTGTTCAGTTCAGATGTTCAGAATGTACAGCTGAATGAAATTAAACTATCGGTTTTACATCTGCCAAAAAGCTTGACAACCAACTAGCGGCCACCCAGAAGCCCCTAGCAACTCCCTAGCACCACCCACCAGAACTTAGCAATATGGTGGTGAGTTTCAAAGGGCATTTCTCTATCATCTTCAGAAAATGTAAAGCTTGGTACAAGTTTGGCAGACATGTTACTTTTTTTATCCATTAGTACAAAAGCTGAAATGTTTCTCAGGTTCTGGCTTCTACCCTGAGGAGAAACAACAGTGATCTAAGCAGTAGTAAAAACTGAATCAGTTTTTAGCTTGTTTTTATGCAGCCCAATAAAGTTCATTGCTGGAAACATGTTCTATAACAAAGACAAGCTCAGCCGTAATATATTTAACACTCTCAAAGACAGCAAGTCTCAAAATAGGCAAAAAGCTGAAACATTTCCAAAAAGGCTTTTTATGACTTAGACAGCCTTTTATCAATAAAATAACCATAAACATTACATGTTTTAATCCACTTACATTTACAAGCTTATATTTGAACATTTATTTCTGACACTTTATAAAGACAACATTGTCCTCTGTGCTGGACAGTCTGTCGCTTAAGTCTGTGTGTCAATCAAGTTGAATGTTCATTTGGAAATATGTTCAGTTACAGCTAAAACAGTTACAGAGGTAACATGGGTTGTGAACGTGTGTTCGTATTTATTGGGACATGAGTATTATGACACTAAACTAAATGTAATAGTGTATTTATTTCCTTCTTCCTCAGATATACAACAACTGACATGCAGATCAGGTTGTTTTAAAAGCACAGTGACTTGTGAAATTTGGAAGCATCAGTTAGAATGAATTGAAATTATAACCAACCAAAACTTTGCAAATATTTCATTTCAATATAATAAATTTATAAACTGTCAGCTGTGGATTGTCCATCTACTTTCGCAAATTAAAAACCTAATGAATTCTTTGTTATTTTAACTTATCTGTAACTTGTTTAATAGAGAAAGGTAATGTTTAATAAAACATATAAAAATATTTCTTTCAGAAATATTAAAACATGTTGCTAAAAATAAAATAAGGTACATAGTGAGGCAACAGGGCTTAATGGCCTTATTATTGTAAAACAATGTACCTTTTATAAGGTACATTATTTTATCTGGATTTATAAAACTGACTTAACAGTCTAAATTCTGACTGGAATCTAAAATAAAAGGACAGTTTCAATCTCGGATACTGATTGTTTAACAGCCGTTCTATAGTCATGATATAACACAAATAAGAGCTACTCGGCTAGTGCATCACAATGCAGACAGTAGCAATGTTCTGTTTTAATATCAGGGACTATATAAAAAATACATTCATTAAAAACACATACAAAAATGCTATTTAAAGGTATGTGTTTTTGTATGTATGTTTGTGTTTGTGTGTGTGTGTGTGTGTGTGCTCATTTCGGCAGTGGAGTGTAAATGATGTAAAGTTTTCTAATGGTATAGACAGTCATCTTAATCTGACCACAGACCATAATCCTCATTTTAATCTCCTGGCCAGGTCGCATCACTGCACCAGAAATACGCTTCCTCAAGCTATCCTCACTGTTTGATGGAGAAATATCTGAGATTCCATGAATATTACTGGGACAATTAACAAACCCTCCACCGGATACAAACTCTCAAACAAGAGGCCGTTTTCAATTACTTCCACAAATCAGGTGTTTTTCTGCCCCTCATCAACATGTTTGGTCTGTGCGATCCAGCAGTGGACAATGTGACAACAGGAGAAAAATTCCTGCTCAGCTGTGTCCCAGCGCAGCTGCGTGACACTACAACCAAATATATTTAAAAGGTTTGATTAATGTTTATATAACCAAACAATAACCTTAATACAATGTTCCTGGAACTTTTAAACATTTTTGTTACTTTATGGAAATGTAAGGGAAACGTTTATTCAACCTAAAATTGTTGGTGATCAGAAAAGAAACAAATTCCACAGTGGGGCATGACATGATAATGTAGGAAACATGAATTGTGTCAATGCAGATTTTAAGACATTTTTCACATTCATACAGTCAGCTAAATACTGACCTAGCACCCTACATTTTAGGGCAACAACAATAATAAGTTGTTTTGTGTAAGTTCTGGCCTAAAACAATAAGAGTGAAAACTATAGTGTCCCTGGCAGCCCCTCATTTGCCTCCTCTGCATCCAGTGCATGAATTGTCACATAAGGGCTAATCACCCCATCCATCATGATCTGAGGCGCTACAGCCTCTATCATCAGGTGGTCTTTATTTAAGAAGGCTGCCAATAAAGGGACATTAATACCCACAGTGGACGTTTCTACACATGCTCACATCCAAATTCCCTGCTTGAGAAATCTTTCTCTTTCAGAGGAACAGAGAAACAGAGATGACCAGATGTCTGATGTCATTAGCCTCTTTTCAAACCAGTGCAATGCTGTCACAATGTCAGGGAGTTTTTATGTGGCTATATGTAGTTGCTTGGGTGTTCTTGGCTGTTGCTGAGGACCTGGCTATGGCTATGTTAGTATGTTAGTCTGGTAGATTGAGAGGGTATGGCATCCATCAACAGAGATCCATTTTATTTTTCGCCTGGTTTATCCTACAGACAAAAACCAAGTCTGATTGCAAAGAAAAATAAAAACATACTATAATATAAAGGATCATTCAAGTCCAATTTGGTCTTTGTAAATAACATAAATACTGATTATTTGATGCATTCAAAACTTTGAACATTGTTTAGTGTTACTGCATACTGGCACAGCAGCTACTTCAACTTAAAGTGGACTTTGATAACCCTGCAGACTTATCTTGTTATCATCAGACTTGTTTAGGATAATAATAATTTTTATTAATTAAAGCAGCCAATAGTCCAGCATATGGAAATTCCCTCAATTTTGTTTAAAAAGCTTCCCAGGCTTAGACCTTAAGGAGCTTGATGACAAAAGGCCAAATGTACGATTTTGTAAATTCTAGGCAAGGAGTGACTGCACTGAAGTTGCTAAAATATAACAGTTAATTTATTTCGGATGCTTTTAGTCACAATATAATTCCCAGAGTTATTCTTACTTAGTTATTCTAACACACTTGTGTTATTCCATTGTTTTAATGGGAAAAAATATAAAGAATGAGTAAGTGATCCTAAACGTTTGACCGGTACAGTGTAAAGTGCGTAGAGCTACAGTGAGTGGCAAGGGGAACTCCGGCACTTAGACACAATGAAATGTGATGTGACTGACAACATAAAGCCTGTGTATGTATGTCAAAGTGTTTAGCACCTTAGGAGCAAAAAAGCCATCTGTCAACATGTCCCACACATCAGCTTTAATGAGACGCCACTCAAAGTATTTACAGAGAGAGTTTCTCTCCACTGCGGCAACCAGAAGCTGGGCATTCGGCACAGGGATTAATTAACAATTAATCACAGCCCATTCAATAGGAACCTGACCAAACGAGTAGCCTGTTTATGGCCTTTTACTGACAGCTGAGAGGATAGTCTGTGCACAGTGTTCTGATGTGGGCTATAAAAGACTTTACTGGGATACAGAAATATGATTTCAGCTCTGGACAGGTGTGTATGAAGAGCGTGGAAAGCACAGTGTATAACTATTATATTATATGATGCTAAAACAACAAATCCCGTGTGAGGGAAAAATAAAATTTAAAATCAGCATGAAATCAAAATTAAAAATGTTGTCTGTAAACCTCTATTAACATATAAATGTGTACATCTCTGAAACAGCTTTACACACCTAAGTCACACCTAACAATCTCCCTTCAATGCAGAAGAAGTGTTTATTTAAAGAAGTTCCCACAAAACAAGGATAAAATGCTAGACATGCTGTTTAAAATGGAAAATGTATTGACACTTTATATTTCAGCCATTAATGTTTATAATTACAACAATCTGTTACTAAGCCAACCCGGGTCAATCTGAGAACTGACTTCCCAACAATGTTTCCTGAATGTTTCCATTAAGTAACAAAAATATTAAAATAGTTTTAAAATGTTCCACTAACAATTTTGTATACATTTAATAAATAACATGAAAGATCTAGTAATGTTATACACTTTTTAATAATTTTTTAGAGAACTTTTAGAGAACATTAGAAACTGCTGATGTTAGAATGATTCATGTTAACTGGGTTTATCCACTAAAAATCACCTTCACTAAAAATGTAAAATATTTCAACAGTAGGAGAAAGTTATGATAAAGCTCAACATTTAAATGTGTCACTCCAGGTCCTATCTTCATGTTTCATATAGAGGTTACACTGCTGTCACATACAAGAATGTACATGAAAATTAAATAAAATAAAATATGAACATGAAAAGCAGTGTACACGTGCACGTGTGTACTGCATGCTGAGTGTTTGAGCTCATTGTGTTTTTGGGTCACTAGTGATCCAGTCGTCTGTAAGCGACTTGCTGAAATTCTCTCTGTGCTGACACACCACTGCGGCGTGCGTGTGTGATTAAGAGGGTCAACATTCTCCTAATCTTCTTACTAGATAACATTTCACCCAGCTAATGATCACTATCTCTCCCAAAATCATCACACAGCCCACAGAAGCCCTGAGACACCAAACTGCTTCCCTTTCTTTACCAAACATTTCTCTTTTTAACTGCAACTCACACAGCTATAAACTCAGTATTTTAATGATATGTGTGATCATTTTATTTCTTCATAAATATGAATTTCAGCCTTGCAGATAATAAATGTTGGTTATCTGACAGCATGTTTCACACATCTCAGTCCAACATGGGCGATGACAGGCTATTGATCACCTACTCACCTGGGATGTGTTTGGCCCAGCCAATGATGACCACCAGCTCGCGATCGGCCAGGTCACAGAGCGTGGTCAGGGCTTTGATGTCACTCTCAGGCATGGTGGGGTCGGGCATGGCGTAGATCTTCTCAGGCTCTGCCACCAACAGGTGGGAAACGATCTTTGTCACTAAGGAAGAGAGACACAGATTGAGTTTACACGCACATAAACGCTACTCCTCAACATTTATGTTGACATTTCTGTTCTTATTTCAATCTGAAATAATATGTATTAATTATACGTTGTTTAAAATAAAGCATAAGTGTTTGTTAAATTAAAATCAAATTGTGTTTAATTTAAATGCAAAATAAATGTTATAATAAATAAATGTTATGAATGTTTACACACTCATCAGATTATAATGTACAGTACAGTGAGAATTCATTTAGACCAATTATTGCTACTCAGCTGTGGTTTTGGAGCAAATTTGCCATAAAAGGTGAGCTAAATCTGACAAAACCTTTATTTGGTGACATCCCTTAATTAAAAAAAAATGATAATGCTTTTTGAGTTATAAACTGTGCAAAGTTTTTTATAATTATTTTGTAGTACTAAAATCAACTTTATATAAAACCAGCAAAAGGCTATAGCTTTTACTTGACATAGGTAAATGTGTCTTTGTGTACTCTACAGGTCAAAAGTTTAGGATCACTTACTCATCATGTTCAATCCAATTAAAACAATGGAATAACACAAGTGTAACTGTTGGAATCATGTTGTGACTAAATGCATCCAAAATAAATGAACTGTTATATTTGTTAACTGTTATAAATATTATATTTTAGCATCTTCAATGCAGTCACCCTTTGCCTAGAATTTACAAAACCATACACTTGGCATTTTATCATCCAGCTACAAGTAATCTATTTAAATACTATATATTTAATAAAAAATGAGTTTTGTAATTTAAAAAAATATTATTAATATTTAACAATTTAAGTTATTTTAATATTTAAATTATATTATTGAAAAAAAATAAATTCAATCATTGAAAGATTTTTAAGATTACAAGAAACATTTTTGTCGGTAGTGTATCTGCGTGTCTGTGTGTATCTGTGTGTGTACTCACAGGGTTTTTTGGCTGGTGGAGGGAGTGTGAGCCCCAGGTATGCTGTGTTTTCTGCATCCATTCTCCGCTTGTATTTTTGTCTGCCTCCTCGTACACGATCTAAACGAACTCCTGATCAAACACAAATACACATTACACACACAATCATTTGTTTCATTTATATAATTATTTGTATAATAGACTTTTGTGCAAATCTGCCAATCTAAATGTAAATGTATTTTCATTCTCTGTGGAAGTTCATTCAGTACTTGCTTCACACACACACACACACACATACAAGTCTAAGAGACAGAGAGAGACAGACAGTGAGAGAGCATGAGAGAGCAAGTGCAGGTATCAGCAGGACATGTGGTTTGGCCGCTGCAGGTGATGGAGGTGTCAGGACTCCATATGTGAGGAGTGACTGCGGCCACTGAGAGGCTACATGACTGCTGTACGTCTAAACAGATGAATATTTAACACAGGGTCAATGAACTCACAGATGCCTGAGAAAACTAATGCCAGGAATGACATATACACATCTTCAGCTGGCATGACCTGACATGTCCTCCAGTGTGACATGCTTTACCAGCATAAGCAATACAAACAGCATAATAAAATGATTAAAAGACCACTTGTGATTTTTTTTATTTTAAAAAAATTGCAAAAATGAATGCAAAAAGATTATTAAAAATTGTGAAAATCTTAAAAAGTATTTTGATACATACAAAATAACCCTACAAAATAAAAAAAGCTAACACCCGCTTAAGCTGGTTTTAGCTGGATCAGGAAGCTGGTTTCAGGAAGAGAGATTTTGGCCACTTTTTAGCTGGCCAAGCTGGTCTGGCAGAAAGACCAGCGAACTACCAGCTAAAACCAGCTTAGCAGGGCTGGGAAGTCTAGCTTAAACCAGCTACTTCCATTCTAAACCAGCTAAGACCAGCCAACCAACTTAGGCCATTTTTTACTGTGTCTGTGTTTGAGCTTTAACTCAAACTGAAGATTTTTATCATTACAAAACTGACCAGTTAAATTTCCCCACTAGCTAAATGATCATCACTGAGTCAGATGAGGTCTGTGTGTCACTAAACACTATCCCATAATTCTCCCAAAGATTCTATGTTCTGACCATTAAAGAGTGTGTTATTAGCAAAACCAGCGAGAAGGAATAAAAAAGACAGAGAGGAAAAAGAATTTCATAAGTGCCATTGGCACTAGTTACCATAACATTAACCCTCCCAAATGCATTTACATTTTTCAATGTTTCCCGGAAAAATAAGACTCCAGAATATTAACTGCTAACTGCATTTGTTCCAAACTATGTCTTTCATTAAATATAAGCTATCAAAGCGAAACAAAGAGAAGCGACAACAAACAGCATTATCTTTTTTAGAAGCCAAATCAGGAGATTTCTTCTCCTTATACAAATTATTTGATTCCCTAGAAACAGAAATCTGATTAGGATTGTCTTTCAATTTCCTGACACTGACAACCCACTAACCTAATTACCCGCTGGTCCCTGTGGTCCTACTCTTCCTTGCAAACTCCAGGAGATCATTTGATGGTTGCTATGTCGCAGTGAAATCTAATTTCTCGTAACTACAATTTTAATATTTTTATTGATAATCAGTGACAGTGGGGAGAGATTTTGAATTATGAATTATGCTTATTATACTAATTTGAATTATGCTAAAGCATGCATTGACAAAACACATCTTAAATTTAATTTATCTACAATGGCCCCGACTGTTTGAATTAACAAAGTTATTACAGCAAATATAACTGACCCAACCTCAGGCCTAAATAAAAACCATAGTCTTGTTCTTTGTTACTGTATTGTTGCTAAATTGTCATTATGGTCACTAATCTACTAACGCTAATGTTGCTAGTGTTGCTTGTTGCTAAACAAGAAAACTGATTAGATACAACATGCTAGTCTAGTTGCGTCCATGATGATGAGAAATTCCACTGTTTAAGTTTAAACCAGTTTAGTGTGTTTGCTGGTCTTTACTGGTTTAGCTTGTCTCCTAGTCTGACAAGTAGATCTCAGTCCGGTGGCCAGTTCAGACCGGCACACTACCTTTGGATTGCTTGTGATGTTTTTGAAGAAAGGGGTGTTATAGTTACATAAAGTTCTTACCTTTTAGTGCTCATCAGTTAGGTAGCTCAGAGTGGGATTCAGGTTAAGAAACACTCAATGTGTAGCATGCGGTCATAAACCGTTGTAAAGGCAATGTGAAGATTCAGGACTACACAGGTGCCTGCTTTAATTAGAGCAGTAACTGCCATAATTAAACAGATGCTGACAGGAATTAAACCTTGGCACTATCTAGCCTCTCTCCCTCTAAATTTTCTAAACTAGAGCAAGAGGGCCAAATGCAAAAGGAGGGTAAACTAAAGATTTCTAATGAACACATTGGTTGTGGTACTAGTACAACATTTATGGCCACTTTCCAAAAAAATTCTTAACAAATAAAACAAGCATATGTTTGACATTTCCTGTTTTGACAGAAGGCAGTACCTTTCCTTTGAGTTCCTTTGTTTGTTAATGTTTCCACAGGTTCCGCAAACTCAGCATTACAGGAAATAGTAGCTGCATCTTTAATGAATTTCAACAAACTTGAAAGCTAGTGTTTTTTTACAGCATTGACTCACACTGGTTTATAGAGATTTGATCTCAAATGTCATTTCTTCAAAGCGAGAGTGGAGAGAGATAGGGAGAGACAGCAGACAGCACTTGAGAATGGATTAACCCTCTGGCCTGTGACCCCAAGCATGTGACCACTTTTCTCTCAAAACAATAATTCCCTCTCAAGCAAAGTTCCTACAAATATTCTGTCCCCACTCCTGTCAGCAGTTCATTTGAGGGTTGCTAGACTTGGCAGGGACCCATATTTTTCTTGTGCTTTGTTTGTTGTCATCTTGGTGACGGGAAAGTGTCAGCGTGGCTGGGATGGCTGGCAGTGCCTAAGGGGCTTAAGCTGACCTGTTTTTAGCTAGGAAATTCACAGGGCCTCATCTTAAGGCCACGGTGAACTGTGGCTTTCAAGGTTGCAGACACACGCCCACTGAATTTGTCTCTCGTCGGCACTAGTTCAAAAAGTCCTGCATTTGGCAGCTCTCAGGCACACAACATTTTTCCTCACGAGTGATGACGAGAGAACCAGGGGGCCGTAAAGCTGACAATGAACCCAAAAACACCTGTGCCAAAGCTTCTTCAAGCATGCCCAGACCCCATCAGGTGCCCAAAAATGGTGCCCACAACGAAAAAAGTCTCCCAGCAGAATCCTGCCAAAGGCTTTGTGAATGTTAGCTCAGTTGGGCCTGACGGCATACTGTAATACTGTAGTCTGGTAAAGCTTTAAGATAAAGTCTGTACAAAATGAATCTTATTTACTTTTGTCATGAATGGAATTGGTTCTAAGAAAGTTCCTAAGGGTCTAAAGTTCTAAAATGTTAAAGGCATTCTCAGAGAGAAAAAGAAAAAGCAAAACTGTTTCATTTCTAAGTGTTCAGATTTGTGTTCATATTGAGAGTGTTTATCTCTCTTTTCTTGCTGCATACATACTTTACAGAATTATTTATATTTGTTTGGTAGTGAGTTTTTTCTCACTACTGTCCCCTTTATCTCCCTCACTGGGGGTATGCAAATCTGCTGTACAAATGCTGCAGTACAAATACATTTTAATTAAAAATGCATCTCTTCAGGTTTATACAGCCAACATTAGTCTTATTGCAGCCAGTTGTTTAAGTTTGGAAATAATATGTTGTCTCTGTACAGTAAAACTATTTATCTAACAGATTAAGTGTTTCTATGTACAAAAAATATACAGATGGATGTATTTCATGTAGGGGGTCCCTCACAAAAAGCTCATTATATCTGGGGGTCCTTGGCATCATAACCTTTAAAAAAAACTGATTTACGGTATGAGAATGTGAGCGGGCAGTCAGTCTCCTGTAGAGATGATTTATAGTGTGTCATCTTCATACAGAAGTTATCTGGCTGTCCTCTCTGGTGGAAAACACGCTCACGCCTGCTGTAATCCTCTCACCTGTTTAGTCCTGGCCTCAAGGGAATCGGCCAACAGAAAGTTCACAGGCTTACTTGTGTTTTAAAGGAATAGTTCATGCAAAACTAAAAAAACCTGTCATTGTTTACTCACCAAAATTATGCTTTTCTCCAAACCTTTGATCTACTCTTTCAGAGACACTTAAAGAGATGCTAGACAGATGCCGAGCTGCTGTTTTCTTAGTTAGATGCTGTTGAACTTCAAAAAAACAAATAATAAAGAACCATGAAAGTGTCATAAATGTTGTCCGTATGACCTGTGTTTTATATTCTTGGTCATACCAGTTTAACACAGTCACTATTCCTGATATAAAGCTATTGTGTGTCTCAAATACACTATTTCTATGATACTTCAGTGGTGTGTTTTTGTCCAATATAAATCAGTGTAAACTTTAATTTCTGAGAAAAAGCAGTTTGGAAAAGCAATTTTTTTTTAAAGTTTATGAAAAGCTATCTCATTTTGTGATTGATGGAGGGAAGAAAAGTACATCCATCAGAGTCAAAATCACACAAAGTAAAAATGACATGATTTTGAAGTTGTGATGAACTAACTTTTTAAACCTATTTTTTGTATTGTGTACATAATATAACAATAGACCAAAATGCTAGTAAAAACTTGAACAGCAAACTTCTGAAACATTTTACATACAAGATCAATTTATTTGGCAAATTTTTCAAGTTTGTTTTCAATGAAGACTGATTTGTGTACAGATCAACCCAGCTTTAGATTTAATGGCACAAAAAGCATGTCTGCACGTAAGTGAGTGTGATGTGGGTTATATGTGTTATTAACTGAAATAATCAAATTACATCAGTGTAATCTCTCAATAGTATCCCCTCCTTTCTTCCCAGCTCCAATTCAATACCATTGTTCAAAGGAAAAAATCTGTAGTCCCTGACATTTGAATCCTCGATTTGATCACTTCCTGTTTTGAGTAATTTTTTGCTGCTAATGCTCCTCCAACTAACCCCTGAGATCAGACACAGGTGATTAACTCATCTGTGTTTTTATACAGGATAAACATTGCTGTTTTGTGCTGTGTTCACACTGACAGATCCAGAGCGAAACATATACAAAACTGACTTTAATATTTATTATTGTTTTAATAAAATCTGTTCTGAATATAGTTTATTAGATGCTTAATAATCAGTATGGGTGAATGGAGAATTCTGTCTGGTTCTTTTTTGCAAAGGTCTAATCAGGTGATGCATTCGTTCTCCATGTGACCTTTGCTCTTCTCTCTCTGTGCTTCTGCTCATGGAGTGATGTCGTGGACACTGATGTTGTGGACGGATGTGACCCTCTGTGTCTCATTTTCTTGTCTCCTTGAAAAGCCTGATTGATTTGGCCCTCACGTAGTGTTAGCAAGCAGACAGACGCTCGACCTTGCAGTGAGGAGGGACACGAAATGGGCAACAAGATGCCTTGTCACGCTATCATATTTATTTGGAAAATAAATGAACTCTTTTTGATGGTGCTGGATACACTGGTTAAGCTGGTTATTGCTAACACAGAACTGAAGGTCTTATAGATAAACTCCTGGCGCACAAGACATGATAAGTATGTTAAAGTGATTAACAGAGATGCTTGAAATAATCTTTAAAGATGAGAGAGGCCGAGTGAAGTTACAGCAATGTCTGCTTCATACACTCCTACATTTCTGTTGTACACATCTACTTCTTTATTGTTAAAAAATGTTTTCCTCTTTTTAACATCATATAATTAACAGATTACAGGAATCATGTGGTAATCAAACTATTAAACAATTACAACAATCTTTTGTAGTATTTGTGTTATTAATATTTATTCATATTCCTTTATAATATATAAATGTACTTATACTACAGTACAGTAATATAGGTCTGCACAATCTCTTAATCAGCCTGAGGTTTTTTCTGAGATGACTTGAAACAATGTTGGAGTTTTTATGTCTGATCGTCTGCTCTTTATTTTGTGTTCCAGTTTATAGGTGAGAATAATGCATGTTTCTCCAGACTATAAATATGCATGTCTAATAAACATGTTAAAAATAAAAAATAAAGAGCTGCATGCAATGATGTCACTGAACTCAGTCTATTGTGTAAACTCCATTTTGTTCCTGGACACAGGTGATTTATTTATGACAATCTCTAAATATTCTCGGCTTGTATTCCTACAGATAATATATTTCCATGAGTTGTTCATCAGCTAGTAATGCCATTAATCTCTCTCTCTCTCTCTCTCTCTCTCTCTCTCTCTGTGTTTGTCTCACAGAAATTCTGTTACATCACTCAGCTTCATATAGACTGAAGAGCTCTCAGATGAACTATAGAGCATCACACACATGCTGCTCACCTGTTCAAAACTCAGAAAATATATAAACAAGATATGATTAAAAACATAATCAGAAGTTACAGGCCAGCCGTTTGGCAGAGAAACAAAGAAAGAAAAAGAAAGAAACAGAAATAGAAAGATTTGTCAGTGTGTTTATTAGTCCCTCATTTCCCAAATGGCATGCCGTTGAGAAATCACTACAGGAAGAGCGTTGAGATGTTCAGAAAACATTTAGCAGATCAATATGTTGGGGGAGAGCTGAGCTCTGCATGGGTGCTAACAGACACAAGCCTATCCAGTTGGAATACTGGTACAATTCTATTCGTCATACGCATGAATCAAACTATTCAGCATATTTCTGTCTCTGCCCAACAGGCACTGTAATTTACTGCTGTGGGGGGCAGGGGTGCTGTTGGTGCGTGGGTTAATGCCAAAAGCCCCTCAGGTCCAATACAGATTTGACATGGGTCCACTGGCAGGCCAGCCAGCGACATTTATGAGTCTAACATCACTCGTGTGCTCTGGCACATGCACAATCACACACACACTGGGGAAGCCTGATCTCTGAGGTGTGTTCCACAAAATGAATGCACTGCACCACACAAATCACTGATGAATAACATTACAAAATAAAAACCTGGCAATCTCCACTCTCCAAAACACTCAATGCAAGTACAGCAGCAGTCACAAGTTTAAAAAACACCTCGAATATTCGACTCGAATATTTTTTAAATGTTTGAAATTATTTTTGTTAAAAATATAATTGTGACAGCATATTACTTCCTGTCCTTAGATAATTGCAATTTTATTTTATTTTTTAAAAGGATGATTTAGAGCAAATAATGATAAAAAGCAGTCAATCAGAGCCCAGAGAACTCCTTCAGTACTGTTTAAAAAGCATGTCAAGAAACTGGGTGATTAAATAGAGAAAACATTTTTTGTAAATTCTTTTTGTAAATTTTTGTAATTTCTAACAAAGGATGACTACTTTAAAGAAGCTAGAATATAACCTAATTTAATTCATTGTGAATTTTGTGAATTACCTTTAGTCACAACATATACCCAGACTTACATTGTGTTGTTTAATAGTTTGTATGCATTTACAATTATTCTAAAATGTGAAAAAATATCAATAAAGTATGAGTAAGTGTTTCTAGACTTTTGACTGATATGGTATGTTAGCTCAGTTGCTTCAGCTACAGAAAAGTATTTGAATGCAGATGTAAACAGTCTTCATCCATGATGAGTTTAAACAGGTCAGGGGGACGAGAATGCATGTGTTTGACTGACAGACAGGAAGTCTTATGCAGTATCTCACCTTCCTTTAACATGCCCACTTTAAGACACTTCATGAAGCGACACGCTTGGCAGGACTTGCGTCTTCTTTTGGTGATCTCACACTCATTGGTGGCAGGGCAGCTGTACTCTATGTTACCTGTTGAGAGACAAAGGATGTTACATTTGTCTGGTTAGACAAAATTAACTCAGTGAAAACTAATAAGTTCTGCAGATAAATGTTCAATGGGTTGAGTGTGGCACTGTAAAGTTATCAAAGGAACACTATAAATCACTTTATCTATAAAATCATCTTTTACTCTATTTGATAAATTGATGTAATGGAAGAAAGCGTGATGGAATTAATGAGCCCACAAAACATGAGAAGAGACTCAAAACAAACTCAAAGCTGAAAGCCCGCTTGCTCTGAATGTGTCTATTCACATAGCACCTTGTGAAATTAGATTCACAAGTTTAGAGCTTATTTGCAGTGGGCCGCTCGTGTCTGCGGAGCCCAGCAGCACAGCGGTGTGATTCCTGGAAACAGCTGCTTTACATAAAGCTGCGGTGCAGGCCACTCTCTGTTTACATAGAGAGTAAGCAGCTTCTGATACATTATTCAGGCAAAGCACTTTGGCTTCATCACTGCTCAATAAAAGTGCATTGTGAGAGTAACAATAGACAGAGTGCTTGATACACTCGCCATTCTGCTTGTATTCATGTACATTTAACTACGGTGGGCCATTTCAATCAGGACGTGTATGAATAATGGCAGGCGAGATTGGTAAATGTGGACTGACAGCAGACAGACACTCTCATTTTCCTGCGCGTGTGGTTTGAATGTCTATACGGAAATGGTGCGCTGAATTCATTCTGGGTTTCCTTGATTGGTGCAGACACTGGGGCGAAACAAACAACGTGCGCTCAGTACAGGACAGCAGAAAACATCTCTGTGCAGCACAATTACTTTACTTTTATTAATGTCTGTTGAAGCCAAACTGACATTTCTCAGGAATTTGGACCCAACAGCTGAAATTATAAATCATTATCAACCATTGTGAATCAGTTTAAGGTGGGGAGACAGTTTTGAACACTGATATCATGTATTTGCTCAGTAAGTGTTTTTTTAACGAAAAAATTATGGATTGCAGATTAAATCAGGAAGGAAGGTAAAAAATTTTACCATAACAGTGGAACAATGTAAATATTCTGCACAATGGGCAAATATGTAATTAAAAAAGAAATGTCCTGTACGCTAGAATTGCTTTCAGACATGTACTGTACATTTACTTTATCACAAGTTACAGGCTGCTATTATTACCATTGCGATTGAAATTAATTATTTTTATGTATTTTTTGTTTGTTATAAAGCAATAGGTCAGTAAGGTAGATTAGACAGCAGGATGAAGATAACTGTTCTGCATCGACATCTTTCCGCTGTCAGTGTGAGTGTGGCATTATAGTACAACTGCTGCCATCCCCCATTCCTAACTTATGCAATTATGTTAACATTATTGCACAGATCAAGTTGAGGGTCCCAAGATATATTAAATAATTAGAAATTCCGTCTCTTATCTGGGTTATGCATGTCAGTATGCAAATGTAGCAGATTTCTTTGGGTTGGGGGTAAATAAAATGTGAAATGAATATGATAAAGTCTGATCACTTGCCTTCCTGCGTTCTCATTTGTTGTCACAAGCAACTAAACAGTTATAATCAAACATTTTTCCTGTGTTTTTCCAGATAACACAGACACAGAGCTGTGTTTTCCCACAACTAGGAAGTGTGGAGAAGCAGACTCTTTTTTATTATATCCTCACATATGAACTTTCCTCTTCTGGGCTGTCTAATAATTTCAATGGTGTCTTTGTTTTATATTGTAGTGTTGCTAATTGTATGCTGACTGTCTGATTAGCTTACTGTGTTGAAGAAAGACATGACCTGCCGTTCCATTAGGATCTTTGTGTTTACACTTCTACTACCCCTGAGGAGAGCAGGTAGATAACACACATAGTCTCACACGGCCAGGCTTTTGACTACCAGTATATATCCCAGTATGAATAAATGTAGATATAATATTTTTTTGGCCAAGAATCACCCAAAAAGGAAGAGCCTAAGGAGTCTGATGGACATGAAGATCTAAATAAACTGGTTTTAGGCAACAATTACAGCTGCACATTTTCACTTTTTCATGTGAAAAAGCAAAGTTTCTTTTCTTTGCTGTATGGAGTGAATTTGTATGTAACTGTTGATCCTACAATAATAGACCGGTGTGAGAAAAAGAAACAAAAAATCAGCCAAGACAGAATACACAGAAGAATAGCTGAATTGTGGAGACTTTGTAATCAGACTGTCTGAGAAAGTAATAAGTAATTATTTCACAAACATAACTCAAAAAAGAAGCAGGCTTGTTTAAAAGAAGGTCTGGTTCTTTAGCATTAGTTAATGCATTAGCTAACAAATCTGACTAGGCTGTGACTAACAACATAAGTGAGATCATGCACACACATTCACAGCACACTCTTGAGTGCACTGGATTAATGAAGCATGCACTAAATACAAGTCCATCCAGCAAGAGACACACTGACTGTCTGATGCACTAGTTACTTGGCACGTCATACTATGGCACTTCATTGTTTTTTATAGTGACGTTTACATATGTAAACATGCACTACCAATGGAATCAAGAGGCTATTTCAAAACCCAGCACATAGTTGAAAGTCAAAAAGTTTTAGGTCACATGTTAATTTAGCAACATTTTGCAACATTTAGAAATTATTCAATTTGAAACACGATCAGGCTGTCGCTTTATGTTTGTGGCCAATCATTTAAGTCTGTTCAGAATGGATCTACTCAAGAACTCTTATAAAAGTAATTTTTAAAAGAAGTCTCTGGATTTCAAAAAATGCATGAAGTTTTTTTGTTCTGTTTTCATGTTTATCGGCTTTAATTTCTTTGATGGTTTTTCAGGACTGATGCCAAGTTTCGTTCAGGAGAGACTTAGGTCAAGTAAGGAAATTACAATAAAATGAAAGGTCTTCCTCATCAAAATCTAAACTGACTTTTGCAGGTTTACTGTCGGGCTAGATTAGCTAATCAAAGAAAGAGAGGCTGGAGGTTTCATATCATTCAACAGAAAATCAATATTTTGTTGTCCAATATACCAATGGCAAAATAAGGAATAACAACAGAACACCTTAAAACCTTTGAGAATACTTAAATTATTATGCCAATGTGTTAGGGAAAAATCATAGTTTGCATGTTAATGATACATTACATATTCATATGTCATATGTGAATGTGTAATAGTGTTTGCTGTTACTGGAAATACTGTTGTTTTTCTGTTGTATCACACATACATAATCTACAACTACTCCCAAGTATATCCACTTATATCAACAACTTCAGCTGTTTTATTTCTGCCTGCTAGCAAGCAAGATCATCATCTTCTTACATACTCTTGTGCCATATCTGCTCTTGCCCCTTTTCATCCCACGTTAGTGCATGCTTGCAGCTATTAAAACATCTCTGATTTGTGTCCTTTGGATCATCATTACAGCTGGATTCAGTCATAGAAGGCTCCTTGAATTCTCTGCCACCTATCATACACTTCTGCCTCTGTTTTAAAGCCTCTTCACTGTTAGTGGGAACACTCCTGTGTTAAGCAGATATTGGCTGATGTGGATATTACTTGCTGGCACTCCCCTCTGATGTTTCTCTTCATCCTATAGTTCTAACAAACCATTCGAGTTGATCCCTTCTCTCTTTAGTGTTCTAACAGACACACCTGGTACACTGCTATTCACATATGGCATCAGCCCTTGCAGTCCCTTAAAGTAGTTCTTTGCTATATTTTTTCTTAGAAATAGGCAGCAGGTATAAGACAGATGGAGGTATTTGGTCATAAAGGGCTGGTGATCAGAGATGAGGTTCATCTACAGCAGGTCTCAATGACAGAACATCTACATGTGATTGTGAATGAAGTAACGATCAGTTTAAGGCAACTGTTTGTGAAGGGTCAAAATAAAGACATAATTCTGAAATTAAGGGTGAATAAAAAAAGGGGAAAAGGAGATTGAGGAAGGAAACTAAGATGTGTTTTTCAGCACTATCCACAGTAATATTTGAATAGACACATCAGTGGAAAGATTGTAACCGCTATACTGTATTCTATCACTATATTGAAAAGTGAAATTGTTTATCTTCACAGGTATTCAGATGTGTTTTGTTTTAATATTACACATGGACACACATACAATATTCATGTGATAACAGATTTTGTAATGTAAACCCTTTATGTACAATCCTCTGACAAGCCTAATTTCTTATAAATGTAATAAAACTAATTTGCTATTTTTTAAACAGAGGATTCACACACATTTGTATATCTAATGTTCTACATTTATATAGTTTACCACTGAGAAACTGAATTGTATTAATGTCTATTTGACACATTCATTTGTCATGTGGTAATATTAATACATTTTATGTTTGATTTAAGGGACAGTTCTGTTGTTGCCTGTTTTGGGTTGTTAATGTTTAATGTGAGATTTGGGTCTGGTTTACATTATTGAATAGCTTGAAACTGTCAGATTTGTCTCAATTGTTGTTTCTCTATATGGACAGAACTCAAGTTTTGGGCACAAAGACAAACGCTAGTTACTAGCTAATTACTAGTTCTGCTCTTGTATTAAGCAAATTAAAGGGTCATCTTGTGTTGTGTGATCAGTCGAGTAACCCTCACCTGAACCCACTTATTGACTTCATTAATCATATCTAATCTCTTATGCCTCTTTTCTTTTACTCCCCTTGTCTGTTCCATTCTTTCTTCTGTCATTATGCTCTTATTCTTTTATTTTTTCGGCTAAATTCCTCCCTTGTCCATCCCGATGCTTGTGTCTGCTTATTATGCCATTAGTCCCTCTCTTTGATAAAGAGGGTCCCTCTTCAATCTAAAAAAGTCCTCCATTTTTTCATTTATTTCATCCCTCTTTCTTTGCCTCGCTTGAAATTACCCGGCGACGTGTGCCTGCATTTCTAATTGCGGCGGTTGTCCCCGGAGACAAGCCCCTCCCCCTGGCCTAATGAAAAGGCTCGGCCTTAATTACTCCAGCTGAACGCTGATTGTTATTGACAAAACTCTTGTGGCTCGGGCAAACGGCTGGAGATTAGCTCCATTACAGGCAGCGCTCCAAGAGGAAGAGCGGAGCGATAGAGGAGGAAATTACCATCTGACAATACAAAGTGATGGGGGGGTCTGCAACGAGTCGTTCTTTCTTTCAGTCGTGTAACTCCTCCTCTTAATTGTTTGGCCCGTTGGTCTACTCGAGAGTACTCGTTTGCTCGTTGAGTCTTTTTATGTGTCTGTCATTTAAAGTCTGATTTGCTCTGTCTGTCAACAGCAGAAGTCACGGACAGAAGCGGATGCAAAGCAGCTGCATTTTGGAAAACTTATTTGGTAATAATGTGTCAGGTGCTTCTGTTCCTCACTACTGCAAAACTTACACTTCATTGTTATATTCTCATCTATAGATATTCTACATTTTAAATCATGTGGGTATTTTTCATTTTATTTTTTTCTGTTCTAACAATAAGGAAGTCACTGTTAAACTTTAAATTACCTGTGCATGTGTGCCAAACAAATTAGCACATTTGACAGAGAACTATATTATAGGGATAGTCATCCATAATGAAAATTCTTCCATCATTTACTCACCATCATGTAAATTCAAACCTGTATGACTTTTTTGTTTCCGAGGAACATAAAAGAAGATATTTTAAAATATGCTGGTAACCAAACAACAGAAGCACTTCCATTGTATATATATTTAAAACCACATTTTACATTTTTCAAAACAGCTGGGTGTTCCAGAGAAGAGAAAATGTCATACAGGTTTGACTGTGTATTACTATCATGTTGATACTGTAATGTTGGGATATGATGGTAATGTAGCTGCTGTTTGCTCTGTAACACACACACAGGTCATGCAATTATAATCTGGTTGAGAGAACACAGCTGCTCTTGTCTGTGCCAATCCAATCTGACACCGTCTGATCTGCACATCACACACACAGAACAGCTGGTAGGGTGTTGTGGTTGGTTGACAGGGCACTGCTATATGGTTGCTACAGTGTTACATTTTTGTCTGATGGTTAACATGTTGCAGTTGCTAGGGTGATCTAGGAGGTTGCTTATTGGTTGAAAAGAGTCCACCACAAATCCTGTTATATATATTATATTTTGGTTTTCTAGAAATTCCTGGTATTCACCCTGCGAATAATAGTAATAGAGATTATTTAGCAAACACTAAAGAACTGTAACGCTGTAAACCCAAACAAGTACGCAGAACTCAAAACAACTGAGGCAATCAGCTGCTGTAAATGAGTAAAGTTGATAAAACTAAAAGCCAAATACTTTCAGTGTGTGGATTACCTTTTGATTACAGCTAAAGTTTGTATTAAGTCATAGTAAATATTTTTAGTTAATGTGACTTAATTTAATTCTGCCAACTACTTAATCTATTTAATTACTTTGAGCATTCAGGTTTACAGTGATGTCTGTACACAGTGCAGCATGGACAGAATTCATACCTTGTATTGTTCTCTTGAAAAAAGCCTTGCAGGCTTCACATGAGGCCACGCCGTAGTGATACCCTGACGCAATGTCTCCGCACACCAGGCACAGGCGCTTGGGGATTGAGTTGAGCATGTACTCGCATTTGATGGACCCGGGGTCCTCCAGCAGCGTGCTGGAACAGTCCTCATAGCGTTTGCGGCAGGCGCTCCCGGCCGTGCCTAGCGCCCCGCCTGCCGTGAACATGGGCGGAGAGTCTAGGCCGTTGGAGTGGCTGTTGATAGCGCTGATGTAGCCCCCGCTGGCGTCGGAACGGGCTCCCGGGCTGGGATGGCTGGCAGTGTCGACCAGAGATGAGGGACTGGACGGTTCTGTCTTTATGTAAGAGCCACAGCTGGATGGCATGTGTCGCTCTTCAACTGCCATCCTGTTGAGAAGCCTGACAAACACAGAGATCATGATGATTGAGGTAATATTTCAAGTAGAAATGAAACTACTATTTTCATTTATTTTCAAACTGCTATCCAAAAATGCTATTTTGCCCATAAATTACCTGACGTCATCCTAGGAGAATATGTTTTTTTTATTAAATGGCAGTGAATGGTACACAATATTTTGAAGCTATATTTTGAAAAAGCATATTCATCCATTATAAAAGTAATCAATATGACTCCAGTGGGTTAATAAATGTCGGAAGTGAAACAATACATTTATGAAAGAAAACCATTAGTATTTTGAACATATTTAGAATCAAAACAGCACTTTTGAATGTAAAAATTAGTATAAATGACCACACTAAACATGCCGGGTCCACTTTGATAATGCCAAATTTTATTGGTTCATTACATGTTTCGTCACAACACTAGTCAAGAGATGTGCAAGGGCCAATGAGATCTGGCCTTATTGATGTGGTGTCGCATGTCGCCATATTCAGTGTAGTCTTAAATGCATTAATTTCATGTTTTTGAAATAAAGCTGCCATGATGGATTCTTTTAAAACTAACTCACCAACTTCCTGTGCACACACAAAAATAAACCATTCAAAAAGCTTAGCATGCAGTTAGAGTGCAGTGATCTCAGTTTGCATTAGTTATACCTAAGATGAGCATGAATCTATAATAAATCTAACATCTTTAGAGCATTTATTATTAGCATTAATTTATACACACAATGATAGTTCACGCTGTACAAACAGTCTTTGACAGACAATAGGTATGTCCGAAATGCACTTATATTTAATTGACATTAATAATTGATATTAAGAAATAATTTATATTAATATATAAATATATTAATTTATTTAATATATTAGTTAAATAATTAAATTGGAGGTGAAATAATTCATTGGAGGTGAACACAAACAAACATTGTTTTGTTTTCATTCTTTAGATAAAGTACCTACGTGTTTCTATTTAAAATAAAAAGTTTAATGAATCATATTTAACGGCCCTATTTTTCATGCTCCGAGGCTGTTGTTGTCAGCCTCTGCTTGTGCGTGCCTTTCTGTGGAGTCAGGGAGGCTTACCTTATCGCCATAGCAACAGTTTGTGATGAGCAGATTACGTCATAGCCTTTATTTATCTGCAGTACAAACTTTGTTGCATACGGCGGAGAGGAACCACTCTCAATTATCTTTTAAATGCCCCCTATTAGTTTAACTCTGATTTCTGAATGTATAACTTATGACACAGGCACTCCATATGTATGTTTGTTATTTGATATATTTGATAATACAATCGCATAATAATCACAGCTTTTGCAATTTGAAAATCGCACCTTCTCAAATCATGATTTTGGTTCAAAACAATTAATTGTGCAGCCCTACAGGCTAGTGTCAGCATGTCAAAGACACGCAGCACTGAGGCAACTGGGTGAAGGCTTGGTTACATTGGCTCATAAGGCAGACCCTGCCTTCGAGAGAGTCGGGTTAATGCAAGTGACAGCCTTGCCAGCCCATCACCAAGGGAATGGGGGACCCTCTGTAGTGAGAGTACCATATACACTCGACCCCAAAGACTGAAATTCAAGGGAAGATAGCGAATAGATGGCCCACCCACTTGACCATCATCCTCTGAATGAGCTCTAGGGAGAGACGAGGATACTTTATAATGACGGTCTACTCATCACACACACCCCACCATTGCATCACAAAGCCTTACTAAACTATTAACACTAGAGACACAGGCTGAGTTCTAGAGGGAACAGAGAACTGCTCTACCCACATCCTGCTCTAGGAAGGGCAGAGGGCCCTCCATAATAAGGGTGATATCCTGCACACATCCCAGAGAATCAAAAGTTACTTGGGGAGCTAGAGAATGGTTGGCCCCAACCACCCAGAACATACTCAGCCTAGGAAAGAAATCCACGGGCAGCTAGCAGACAGGTAGCTACAACCACTCTTTCCCTAGAGGACCTCCATGAGGAGCGAAGGACCCCCTATAGTACGGGACCCCCTATACACTCGCCCTAGGGCCAGAAATCCAAGGGTAGCTAGCAGACAGCTTGCTAAAACCACTCAAAACTACTGCCCTCTAGGTGGCCCTCAATGGAGCTGTGGGGGAGTGGGGAACCCTTCATAATAAGGGCACTGCCCTATGCTTAACCCCCCTGCTGAGGATCCTGTATCATTCCCCCTGCCACAGGGGGAGGGTGCAACTCTGCCAATTTGATGGGAGCCAGGCTAAAACTGCTGGCTGCAACCGTACAAAAGAAACCCAATATAAACCACAAAGAAGGTGAAAATTCCCACCAATCACCCAGCGGGGTGCTAGGGGGTTTCAGACTCAGGTCTCTCATGTTCAACAACAAGCTGACCACCATAGAGGACTAGGTGCTCCTCCTTCATAAAAGTTTCAGGAGAGTTTCTGCTCTAACTCAGCCTTAGGCTCCGCCTCCCAAGGGGAGCCATTACATGTAGGCTACAACCACCTGAAACTGCGGTTTACAGACCAAGACTACAATTCCAAACATATGATGAAGACAGCTGAAAAATGTACTGGCTAGCAAAATTATCCTCGAGGGGAGTATAGAAATCAGACAGACGGTTCCTCCGGTGATCACTGTGGATCTGGAAAACTCCAATAATACAATGAAGGCGGTTGTAAAAACGGACAACAAAGCAATTTTCAAAGGGAAGTTTGCACCATTAAAGATGGACTTTCCCTGACCTACATGGACTTGGGCTGACTTGTACTAGAGGTCTGTAAGGTGGGGCTCAAAAGCTTTAACTGTAGCATCAACTTTCCTTCAAGCTGAAACTTAACACTCAACCCAGCAAACCACTAGCCAAGGGGAGCTCACCACAAGCCAGCTATAACCACTTAACCCAGAAAAACGGAAGATCTTACCTTGGACACTGTAATCATCACTGGTCCAACATTCAGGACCTGTTTTAGTGCTTGTGCAACACTACGAGACAGGAAGGTAAGGGGGAAGAGACAGGGCTTCGCTCTTACCCCCGTATGAGCCTAAACTCGCCTGTCCTTAGCATCCTGCCTTCTCATCCGGACGTCATTCCATTTCTGTGCTCCACTCCATTAAGAGGGGGTGTGACAACATTCTGCTTCTCAAGCACCATTATGAGCACCATCTGAACCAGAAAGCTCAGAGGGTGAGACTGTTGAATCCAGGAGAAACCTCCTTTCCTTCTCTCCGATATCAGCCACGCTCATCCAGAGATGTCTCTCTGTGGCCACCATCGCCACCACCATAAAACATCCTGTGGCAGCAGCTGTTTGTTTGGTGGTACAGAGAGCCAAATTTGTGGAGCAGAGCAGTGCAGCCACCACATCTGGGGAAAAGCCCTATCCGATCTGAAGTGTCAGAACACACACTGTCTGAGGTTCATCGCAACTGGGTTCATTAACACTTTGGCATGAGAACACACAAACGGCTCCTGAACACAAAAAAGCTGATGACATACTCTATAGGTGCTCTAATATACTTGCAGGTTCACCTGATGTTTTTAGGCCACAATTTAAGGCATTATTTACTGCTCATTATCCGTTTCACTGTAGCTCTCAAAGCTACAGCATATCTTTAAATTGTAATATGATTTGATTTGTGATTTGATGGTATGTTTCAAGCGAACACCAAAGTAGTGAGACACAATCTTCTTAACATCTCCATTAGTGTTTCATGGAATAAAGAAAGTCATATATGTTTAAAGGACAAAAGGGTAAGTAAATAATCACAGATTTTTATTTTAGGTGAACTATTGCTTTAAGGTCTTCTACATTTTATAGTGTTTTGTAAAGGTCCATAACATAATACCAGGCATTATGTTACCAGGCATTATGCAAGCATACTGCACATCAACACATTTCACCAGTTCACATATAATCCAAAGTGAAATTAAACAGATTACTGTTTAACATTTTACAAAGTAAAATTAAATCAGCATGTGAAATAAGTAATGAGTCAGAATCCTCTCTTTAAAAAAACATTGTGAGAAAAACCCGGATGGCGTACTGCTTTCTCCAAGAAGTATGTGTTAGTCACAGGAACTGAGGAGCCACCAGATACTGACAGGTAATATAGTTTCCATGAAATGTATTCCTTGTGGATAAATTGTGCACATTGTACAGTAAACAATTTTGAAATTCATCATCTAATTAGTCAGAAAAGAATGTAATATAATATTAATATAGTCACAATAAAACAAGGTTTGTTTTTGTACCCTACTGACTTTCCTAGACAAATACATTAAGACATCTTTCAAATTGTTATCTTTTGTTTTCCACAGAGAAAGAAATGCATGTTTGATGACAGAAAATTATGAATGATTACTTTTTTTACTTTACAGGTGTTGTGGTCATGGTGAGGTTACACATACCATTTTTAGGTTCAATAAGGGTCAGATGCATTAAAAACTGTGTTTTGTTTTATCCTAAACAAATCCTGCTATCATATAGTCAATGATGTTTACAGCCAAAGCAATACTGCACATACACGCTTGCATGGCATGCGCAACAAAGCATAAAAGATGCATTCCTTATCAGAGAGGAGGGAAAAGAAGCTTTCAAATTGAAGTCAAAACGCAGATGTCAGAAATAGACAACACACAGTAAATTTTTAGACAGTGCATCATTTGAGTACCTAAGAACATATGTGAAACATCAACACCCAATCGACATGTGAGTGAAAATTGAATAAAAATCATAGAAGCTGTCTACACTGAAAACAACATGGTAAGAGCCATCTAATGTGCTGGTTTAAAGCACAGTTTGGGGATGACAGATAGGTTTTCATAGTTCTGGAGATTTTAATTATTGCATTAGTGTGTGAATGAAGTATTATTTTTTTAGAAAGGAAAACTTTAGCAAACTTATTATAAGTGTTTTTGAAGTATTTAGGTGTTTAGGTACCAATTGTAAACACATAACAGAAAAGAAAGGAGTTGTAACATTTTATATTGGAAGTCATGAAGCTCAATGCAAGTAGTCCATTAGCTTTAGTTTGTGTATTTAATGCTGTTTAATGTTTGTGCATGTCTATGTTCATGACAAGACATGACCGAGAGCACAGATTATTAACAAAAACTGTACTGCTGCTTTTTACATTTTTTATTAAGGTAACAATATTAATAACATTGTGCTTAATTATTCATGAAACAAACAGGTCAAAAGCATAAATATCTTCAGTTATAAACCCAGCTAACAATTTTAGGTTGAAATGTTTCCATAATGTTTCCATTAAGTAACAAGAACATTAAAAACATTGTTTTGAACATTTCATGTTCAAAACGTCCAGTTGTATTAACATTATTGCTTGTTTATACAAATGTTTTGTTTTTTGTTTTTTTAATTCTGTAACATTTTTTAAATGTTCCACTAACTACTTAAGGATAATGATTTTAATATACAGCTCTGAACAAATGAAGAGACCACTCCAATTTTTTTCTTAAATCAGCATCTCTACATTTATGGCAGCCATTCTGTTTCAGTGTCTGTTGAATTCCAACACAGGCACATCTGATTCTGTATAATGAAGTACTGATTAGGTGATCACCTGAACCAAATATTATTTAACGAGGAAAAGTATAAAAATCGTGTCTGTGGTCATCACTATCCTCTTGCAATAGGACCAGCTGGATGGCAAAAACAGTGCTAGCAGAATCTCAAAAGTAAGTGGAGTCAAATAATAACTATTGACCATGCAAAAAGAGTTGAAAAGAAAAGTTTTGAGTGAGGAAACGAAGGGTTCAATTCTGGCTTTACTAGCAGTGGGATACAGTGAGTCTCAGGTTGCTTCCATCCTTAAAATTCCAAAGACAGCATTTCATTAAAACAAGGTCAAACTGCAGACATTGGGGACAACAAAACTACAGACCGACAGGGGTCTGTGCATTCTGAACAGAATGACAGCCAACTTATTTGAATGTCAGTCTAAAACTGTAGGATGACATCAATTGACCTACAAAAAGAATGGCAAATGGCAGCTGGGGTGAAGTGCATGGCAAAGGTGGCTTAAAACAGGCTCCTAAAGGTATGGCTAAAGTCATGCAAAGCTAGAAAAAAGCTCTTTATCAATGAGGAGTAAGGTCATCTTCTCTTATGAGTCCAATTTTCAGCTTTGCCCAATATCTTGCCATCTAATGGTTAGACGGAGACCTGAAGAGGCCTACAGTCTGCAGTGTCTCACACCCACTGTGAAATCTAGTGGAGGATCTGTGATGATCTGGGGGTGCTTCAGCAAAGCTGGAATTGGGCACATTTTTTCTTTTGAGGGGTGTCTGAGTCAAGCCATGCCACATAGCCAGGTAAATCAAGGTTTGGATGGAGGATCACCAGAACAAGACCCTGTCATGGCCAGCCCAATCTCCAGACCTGAACACCATTGTGGATGGTCACAAGCCATCAAACAAAGCCAAGCTTGAATTTTTGTGAATTTTAGTCACCCAATAGCAATGTGAAAGACTGATGGAGAGCTTGCCAAGACATATGAAAGCTGTGATTTAAAACAGGGTTATTCCAATAATCAAAATATTGATTTTAGAACTTTTCTAATGTTAAAACATTAGTATTTTGTTGTTTAGTATTTGAAATTGTTTCTTTGCATTATTTGAGGTCTGAAAACACTGCATATTTTGTTTTAACAAGAGTTCATTTTCTACAAATAAATGCTCTAAATGACATTATGAACATGCCTATAAACAGGTAAACCAACTAAACTGATCATTTTGCAGTTTGCTCTTAATTTTTTCCAGAGCTGTACATGATATAATATTGATATTGGATATAGAAAATCATTGTACTAATTTGAAGATTTCAAATTAGTTCAAAAGAGTTCAAAAGAAATGACAGACAGATAAACAGAGACGGATGGACAGACTAGCAGAGAGACGGGCACAGACAGCCTGCAAACTTCTTTCAGACAACCGCTTCCTCTGACTGATTTAACTGTAAGTGCAGCTGATGCAAGGTTTAAGTTCAGGGGTCAAAGGCCAACTTTATTTTCTTACCCTGCCCTCCTGTGGCCATGGAGATGCTTGGTCATTTTGGCAAATTAAATCTCATTGCAGGCTTTGCTTCTTCACGTCATGTATATTTAACGCTGTATGCCACCACCTCAAAATTCATTAAAAAATAATAATTTTTTGCACATATGATAAGATTGACATGCAACCATAGAGATCAATCCTTCAGCCTTTACATCATGTATATTGTGCTCAATTCAATTATTCTCCATGTGAACTCAGAGGGACTGATTAAAGATAAACACATGCACCTTTTGGCTATTACATTTTATTTCAGCTGCATATATTAGAGACATAAGCATACAGGGCAATTCCATTTAGTCTTTTTTTCTAAACTTCTAGAGGAGCTTAACCCTGGGTCAAAGGTCATGCTGAAGGTGACACTTAGAATAATTGCATAAATGTCAGAAAGGCTCTGTGTTCATATATAAAACATGCTCAGCACCAGCAGTCTAATCATATACCACTGCTATACTGTGTGACAAAACATGATCTGTTGTTTTTCCTCATTTCATAACCATAAGTAGGAATGTGAATTGTAAAGCGTTTTAAAGATACACCTTCCACTAAAGGTTTTCGATTCCTTAACAATCCATCCAAGTCACTTTGAATTTAAAGCACCTTAAAGCACCTTTCTTTACAAAAGAGAAAAACTATGTTTAGTAACATTTTATTTGTTTACTTCAGTTATTTGCCTACAAAGACAACAAAGCACAAACCTTGAAACCTCTGAGAAAAACTCAAATTCAGGAGCCAATCCTTCATTAATCATACTGCTCATAAATGTTCATACATGTTTACTAAAAATAATTTTGCATAACTAAAATATATATATATATATATATATTTTTTTTTTTTCAGAAAAAGTTGGGACAGTATGGAAAACACAAATAAAAAAAGAAAGTAGTGATTTCTAAATTTACTTTGACTTGTATTTCATTGCAGACAATACAACAGTGTTCCTCATGATTTTTATTGTTTTTTCTTCAAAAAAACAAAATTCCTATTTTGGTTCTTGCAACACATTTCAAAAAAAGTTGGAACAGGAGCAATTTAGGGCTAGTAATCAGGTAAATTGGTTAAATAATGATGTGATTTGAAACAGATGATGTCAACAGGTGATTGTAAATATGATTTGGTACAAAAGCAAAATCCAAGAAAGGTCTAGTCCTTTAGGAGCAAAGATGGGCCAAGGATCGCCAGTTTGCCAACAAATACGTGAGAAAATTATTGAGATGTTTAAAAACAATGTTCCTCAAAAAAAAAAAGATAGGAAGACATTTGCTTATTTCACCTTCAACAGTGCATAACATAATTAAAAGATTCAAGGAATGTGGAGGAATTTCAGTGCGTAAAGGACAAGGGCGCAAGCCTAAGCTGAACAACCGTGCTCTCCGATCCCTCAGGCGGCACTGCATCAAGAATCGTCATTCATCTATAAGCAATATCACCAGATGGGCTCAGGACTACTTTGGCAAACCTTTGTCAAGTACCACAATACGTAGTTACATCCACAAATGCCAGTTAAAACTGTACTGTGCCAAAAGGAAGCCCTATGTTAACAGTGTCCAGAAGTGCCGTCGACTTCTCTGGGCTCGGAGGCATCTGGGATGGACCATCACACAGTAAAAACGTGTACTGTGGTCAGATGAATCAGTATTTCAGGTATTTTTGGGAGAAATGGACGCCGTGTGCTCCGGACCAAAGAAGAAAAGGATCATCCAGACTGTTACCAGCAACAAAAAAGCCAGGGTCTGTCATGGTATGGGGTTGTGTCAGTGCCCTTGGTAAAGGTAACTTGCACTTCTGTGATGACACCATTAATGCTGAAAAGTACATAGAGATTTTGGAGAACAATATGCTTCCTTCAAGAAGACATCTTTTCCAGGGACGTCCATGCATATTTCAACAAGATAATGCAAAACCACATTCTGCACACATTATAAAGTCCTGGCTGCGGAGGAAGAGGATACAGGTACTTGACTGGCCTGCCGCCAGTCCCGACCTGTCTCCAATAGAGAATGTGTGCAGCGTTTTGAAGCGCAAAATGTGACAACGAAGACCCCGTACTGTTGCCCACCTTAAGACTTGTTTGCAGCAAGAATGGGACAAAATTACACCTGAAACACTTCTTCACTTTGTGTCTTCAGTCCCTAAACGTCTTTTAAGTGTTGTGAAAAGGAATGGCAACATTACAAAGTGGTAAATGCTTTACTGTTCCTACTTTTTATGAAATGTGTTGCAAGAACCAAAATAGGAATTTTGGTTTTTTTTTGAAGAAAAAACTAAAATCATGAGGAACACATTAAATAATGTGCTGTTGTATTGTCTGCAATGAAATACAAGTCAAAGTAAATTTAGAAATCACTGCTTACTTTTTTTATTTGTGTTTTCCATACTGTCCCAACTTTTTCTGATTTGGGGTTGTATATATATATTAGTAATAAAAAAAAATATAATAATATATCAAATATATAGTTTTTTGCTCTATAACAAAGATTGTTCACTTTTATAATGTTTAAAATGTTCAAAGCCTTTAGGTTTGGTGCTGTGCTGTCTTTTTTGCTTCTTGTGGCTGTGTCAGGTGGGGTTGAGGACCCTTTCTCTTGTCTGGCTCGTCTCTTACAGGCTGCTTTTGTTCACTGTGCCCCCATTTAAATTCATGCTGAGCGGTGCCCACAAAATATCATGCTGAGTTTGACTCTAATCTGATTCCAGCCGCTCATACTAACAAAATTTCAGATGCTGTAATATAATTGCATGACTTCGACTGAACAACTCTGAGGGTTGCCCGAGTCTCTGCTTTTTAACAAAGTGCCTCTGTTGGCCCGAGCTGGACGTGCTCTGTCCCTCTACTACTATAAATACTCCACTTGCTTAGCAACATGCTAATGTCAATTGCTACTGATATCATAATTTGCTTAATTAACAGCATTAAATGGAAGTTCAAAAAAAAGATTATTCCCAAAATGGCTTCCTGAAGACTCCTTCCATCCCATCCCTGTCTGCCGCTGTTCAGACAAACAGGTTGTAGAGGCTCCAAACTGCTTTAAATTATTTACAACAAAAAATGAAGAAACAGTGTGTGTAATACAGTAGGGCGCATTCTACAATAGTCAAGATGAGGTAAAGCTTGTTATCGAGGGGTGGATTTTCTGCATTCATATACAATTTAACTGATTTGCCTCCAAATCCAAATATGATATTATAAAATGTTTTATATTGTTTCAAATCATTTTTTCTGTTTTGTCTGTTTTCTGAACATATATATTGGATTTAAAGCTCCCTAAAGCACCTTTCTTTACAAAAGAGAAAAACTATGTTTAGTAACATTTTATTTGTTTACTTCAATTATTTGTGTAGAATAACAAAGCACAAACCTTAAGTGTGCTTAAGGTTATATGCTGTTTGCATTTACATATATATTTAGTAATAACCAGCCTGTTTTTTTTCCAAAATTGACAAGACAGGTAGAAAACAACTAATTCCCTCAGACATCAGAGTCATTGGGTTCATTATTGTCTCTCCCTTACATAGGCAAGGCAGCAGGCGTGCAGACAGGGACAGTATCAGATGCCCCAGTGGGGTGGGGAGGTGGGTCAGAGGACCCGGCTGATGGGCTGACAAAGGAACAGCCAGAAGAGAACGAACTCAATTAACTCATGACATGCTCTTGTGCTCCTTGAGCACGCAGGTTGCAGTTGGTCCTGCTGGGCGGCTGCCGGCCGGAGTTTTAAAAGCCCATGGTAGTCACATTTTGTCCACTATGACTCTAAAAACACTGTTTCATTCTACCAGTTTGTGCTTGTTTTCTTTGTATGAACAGTGTTCAGTGTTGGGGATTACTGTCCGAAACAGAATAGTATAGAAAAAAATAGAATAGAAAAGCTTTTAGAATAGTACAGCTGTTCCAGTAACAAGCGAGTAGGGATGTTGAGCAATATAATCAATTGCATTGTCACATTTTTATGTTACACTGATAAATGAACAAATTTTGGCTGTTCATGTAGTAAAATTTTTAGTTAAATTTTGCTGTTTATAATAGCCATACTGCTCTGATTGTAAAAAAATGTGAGTTTTTGAAATGTGAGTTGCCTGTATCTTGGGAAACTACAGTGTCATAGAAGCTTCCCCAACACTTCTGTTTGTGTGTGTGTGTCCAACAGGATGGTAAAAGTCACACACACCTACACTGCTAGTGAACTGTGACTATTAAACATAATCAATGATGCTTATCTGAAAATGGAAAAAATTCCAAAAAGGTCTGTTTGAGGATTAGGTTTAGGGGTAGGGTAAGGGTACACTTTTGTACAGTATTAAGTCATTATGTCTAGGGAAAGTCCCTGCCAAGCACAGAAACCTAATGTGTGTGATTTGTGTGTGTGAGGGTACAGTCCTCTTTCACCCATGCAAATGAAATTGGGTTTGCTTAGAAACAGAAAGGCCTTCAGGCGACTGGGACAAGTGTCCACAGAGAGCCAGTTGAAAACGTCTGTCTCTAAAAGGGCCTTAGGTTAACAGCTATCAAGGGAATTTGAGGTGAGGGTGACTCTGAGGGGGTGTTTCATGTGAGTGGAAAGCAGAGTAATAGGGGTAAGTAGCATTCCCTCATGCTCCCGGGAGCTGTTTTAATCTGCGTCCCGCCGTGGAGTCCTCATTCAACAGTGTTCATTCATTGGCGTTAAGATAAACAGGGAGCGGAGGCACTTGGTTAAAAAAAAGCAAAGGATGAATCTGACAAGGATTTATGATGGACTGATCTAAGGTGGAACAGCCAATGAGAGATCAACTGAGATGGACTGAGAGACAGGATGTGACAAAACATGACCGGTGCAGAGCTGAACAATAAGGATGGGTGAGTGTGAGATCACATTATCTAACGCACTAGTGCCTTATTATCATACATCCACAGCTCATCTGATCATGTCTTCATTGCTTAAACATTTGTTTTTTACAATGATGTTGCAACTTTCGCTAATTTGAACTTTTCATTAAGTTTATAAAACAAAAATTATACACCACTGTATGTCATTGTTTAACAGCAAAAGTGTTTGAGTTTATACAGTAGCTGTCTTTAAATAAATTAATAAAAAAAAATTTTTACTGTAATTTCGGTAGCTGTTTTTTAACACTGTAGGTCATGGGTTAAATTCCCAGGGAGAGCACATACTGATAAATGTATATCTTTAACACACTGATGTCTGACTTCACAATCTGCATAACTGCTAAATGTAAAAAACTGCAAATGAAAAACAATTTTTTTGTAAATTGCTTTATAACGGTATTGTTTAAAAAACATTAAATGATATGGGTAGTTGACATAATGTCTATTAACTTCATATCTTTTTATGAAGTATACATAACGTAAAGCATATATCCTAAGGCCCATTAACTGCTCAGCATTTCTTTTAGGTTTATCACTGTTTTAAATTTCACTACACTAATTTAAAATGGTGTGACAAAGAGTCTGAATCAACATGATTATATAATCAACATGATCACAATAATTATATAATGATCATTTGAGTTATTTCAGAAAGAATTTGAAAAGATTTAACATTTAATCCTGATCTGAACAGTCTGATCAGGCATCAGAAATAATCTTTATAGATCATTTGCTCTCAGAGAGCGAGGGAGACACTGTGAGATCTGGAAGAGAAACCTTCTCAGATGATAGCGGAAAAAAGAACAACAAAGAAAAACACAAGGTGAGAGGGAGACAGATCAATATTCAGTGTGGAGCACATGCATTTGTGCCTGGTTACTGCGGGGGAGGGGGGTTTGGGTGGAGGCACAGTCTGGGACTGGCGGTCCGACAATTAAACTCTTGGCTGAGGATTAGATTTAGTCTGTCTGCCTTGCATCATCAATGCAGGCTTTATAAAGCTATGAGATCACTCGCGACAACAACACCAGAGTTTAGCACGCTACGTCCTGATGCAGACCCAGAAACCATGTATCGATCCGCAGCGTCCTTTCTGCACTTAGGATGTGGGGGGAGGGGGAGGCAGATGCAGGAGGTCTCTAACTGATGTCCTGAAAGAGCCACACGTCTCCGTGTTTGTACAATTTTACCAAGATAAAGTTAAGTGGTTAGCCGTTAGGTACACAAATCAACAATGACAGTTTAATGACATATAAACTACAGTAATCATCTCACTTACAGTTGCTTTTGTTAGTAGTTTATAGTGTGATAACTACTTTTTTCAAATATTAGCTTTACTATATTTTAAATAATGAGTTGCTACAGTTTCAAAGTAGCTTCCCCACCAGTGTTTATACGGTGTACATTACAAGGGGAAATTTCAGAGTGAATGGCAGTGAAAGAGTTAACATGTTAAAGTGTGTAAGCCCAGCGGTGACGCTCCCTCTCGAATTAAACAGTTCATCTTATGAGAAAGTAGTTCATTGCTCGCGTGAAACACACTTGGGATGGTTTTTTAAATCCTTCCCCTTTTTCCCTCTTTACACTAGAAATAACACACATTCTTCATTTTTCCGTTAAATTATTAGCTGCCAAATCAAATGTGTTCCTAATATAAGACAATGAGCTTTAATGAGTCTTTAATCTTGTATGGGACAGTATGGGACTCAACACAGATGAAGCAACTGAATCTGGGGTTACTCAGGGTTGTTTGTAGGATTGTGCAGGAAGCTCTGTGAAATGATGTTTATCATCCTCTCATGAACCCCCAACACCTAAATTCATAAAACGCCTCGCATCAAAACACAAATGAAAACTGTGCCACCCTTCATCACATGTATCAAACACACCTCTCTCTCACACACACACACAAAGCTGCTGGTCTGTTTAAAATAACCTCACAGAGCCAACAAAATTATATTACATTTAAACTATATTACAACTATAGCATAATTACATCAGAAATTATAACCCAGCTCTCCACTCATTTAGAAAGCTCTGAATTCTACCAACAGGCTTATTAGACGAGTACTCTTAGACTGGCGATACACTGTGTGATTTTTGCCCATATCTGAGTGGATTTCCGAGTTGTACGACCCTTTCTTGATTTGGGGCTGAATTTCAGCTTTGTCGTACGTCATTCATTGCGCAGTGTTTTTTGTTTTTGGACATTTTGGTCAGAAATTCAGGTCCCCCCTCATGAATGTATCGTACAGTTTACGCAGTCAACTCACAACTTGATGGTCAGACTGTATAGTGTGTGTGAATATATTGTGGGCTTTTGGCTTTACATCAAAATCCATATACTCATACAGAGAGGAAAAGGAGTTGAGGAGGAGGAGCCACAGCAAGAGGAGAAAACATAGCTCAAGTTTTAAATGAAATTCTTCATTTCAATCCTTTATTGACCATGTTATCAATCATAGTTTGTCCTTTAGAGACACTGATAAAGGGTTCAGCCCAGAGCTGGAGCACTGTGTTATCTGTTCTCAGGCCTTTTCAGAATTAGAATAGTTAAGTCACAAAATTGCTGTATACCGCTGTGTATTTAAGCTTTACTGTAATACCCTGTTGGGGCAACAAACTGTGTTTATTATAATGCAGATGATGCAGATTTATCAATCCTATTTATGTGACTGCTATAATGTCCATTTTGACATGCTCTTAGCTTTGTTCCTGTTTGTGAACTCTCTAGAATTCACACACTAGCACACACTGGTGGCAGAGGAAAGATCTTCAGTGTTGAAGCAGAATGAAGCAGCTGTACAGAGTTCCAATCCAAAGAGACTCTGACATCATGAGGGAGTCCAGATCCCAGTATGCGCAAGTATGAATTATTACTGCAATGCTCTGTTATACAATACACTTATATGCAAATAGAATAAATTGCTTTATTAATTTGCTTTTTAGAAAATATTGAAGCTTGAAGCTGAAGGGGCACGTCACAATTTAATTTATGTGGATACATTTAAACTCTTTTGTATTTGTTTGATATTACCACCTATAAGTTTCCAAGTGAGCCAGTGAGCTTCAGGTATAACCTGTGTGTTATCTGAACAAATGTTTAAACAAGAAAAACTGTAAAATGCAAGATCTGCATTCACTGCAAAACAGTATATAGTAAAAATCTAGTTTTAATCTAGTTTAATTTTTTGCCATGTTTCTAGGCATGTATTTTACTAGATGACAGAAATTAGAATTGTTTAATAACTTTCAATTGTAAAAATATAAATATGAAATAATATATACTAAAATGTTAACGGAGTAAAACTGAATACCGTAATACAGTGAAACATTTATTTCCTGAAATATTTGATTTGGGGCATTCGAAATGAACAGTTGAAGAGTGAACTGATTCACAGAAATGACTGGAATGTAAAAATAATATCCCAACTTAATATGCAGATTCAAGAATAAATTTGAATTGTTTTTAAATTTGCATTTGGCAATGCTAGTGGTGCAGAAATTACGCACATTTCCAAATGCTTGATATTTTACAGGTAGAAGATATATTGTTTTGTAAAATATTTTTGCAATATTTTACAAAATCAGTATCAATATTTTCTCAATACAAAACTCTTTTTTACAATAAAAAAAGAGTTATTTTTTGGAACAATATGCAGAAATGTGAGTTAAACATGACTGGACTGTTCAAAACCTATATCACAAACTTACACAAAATCCACTCACAGCCAATTATGGCCTGTAAATAACTGAATGAATGATTAGTTATGGAATGCACAAATCAACCATTTTTCATGCCTCAGTTTTCACTCAAGCACTCAGTGAAGTTTCCACCAATGTTTTGCATCTCAACCATCTTTCCTGAACATCAGAAGAAAGCGTGCTGGTGGAGTTCCATTCTAACGCCCTCTGATCTTCACAGGCCATTACGAGCACAGCTCTGGCCCTGTATAATGGATTCTGATTTACACATGGCAGGATTTCACCTTGACACTGAATTAAAAGCCAGAAATAAAACACAGCCAAAGCCTTTCAAAGGCAACAAGGAGAAAGCCAAATGAAATATTACAAGAAACACTGAGAATATTTGAACATTTTTTTATTAAAAATCTACCAACGCCACATTACATATTTTATCGTGAATTTACATTGAAACCACCTACAGCTACCACCTATTAACATTATCTAAGACAAGATAATGAAATTTAAAATACAATGTAATTTCTGCACCATTAGCATCAGCAAACACAACTGCAAAGATAAGCCCTCCCACTATCTCCAAACAGGAAGTCAAATTCACCCCTTTGGTCAGAAGTGCCACTTAAATGAAACCTTTTCAAAGCACAACTGATTCACCGGGTTTACTGTAAACAAACACACAAAGTCATACCGGAAGACAGAAAAACCTTGACGGGGATCATTTTCCCAACCCAATCCCACCCAGTTCCGGGCACTTTCCTCTCAGGCCCACAGTGCAGATAATGAACATAGATGGCATAGATGGTCTGAGCTCTGGATGGAACACACTCAGTTTGGCTGTCAGGTAGAATCAGAGCCACAGTGGTAACAGACTGTTTCAATATTGATTTCATAAATAAACAGAGCTAACCATCGATCCTAATGTTATTTTGCATTTCAATTACTGCTCAAAAACATAACCTTCAAACAACTGACCGCTCAATACCAATACCATTCTCTGATAAACACCTGCTGCCGCCCCATGGACATTCTGCCTGATGGTATTTCTTCCTCTTTCTCCAAAGTGTAAATTAGCATTTTCTCCATCAAATCAAATCAGGACAGTCTGTTTGTGGGACTTATGTTGTCACACATGCAAATTAAAAGCAAGTGGTATGGGTGAGCTAGTGGTGTGAGATGGATGTTAGCCTCAAATTGCATATGCAGCATTACATGTGACTTTTTGCTAGAGGGAAAACTTTAGATCTGTTTTGATGCCTGTATATTACTTAATCACAGCACTGGAGATTTTAGTCTTGTGCATCAATAAGTTGTATTGAATTGTCTATTGAAAAGCATCAATCCTCCTCTGGGAATTTTTCCTAAACTCTTGTGTGAGACCCTACATGTGACAGGCTTCTGAGAGGCGCATTATCCCCAGCACGCTAACAAAGTGACCATCTAACCATATGAAGCTAGTAAAAAATTTAAATGACAAACACAGAGCACTCATCATAGCATCTTGATAATAAACAATAGGTGAGTGAATTGCCCCAAACATGCTGGTGTCTGCACAGGAGAAACCAGAAACCATTTATAGTGCAAAACACTGTATTGGTGGCTCCCTGTAAATAAGTTCTGGGTGGCCCAGTGGAACCAAGGTTAATTTGATGTGTTTGCTTTAAAAAAACATTCTGAAAGAGATTTGAGAATGGTGCGGAAAGGTCAGCTGGCCGGCAGCAGCCACTAAAAGGCTCGCAGTGAGAATTGAAACTCTCTGGAGCTCATGAATATGTGGGCTGACCACATCCATGGATCTGTGTGAATAATGTTTTCTGAAACCAAATTACTGTAAACTGATCTCATCTGGATAGTGTCAGAGGCAGCCTCTTTAGTTACCGCCGATAGAATCTCCTCATAGACAGAAAAAATCTGATAAAGTCAGCATCACGAAACACTTGCTCAAAGAGCACCGAGCTTTTAACTTAAGATACTCTAATGCAATTCCCATTGCTGCTTTCTTCTCAACCTAATACGATAAAACGGAGGGGGGAAACAGCGGCAAAGAAACGCAAGAAACGAATGCACTGCACAGGCTCTATTCGCCAACTTGTAATGAAGTCAAACAATTTTTAAATGTAATTTGTCTGTGAGTGCTTATAGAGCTTTTCTGCATAAAAACATCATCTAACTGTCGTGAGCAAGAACTATAAATCCCATCTACTACTGTCCTGCCATCATAACTGCACATACGGCAAAATAACACTTCGTGTGTGCAATAGAAACTTAACTGACTATCACACATACAGCATTATTGTGTTGACAGGCGGCAGTAAATATGGCGGTTTTGAAAGCAAGTAAGAGGAGTGTCTGAGGTCAGTGTGTATGAAACACACACATGCATACAGTCCCTCCAAACACTGAACATTCTAGAAACCAGCCGCATTCATTAACCTTAAATGAATTACACTGCTGGTGATTAGCTACTGATTTTGATAATTTTCAATTTAAAAAATTTTTTAAAAATTTTGAAAATGTAAAAAGACATATGAACCTACAGCTTTCGTAACTGCAATGTTTCTAAAAAACACATAGCAAAACTCAAGCCCACAAAAGCTCTGTGAACACAAATGCATGTTTGTTCATAACTCTAAATTGCACAATATATTACAGTTATTACAAATTGTAACCTAAAATATATATATATATATATAAAAATAAAAATAATATTTATAAATAATATAATATTTTTTAATATATTATAATTTTATATACATATCAAACTAATTTGTTAGAAAAGATTCAGGGCTGTCAGGCAAAGACAGATATTTAAAATTAGGTGCCAGCTCGTTAGATTTTAGCAGACACAATTTAAATTAATTCAGCAAAATCATGAAAAAAAAAATCAGCAAAAACATGTAATTTAGTTTTCGTGTTTTTAAAATATGGACATATAATACGTTTAACATATTTAACATATTTTATAATAACATATAAAACCATTTCAACTGCGTTTGAGACTGTAAATTAAGGTTTTAGATTTCTTTGAAGATCTCACTACAGTTTTAAACCTTTTAAAATTTGCTCTAGAATAATTTAAAATTGAGGTTGAATCATTTGTACAGTATTTGTTACTCCACATAAAATGTGCTTAACAGTGTAATGTTTTAAATATAAATAATGTCATCACACTAATTGTACAGAAAAACTAAGCTCTGATTGTGAATATGCAGGTATGTGGGTGTCTAAGTCTTACTAAACCTGAGTGATCCTACTTTTCAAAAGCAGATAAAAATATATTTTTAGCTCATTGTGGCTCTGATCTCTGTGCACCTCGGACAGCAAATGTTGCTGGTGTAACGTTACACGTTATCGAGTAATGAAAAAATCCATATTAAAACATCCATCAATGGAGCAATCACACATTATTCTCTTGCTCATGCCAATTCCTAAATCTCCCCCACTGGAGATTTTTCATGCTTATTTAAAGCATGACACAGCAAGTATTTACCTGACTGTATTGGTAATCTATAAACGTTTTTATTTTAAATTAGAGATGACCACTGTTCTGACATTGTAAAAAAAAGTTTACAATTTTACAAAACAAGGCTTTGTTGCAAAAGCAGAGTTGTCTCATTACACAATGAACTGGAGAAGCATTCATTTAGGTAAAAAATATCACACGTTACTGAAACTTCTGTAACTTCCATTTGCTGGTTTAATTATTAGTGGAAGATTTATTATTCCACAGCCTGCATGTGCTGCATTCTCAGGTGGGACCCTGGGACCCCCAGCCCCTTTAGACGTTCCTCTTGGGCCACTCCAGACTCCCAAGAGACATTTTATCTTAGCGGCTTATCTCACTTCATAAACAAACACTTTTCTTTCGCCTTTTGAAGAACCTTCACAACTTCTTTATAAACACAGATTGGCATGCGTTTATACATAGACAACAGGGTAAATTCCCAATGGGAAGCATGCTTAATGCAATATATTCCAAGAAAAAATGTGACCCTCTAAACCTCATTCTGTTCAACTTAAAACTACAGAAACATAAAACACATAGAATGTGTGCTGAAGAATTGAGTGAAAGCATGTAGTAGAAAATGTGTCGCATCCATAAAATAGCAGGATAAAGTTCAGCAGAGGCAAAGAACCAGCAAAAAAACAGGAGGGTTAGCATGTGAAAAGAGAAAGATGCACCTACTGGTTATGATAGCTGAGAGGATCAGGGATGCAAAGTTCGGAAATGTCCATCAGCCCAGTTTTAGCATTCCAGGAGGAAGAGAAGGATAGAGGGAACGCCAGACACCTGCCTCTCCCCCCAAAACCACCAGCGAGCACCTTCAGAAAAGTTGAGATGAAAAGCCCCTTCCAGAGCGCAGCCCACCGCCAACTCAGGTGCACATGTGTGCATGTGTGTATGTGCACGTGTGTGTGAAAGTGGGGAGGACTGATAAGATCGGAACACAGAGAGAGAGAGAGAGAGAGAGAGAGACAAGCTGCAGCAGTAGGAGAGTGTGCAACGACGGTGGAGAGGCAGAAATGAAATGTTTGCATGCTCAGTGTCTGGCTCTTTAAGACTGAAGGACTTGATGAATATGGAACAGCTGCTGTTGGCTGCTGCCTCGGAGGGGCGTGGCTTAAGCACACAGGGGGGTGTGGCTATGTTGGAGAGGGGGAGGAGATGTGAGTAGGGGCGGGCCCGACAGGATGTAAGCTGAACACTCCCACAGATGATCGCACACTCTGCTACACACACACTAACATGAGCAGCCAGTTTTTAAAATAAACTAAAGCAATGTTATTTGATAAGACATGAAAATATGACCAGACTAATCAAACTTTATTCAATTAAGAAAGTTACTTAAGTTCCAGGTTTTTAACTGTAAAAACATTCGCAAAATTTTTTGTGTTAAATCTAAAATGTTTCTTTTATTAACATCTTATCTATAAGCACCATGTAACAATTCATCCACTTTTTCAGTCATCCACGTTTATTCAATCCACTTTTACAAATACTAAGATATATGATTATAATCTGATTATGATTAGAGCAATTTAGTTACTAAAATAAATTAGGGAAAATAACCCTAATTTTTAGCTATCTAGATACTTAAAATTATATTTTGTTATTAAAAATATACTGTATGTTGATTAAAAGTATAAAAAAGTTTCATTAAATGCTTAGGAACAAAAAAGAAGTGGTGGATTTTACAGATCTGACATGTTATGTTTAAAGTAATACTAGTGTTTTCTTTTTACTGAATATTAGTTATTACCCCCCCCCAAAAATTCTATTAGTGATCCATTAAAATGATCCAGTAATCCAGTATGAACATTTGACAGCAAGTGCTAAAGTGTTTCCAGTTGTAAGTTAAACTGGACACCCATCAGGGTTTAAAGCAGCAGAAAATCGCTGTGTCTTCAGTGACCAACTGAGCGTTGATCAAGCCTGGAAGAATGCAGGCGATGCACATACTGTTTCATAGTCATCGTGTTACTGTATCGCATTTTATAAGCGCGCAACAGCGGACAATCTGAACAGGCCCTCACAAAATCACACACATGACAAGTGGCTATTTTGAACAGATATTGCTCACAAAATGTAATCGCATTAAACTCACAGCGAAGAGCCTGTAGGCAGTTGAGGCACTGTGGGCAGCAGATTTGCCTTTTGAAATAAATCTGATTCCGATTCATCTATATTGTCAATTTGAACAATCTTTTTACTATTAGTGGACATATGTCTGTTTCCACTGAATGGAAGGTGCCATAAGCTCACAGATTTCCACACAGCCCTATCAGATGGGAACCCCGCCCAATACCAAAACCCACAACCAGTAATTCATCATCACAGGACTCGTGTCAAATATAAACCCAGTCATCAAATGTTCATTTATAACAGAAAAACAGCAAACAAAACTTGCAAGAGCTTACAATTGATATTGGACATTTGAAATGTCTACATTAAAACTTACTGTGGATGAGTTAAGGAATTGTCTCTGTTGATGACCTGAGACAACAGACAGCACTGGTTCATTTCAGATCCGTTCACCACAAAAAACGAAAGACGAGTTTTACATCGTATTGTAAAAATGATGATAATTTACTGCAATAACTTGCAAAATGCATCACAAGAATGTAAAAAAGCATTGTATTGTATAGATCTTTCAATTTGCTATAATATATTAAAATAAACAATAATATTTTAAATAATCTAAATTTATATACAAAACATATTGATATGGTGTTGACGTGCACAATGTCTGTTGATTTAATTTAACTTATTAATAGTATTAATTAGTATTAATTTGGTCTATTCAAGAGTCTAATGTGAGTCTCTCTATAGCATTAATCAATCACAAAGCTTCTCTGTTTCAGTGGATGAACTGAATGAAATCTGCTGTCATCTGCAGTTTAATGCATTTTACACAGACCCGTATTCATTAGCATTTCAAAGACATTTTGGGACTTTTTAGGGGAAAGTAAAATTGAATGGGACGAAATAATAATAAGAGACTATAAGCTCAGTTAACATTTTCTTTAAAATTTTCTTTGTTTGTTAAAACTCATTTAAAACTATTTTAAATTAATTCCAATTAAACAGAATATTATCAGCTTTTTTTAACACATTTAAAACTATTTCACAGCGTTGTGTAGATTTTTAAAAACAATTCAGGGCAGAAATAGCAAAATAAAGTCTGCAGATTCTGTCTGGCAATAACCCCCCTGTTCCCTGCCTCTGTAATAAATATTCTCATTTGTTTCACACACAGTTCAATATATGGATGCCTGTAAACCTGTAAAATAAATACAAATAACAGTGGCAGTGCAACACAGCAAGAACAGACTACAAAAGACACCTCATGAATTCTGATGTGTGTAAAAACACACACCGGTGTATTTCTTTCCCTCTAACATTGACGTGGTTAATACAGAACAGATGATTTATATTTCTAAAATTAAAGAACACACTGTAATTAAATGTGATTCATTGAATTGAAGTTCATTCATCCACAAGCCTAATCCATATGACCTGCAGTCAGTCCCTCAGGAATGCGTATTAAGGTCGGCTCTTATATTACAAAGACTTTGATATCAAACACTGTTATTGTGCTTGTGTGAAATGATGCGTCTACATATTATATAGACAGAAAAACACACGCGTAATGTGCATCTGCTGTGAGGAAAGAAAAGACTCAAGGAAAGAGGTGAAATAACACAGATCCACCATGTACCCAAAACCTCTGCGTGTGTTTCGGTTTGAGTGACAAAACTGCTCGGTTGTGTAATGAATAAAAAGGGAGAAGTGAACGTTATAGACTGTCTGATCAGGCGAAATCAGCGTTCATTTCAAAAGTGTGTAAAAGTTTCTGTCACTTCAGACTGACAGCCAGAGGAAAGAAGAAAGAAAAGCTGAGAAGAGCAGAAGAGGAGAAGAGCAGAAGAGGAGAAGAGGAGAAGAGCAGAAGAGGAAGAGCAGAGAGGAGAAGAGCAGAAGAGGAGAAGAGCAGAAGAGCAGAAGAGGAGAAGAGCAGAAGAGGAGAAGAGCAGAAGAGGAGAAGAGCAGAAGAGCAGAAGAGGAGAAGAGCAGAAGAGGAGAAGAGGAGAAGAGCAGAAGAGGAGAAGAGGAGAAGAGCAGAAGAGGAGAAGAGGAGAAGAGCAGAAGAGGAGAAGAGGAGAAGAGCAGAAGAGGAGAAGAGCAGAAGAGGAGAAGAGCAGAAGAGCAGAAGAGGAGAAGAGCAGAAGATATCGCGTGTACCTGCAGACGGACGCGTGCAGCTCGTCCGCCGGCGCGTTTCCTCTGCAGCTCCGCGCGCTCACCTGTAACAGTGAAGCTGCAGGCAGCGTCACGCAACTCCTCCTACTTTACGGAGGCTGACTATGGCGCTAAAATTGTGCCAAAACTGTGACAAACAAACCCAGCATTTTGCAAAAATATGTTCTTTGCAAAGGAAACTCGACTCTCAAACAAACAGAAAGCAATTTGAAAAAACAAAAGGAAATTTTGGAGAAAATGCAGAGGTAAAATAAATTGAAGAAATACGTTTCACAAAACGAGATTCTCTCCACGTGATTTCCTCGCAGCTGTGATCATGCGTATTTTCTCACAAATGCGGCTGTGCAACTTTCTCTTTCAAAAAAGCAGATCAGGCATTTCACACTAGTATCCCAAACGTTACCTTAGCCCTGAACAGTACTTATGTGCCTCTCCTGTCAGTGACAACCACTAAAAAAAGAAACCTTTACCAATTTGGAAGCGATGTGCATCAGGTTTCATTTAATTAGTGTCATTAAATTTATTTAAACTGTTACTGTAAATTCTGTTTCTATAAATGATTTTAAAAAGTGTGTTTGTTTTGAATAAATGAAGGCTGGTTACTGCTGCTTGTATGCTCCAGTCCAGTCAGCCACTAAGTTAAAAAGTGCTTCTTCTGTTTTCACTGTAATTATATTACATTACATTTATTCTCATAGAAGTAGTCATACAGATCTGGAGTTTTGCATGATCAACAATTTCCAGAAGTTTTATCTTGTTTAAAGTCCTCCCGACTGGTTGGTTATTGCTACATGCACTGGCCACCCCATCCAGCCACCTGCTATTGAGCTCATAGTTTGACACATCCATCCCATTCTCACTCAAAAGAATTGAATTAATTTATTATTGTGCATCTGTTTATATAATTCTATTCAGCAGAAATCTCTATAGGCAATCTCCATTATATATTATATCTATAAAATTTTGTTTAACGCAAGCATAAATACCTTCATGGCAATTGTATCATTTAATTGTCTAATTGTCTACATGCTTCCTTGCCTTTAATCTATGTGTAACCTGTTTGTAACTTAAATTTATACAATTCTGCTTGTTTTGTTTAATTTAAGCGATTTGAAAATACTTTTGAAAAAAAGCAGCATGGTTTGAATGTAATGTTATAAATGTCACTAAACTGAGAAACAATAGAACTTGTGTACTGTGATTTTTTATGTCAATACAAAAGCTTGTCTACCAATTACCATGATGTGGCTACTGGTACATAAATAAAAACATAATTAAAAAGTATGTTTTAGCAGGTATATATTATATTTAGCATTTAAAAATTAAATGCTGCACACAAATATATTGTATCTTTCTCAGTCAGAGTCACGGTCATTCAAATGTTTTAAATGCGATAAATCTTCAAAAAATGGCAATCATGTAAAAGAACTAAATCATATGGACAGATGCACAATAGTAAATTTAATTCTTTGGTGTGAGAGTGGGAAGGCTGTGTCAAAGACGGAGCTTGAGCTGGCTGGATGGCGCCGCTAACAACGGCACCATCCAGTAATGGTAATAAATAACTAAACAGTAATAAAAAACTAAACAGTAATCTAAATGTTAAATGATATCACTGTAAAATACAGTGCATTTATTTGTTACACTTCTGCATTTTTTCATAATTTGCCTTTGGTATTTGCAAAATACAAAGAGTCGGGTTTTCTTTGCAAAGCAGATTGCTTTAGTTTGCAAAATGTTGGTTTATTTTGTTTAGTTTTGGTACAATTTTAGCTCCATATGTGATTCATAGCAAGCCCTCTTCAACGCTTCTCAAACCCTCCTCCAACTCTCCTAAAAACCCACAGCCAGATTTCCTTACTTTCCCCCTAAACCCACAACCAGCCCTCCCCAAACTCTTCTCAGATCCTCCCCCAGCCCTCAAACAGCAGCACGGGAAAGTTTTTAAAGGATACTTTCATCTCAGCATTGTCTGTTAAAATTTGCAAAATGTCAATTATATTAAAAAAGTAAAAATAAACCTTTTTAGATGTGTAAATTTGTGGTAATGTAAGAAATAAACGGTAGTACGTATGTTTTGTGGATGTGCTAATGTTACTACGGTTACGGAAGGGTTATTGCAACTATTGAGATCTGTTTGTGTCAAGGAAAAAAGAAACTTATTCTGACTAACCTATTAAATTTTGTGGCTTCAAAAAGTTTTTAAAACATTTTTCTTGTAAACTTTTCTCTCCCGATTCTGTAAATTAGAGCTATTTAATACATACCTATGTAGTTTCAAACTAACTGACTGACCAGCAGATCTTATCATAAACATGATTTTCATAAATCTGGTATTTAACCTAGATATTATTGGGACATCCCAAAGCCTCTGATTCTTACTGCTAGTTAACCTGTGAATCAGCTGAACTCCACTAGAGGGAGCACTGATTCACCAGAACCTAAACACCAATAAATAGCTACTATCACTTAAACTTATGTATATTAATAATTTATGTATATAACAACAAAATGTATTAGCATTCTGAAGCATATATCAATTTTGTTTTGATTTTGTGCAGTTCTAATTTAGTGTGAAGAGATACCACATTAAGGGTGAACTACTCTCCACTCCACTAGTTACTGGTGCTTGCTGAGGCATTCATCATGATTGCTATTGCTCATACTTATTGTTTACCACACTATTTGTGTTACATAAATAATTGTGCAGCTTATTGAGAAGTTGTGCTGTTAATTGTAAGAGAAGTATGCATTTTAGTGCCCAACCAGTGATAGAAGAGAATATTACAGACCTGAACTAAAAAGTGGTCACACAATATACATGACTTGGAGTAATGGACTGGCAACTACTCACCAAACTCTTCCCCCTGTAGAAAGCACTCAGAGTGGTTTGACAAAGAAGTTATCTGGTCAGCTCCAACACTGTGGTGGCAAATTTTGTTTTATATTTGTAATGTTATTAATATGTGCTTGTTTGTAACACTGGACTGTCTATACATATGTAGACTACTGTATATCTATAACTATATGCATTGACTGTTTATAACTAACTGGCCTGAATTATAATTCAGATTTACTGTAAGTTATAGAAGGTAAAGAAAATAAATGTTTTATTTCGAATTCAATGCTGCAGATGACTTATATGTTTCATATGAATCATGGGGAATATAAAACCACTTCAGTTAATAAATGTGGAGAGATGCCTTCCCATAAACCTACATCATAGTGTTGCAATACAGATAGATTTACCATGTAGTTTATTTTTGGTGAGGTCATGTTAGACGCTGACTTCCATTTTATTTCAATTTGTGATAGCTACTCATATTTCCATGCAGCCGCAAGCCACTCTGTAAATAAATTACTATATCATGGCAAACCCAGTTAAAGTCACTCACATTGCAAGGAGCAGACAGACCAAACCCAGTAAAATATGTCCTCAGATCTAAAAGAATCAAGCATTTATCTAAAGTTGTGCCTCTGAACATTGCAAAATTCAAAATGAAACATTTTTTCTTTCCATTGCTAAACTAAATACGACACTGTCCAGTCTCTGGTGTGTTCGTTTCTCTGTCTTGTTTCTCTTCCAAATTTCATTTGGAAGATGCTCATGGTCGGCTGTGCGGCCTACACTGTGATTTGGCTTTACTTCACCTCTCAATGCAGGTTTACCTACTTAACAAAACTGGACAGCAGCTCCTAAGTGCTTTTTGAATCTCTGAATGGACTTTGAAGTACATGTGTGCTGCTCTCTCTCTCCCTCTCTCTTTCTGTCTCTCTCTATGCTGACCGCATTTTGGAGTATTTGAGGAAAGGGGAGGGGGGTTCTTGAGAAATAGGGATGTCTGTTCATGGGACCTGACAGGAAATCTATACAGTGCAATGTTTATCATTCAGCCATTATCTCTCGCCGCCAAATGGAAGGACAATAATCCAATCATTTAGGCTGGCTTACCTGGGGCTCTTTCACAGGTTTTTAAACAATAAAGTGTCCAATGTGACAATGATAGAGCAAGTAGGGAAGACTCGGTAAGCGTCAATGCATATACATAAGCGTCATGCAATACATAACACAAACTGAAACTGTGTGGATACAGACTGCGAAGTGTGTGAAGTGTGCAGCTGCTGGATATGTACACTGTTGAAGTTTGGATCATTTTTTTATGTGAGATAATACAGTAAACCTTCAGAAAGGTAACAGGGTTGACACTGTTAGCCACTGCTAAGCTTGTGCTCAAGGTCATGGCACTAATGAATGCCATGGACTCCACCGCTTGTGGATGGAGCCTCCACTCCCCGTTTCTCAGCCCCTGTCTCGACAGCTCCCAGATCTGCATGCCTTGGAATGTACATTGAATTCCATGCAACTCTGAGCAGTTTGGTCTCTGCTGTGAGCATGATCAACTGCGCCAGCCTGAACTCTCCACTGTGGTATTGTTCATACGGTCTAGAACATGTTGACATCTTGAGATGTGGAAGGAAGTGATGTGGAAGGAAGTGACCTTAACAGGTGGTTTTTGGGATTATTATTAAATTATTTTTCTTTAGCCAGAAAAGAAATGGCCTCATATGTAGTAGACTTAAAGGAATCATGCTGACATATAAATCACCAGGGAGGGTTGCGTTTGCGTCCATTGTTCAGGTTGGTATGGCAGATCCTTCTTTGGGCAGAGACTAGACTGTTCTCAGTCTCATGTACATTCCAGTGTATGCAAATCTGGGAGCAGATATTCTGTCAAGGCAGGGGCTTAGGCCCAGGAAGTGGAGGCTCCATCTACGAGTGGTAGAGTACATTTGGCAGAGGTATAGCCAAACAGAAGTGGATCTGTTTGCCTCCGAGGAGTCTACCCACTGTCCTCTCTGGCTCACCCTCACTCTTCCAGCTGCATTGGGACTAGATGCCATGGTACAGACATGGCTGAGGCTGTGACTGTACACATTTCCCCCAATAGCCTTGCTCCCTGGAGTCCTAGCAAAGGTTTCACCAGGACCGAGTTTGTCTACTCTTGGTAGTTCCATTTTGGCCAACGCGAATCTGGTTCTCAGACGTAATATTTAACAGAGTCCCTTGGGAGCTTCCAGTCTGGTGGAATCTTCTATTTCAGGCTAAGGGTTGATCTTTCACCCCTGGCCAGAAAATTGGAAGCTGTGGGTCTGGCCCCCTAGGGGAGCCATCTCGTAGATGCTGGTCTCTCAAAAGAGGTTATAGAGACCATTCTGAGTTCCAGAGCACCGTCTAGTTCCCTGTCTTAGGGAACTGGGTTACAAACCTGAGTCATTTCAATTTCGTAGTAAACATTTTGCTTACGCTGCATGTGGGGATGCAAATGTTACACTCAACTACATTAAAAGTATTTAATCCTATGTAAATGAATTCTTGCTTGACTAGTAAACTTCATACTTATTTTAAAACTATGAGGCAAACAGTCTGTGCATTCATTTGCATGAAATAATCACAGAGATGCGGCACAGACTTGCCTGTTGGCCAGAAAAGCCTTGAGGTCTTTTTGGTCATTTTTGGATGCAGTGCCGTGTGCAGTTAGAAAAATAGCATGTGCAGTGAAATGCAAAACAGGGTCTTACACTGTGTTCTAACCAAATGCAACCACATGTGATAAACCTTAACCTGTAGGAACTTTTGGAGTTTTTGTCCTAATCAGACACAATGACATGACGAGCGACAGCAGATTCTATTTAAGAAACAGTTTCTGTTTCTGTGAGCTTTTGTATTGACTGTGTGTATTGACATATGTGTATCATTTAAAAAGGTTTTTTTTAGATGTTATGTAATTGTTCATGACTTTAATGGATTTAATAAAAGCAACAAGAATGTTTCCTTATGAAAGGGGTTAACTTTATGTACATAAAGTGTATTCCACAACAAAGATTGTATCAGTCACAAAATACATACTACAAAAGTTTGGAAACACTTGACTGAAATGTTTCTTATCTTAAAAATCTTTTTAACTGAAGACATTTGATTAAACGTTGAAAATGTAAAAATAAAAATATAATATAATTGTGCCAACATATTAATTTCAATTTAAAAATTACAATTTAAAATAATGTTTTTGAAATAGATGATTTGGACCAAATAATAAAGAAAAAGGTAGCCAATAAGAGCGCAGGATAGAGGGGAACTCCTTCAAAACTCTTTAAAAATCTCACGATGATTCCTCAGGAAACTGGGTGATGGAAAATGTCAAGAAAATTTTTGTAAATTCTAGACAAAGGGTGACTATATTGAATATGCTAGAATACATCCTGTTTTACCTTATTTTTAATTTTCTTTAGTCACAACATAATTACTAAAGTTACATTTGTGCTATTTCATAGTTTTGATAAATTTACTATTATTCATAAATTAAAAAGATATGAACAAAGAAAAAGTAAGTGTTTCCAAATTTATGACTGGCAGTGTACATTTTGAATAAAGTTAAAAATGTTTTATTTTTAATTTGATTATGAACTTATGAACAGCATAATTAAAAACCAAGACTATATGACAAATCTGGTATGATTCCCCAACTGAGGGAAATAAAGTCAGGATTGCAAAAGTTATATAATATCTGCAAGGTATAAAGCCAGGATTGTGACATAAAATCTCAATTACTTTTCTCCTTGACGAGAACGTTCATGCAAAGTTGTTTTAATGCAATAACTAAATAACAGAATTATGACTTTAGTTTCCAAGTCTAAACCAATTGTACATTTTACTGGCATTAAAAGAAGCTTCTCGCCAGGTTACTTGAAATGTTTTCGTGTTACAGCACATGCTCCAACCTCCAAACCAACCTGTGGGCTTGTAAACTAGCATTTGCAAATCGAATCAAAAATTAAAATGAAGCTGGACTTTTGAAACAACTTATTTTCACGTGTTGAGTGTTTTTTGTTTGTTAACTAGTTAATCAAATTTTTTGTAATTTGGATTTTTTTACAGTGCAGTCATTGACCACCTTACTGTCTAGTTATCAGCATCGGCCATTGAGAAACACATCAGTTATTTATTAACACGAATAGTATTGGTCACCATTTCTACAGAATGTGTTAATACTGAACTCACCTGACACCACAATGCTGTTAATCCCATAATAACAAGAAGGTCATTAGAAAGCCTTTCATAGACATTAAGCATGTTGCACCCTGTTCATGCCAAAAAGGGGAAAACGGAGGTTTATCTTATTTGGGCAAGTGAATGGAGCACGTCCTTATCTGTCAATAAACAGTAATTAGATTTAGTGGCCGATAGTGTCGATTGGTTTCTAATCTAGCTGTCAGCTGGGATGTGTATAATTAAAATCCTGATGGATAAAGGGGTCCGAGACTGGCCACATTCCTTCCTTCAAGCGTATACATATACTCTGATCTCCACATAACCACAGAGATGCAGGAGAAAGGGGCCTGAGGAAACAAGAAGAGCAACATTAATTCATCACACACGTGCTATCGGATGTTCCTCAACAGAAGGACCCTGTGGCCACTTCTGGAACCTTCAGCCAACATGATTATTCTGAAAGAGAAATGCAGACACATAGACAAGACTCATTGTTCCACCTGCTTTTACCTTTGTTTAGTGTCCATTGAAGGAATAGTTCAAAAAGCTTATTTAAAAAGAAACATTTTGTCTGATTAGCTCTGAGGATGTCATTGAAAACTGGTTCTTGCACAGCAAATTTCTCTTCTTTTTTTATGAATTATTTAAACTACTTTTAATAAAACTTTTATGTCCCTTTTGGAGCTTAACAGATGTGGTCATATGAAGTTTTCTTGTATGAAAAAGAGCTTCATGAAGACTCTAAAAAGAGTTGATAGCGGACATTTATGGGGTTAAAGCTTTAGAATGAGCCCTAACCAGAATATTTGGGGAATATCAATAAAGTTGTGACATGCAACTAACCCTAAGGAAATGATAAATGAGGAGGGAACATTGTGAGAAGCATATGAGATCCAAAAACACAGAGATATCTCTAATAAAAGCACATCTACAGACGAAAAGATCATTTTATAGAAATGAATGAGGGCAGTGAGAGAGAGAGAGAGAGAGAGAGAGAGAGAGAGAAGAAAACAGAGAGGAAGTATAGCTTGTAGCTTGCCAGTGTGTGACCTTTACTGTTTTTGGTCACCAAACCCAACTTAACTCACTAGCATAAATGACTGCTGTGTAGTTTATACCTCACAAACACACACACCTTCATGTTTTTGTTCACAGGATGAGGGATGCACCCAAATAACACACGGGATAAACTCACTAAACACTGGCGATGCTGTATCCACAGATATCAGCACTATTCTCCGGGCACAGGTAACACTGCACTGTTACTGCCAATAGACAGCGGGAGACAATTGAACAGCCAATCAGTCATTCATGATCAAATGCTGGAGATGTGTAGTGTACTGTGTGAAGTGTACAGTAACAGTATAGTATGGCATCTGCTCTATCAACCAAGAGCAGCTGTGCTGTGCAAACTGAGTTCAGGACTAATTTTTTAGCCATTTGTTTGCAACATGAACTGATGTGCACCATGTTAGGTTGTGCACTTGGAACAACAGCAAAGAAATGTGCAACACAGAAAAACACAGCAATGCTACACTGAAATTTAATCAGTCACAATTTTAAAATGTGTGGGTCATACAGGTCTATTAAAGCAATTGTCCAGCACTTAATTTACTTCTTAATATCAGACACAATTTACTGAGGAAAACTTGCAACTTACAAAAAGCTTACAAAATGACTTTCTTTAGTTTACACTTTATGTGTCTATGACGGCAATTGAGATTGATGCAAGCACAGCTCACGTGTCTATCTATGATTTGTGCTTTGGTCTGTTTACACTGTTTACCCTAAAATATAACAGTTTAAATGTCAAAATGTCAAATTTTACAGAATATTGTAAATATCAAATTAATGCTGCTTTACTAATTTTCCTTAAATACATGATATATGATATAAATATATGATATTTGTACTATAATTTATATTTACAGCTGTATGCTCTGATATCAGATTTTATAAAAGACTACTCTGGTCTTATAAAAAACACAAGCATTTTTATAAAGCAGCTTTGAATTATGTATTGTGAAACGCTATACAATACATGTGATTTAATTTGAACAGGTACCTTTTTTAACACATTTATTTAACAAATATTACCAAAAAATACTTTTGCTATTTCATTTTTCATTTTCACAATTATAATGAGGCATTGGAATGCTTCTGACAAGGCTCAGACTTACAGTGACATTACAGGATCATACACACATGGTTGGTAACATAACAACGTTAGTAACATGTTAGTAAGTTAAATAAGTTAAACATAAGGTGGGGGCACTAGGATATTAAAGTGACATGCTATTATGCTATTGTGCTATTATGTAGGCAGCAACAAACCTCAGATGAACCTTTGTGCATTTCAACAAAATGCATGTGTGTCAAATACATATTTTTTCTAACTGTATATCGAAACATGGCGGATGCATAAAATTACAAATTTTGTAGCAGGAACCAAATCACACGTGACAGGAAATTTTGCAAAGCCTTATCCTTCTGTTGCTATTTCCAATGGTTGCTGGTTTGATTCCAGTGCTGGCAGGTAGCAACTGAAGTGCCCTTGAGCAAGGCACCTAACCCCCGATTGCTCCCTGGGTGCAGTAGTGTGCTGCACACTGCTCTGGGTGTGTGTGTTCACGACTTGCAGTGATGGGTTAAATGCAGAGGTCACATTTCAGGTATGGGTTACCATATCTGACAAATATGTCACTTTCAAACAAAATTTTTAAAAATTTTGTCCTAACAAGCCACAAGCATGAAAAGCAAAACAGAACATTCTGCTGTGTTCACCTCTGTGCACACTTTTAGCAAATCTCTCTTCTCAAAGCACTTGTGGTGTCTTGACTCACAGACATGAAAAGCATGTTCTGCATCAAATTGGGATTATTTGTCACTTTAAATATACCATGGCATGTCTGCTTAATGTTAGTCCACTGTATATTAAGAGAGATTGAAATATATTTGTATATTATATATTTGTATAGCTGCAAAAAATCTCTAAGTCTAAACACATGGAGGAATCTTTAAAATATTCCAGAGCCTTGAGCAGAGAGTTAGCCAATGTGTTAAACAAACAGAACTGAATCACTCACTGATCACAAATGGATGTTCCCAGATCCTTAACCAGAGAACTTTGCTGTAAATGTCCTTAATATTCTCGCCCATGTCTGGCTAATGTCTGTTAGTGATCAATTGTGAGAATCGTGAGAGGGCCATTTGATTGTACTTCACGGGCAGTCTGTGACTCAAGACACCACAAGTGCTTTGAGAAAGATTTGCTAAAAGTGTGCACAGAGGTGAACACAGCAGAATGTTCTGCTCTGTTCTGCAACACTGGATGTAAAAGATGTAAAATGACTTTATTTACATCATACTGCCAAAAGATACAACATCAATCAACATGTTACAATAAACAATAGCACATTTGAAACAGCATGAGGGTCATGAGAGAATTATTTTATTTGAGTAATAAGAATAACTTTAACTTAAATAGTGCTTTTTCAGAGCTCAGAGTGTTTTACAATGAAAACATAAATACAACAAAAACAAGAAAATAATGCAGTATACATATCAAACATCACAGACAGTCATGGTATCAAAACCAAATGCATAGTTCTGAGTGAGAAAAATACAATTATCTGACCAAAAGTCCCTGCAGCATGATCAGTGGAATAAAAGGTCCCTCATGGAGGACCTCGAGTGACAAAACAGGAACACTTGATAACCTGATGTCCACCACAGAGCCCAAATGAGAGCAGACCTCAAATAGCAAGTGGAAAAACTCAATAACAATGTCCACGCCACAAAATACTCCTGCCAAGGACACAATACTCTGTCCACAGCATTCACACTGCAAACATCATCAGATAGGCAGGCTAGCCAGTTCAGGTAGGCCATATTAAACACCACAACAAGCGGGGGGCACACCACCTCTGCACACCAGTGGGAACTGCAAAAATGAATCACAGCTGAAAAGCCTGTTAATAAGTGTGTAAGACAAAACAAACAAACAAACAGCCTGGGGTAAAGTGGCAGACAAACGTACACAGTGTACTCACACTTGGAAATCACTTCAAAATGATTTTTTTAAATGAAATGTCTGATATGAACAGTACTACATAAAAGTGCTTCAGACATATGTTCCATACCTTGCACATGTTCTTTAATGTAAAATATATGATATATGGACAATACTGGCAGTGTCTGTGTTTCAGCAGGGTGAAGCTGTGATGTTGAACTGGGGTTCTGGAGCAGCACACATCTTACGTTAACAGATTAAAACATCACTAAAAAAACATCCTTTAAAAAAGACCATTGCTGTGTCTGTTTTATCAGATGTTAAATTCTTACCAGTCTTCACAACTTCACACATCCTCCGGCCCTAACATGAAGAACACTACTATATGACAGAGTACACGCAAGAGGTACACTGTAATTTATGTATTTATTTTGTGTGTTATTTAAGATAAATAAACAGAATTACTAAGAGCTAAAACCTCAACATAACACCTGATATGAAGTGAATATTCAGGCTTGAACAACAGATTAAATCGTGGTAAACAGGATCAGGTGTAGCAAATAGTACTACATTCAATTTTGTACAGGTTCCTAAATTTAATTTATCTTATAATGTGGGATTTTTTTTGATGATGCTCAGCAGACCACACATGCTCGAGTAAATGTTATTATGGGATGTGAAATATTTGATCATGACAAAAAGCCTTCAATTGCTGGAGTTGCTGTGGTTTATTTAATGAAATAATTTTATTTCATTCCTGTTTGATGTTCCTGCATCGTTTCTCCTCGCCACTTCCCTGCAGTTTCAGACAGTTTGTCTTCTTCATCGTGGGCTTGTGTTGTGGCTGCAGTAAAGGACCATCCACAGTGGGAGGGATCCTAATTAACAGCCTTTTCATTGGAAAGAGCCTTTCTATTGCTTCTCTTTACAAGCGCTTGTTTTATGGCAGCGTCAGGGAGCCCTGGCCAGGGATTTGGAGAGGGATAATTGCCTTTGCCGCAGGCTGTAGTAATCTGGTGGGCTAATTCATTATTTTAATAAGTTAGCTTCTCCTAGGGGGCGAGGAGCTCTGCGTCGCACCTCAGAACTGTGACAGCGAGACCTCGTTATCATGCCGCTTTCTCCGTGGCAACGTCTTTGCGGGGTTAATAATAGTTATTAGCCCCTCTCGTCGGCCATAATTTCTCCTGTAACTGGGACCATTCAAACCGCAGCAGACGTTGGGCGCTCATAAGTGCACCTGACTGGACCCAAGTGATTCCTGACAGCAGTGCTGCCAGATATTATAAATGGAAAGTAGCTAAAGTCTGCTTGAACAGTCACTAAATATCGCCAGATGATGTCACATGCTAATGTGCATATTCATGACATCACTGTGTCTGATTCTGTCGTGATTGTAGTGTCGGCAGTTAACAGTTGTTTCACTTTTCTCTTTCTCTCTGTGCTCACATACTTTATTTTAGTACACCTGAATGCTCAATAAAGTTGTTCTCATTCACATTTTCTGTTTCTGTCATCGGACAATGGAACGAGTATGAAACACAGTGACTGATTGTGACTTAGATGCTGCTGATTTACAAATATGACAAAAACATCATGAACATGTTTATTTTTATGTGTAAAATTTCCCCCACAGTTACACTTTTCACATTAACATACATTCAGTCTTGTAACAGCAGTTTGCTGTTAGAGCTGCAATCAGTAACTTTATGCCATTACCACGATCTCTGTGAAAGTTTTTCCATCCTTTTCCGCCATCTCTCTCAGTTTTCTATCATTAGCATCATGGCCCCATCCTCATTGACACAGCCCTTATTTATCTCTTTCTCTGACGTCACTAAATCAGACCCATAGTTCTAATCCATACAAATGTTTAAATCATTTGAGCCTTTCTTTCTCTCTTTTAACCAATTAGAGTTACAGACTTCAGCTTTAACGTGCCAGAGGAGAACTGGCCCTCCCTGCTAAGCCTGGTTTCTCACAAGGTTTTTTTCTCCATTTATATATCACTGGAGTTCCTTACCACTGTTGCCCTGTTGGCTTGCTTACCGGGAGACGACTGACATTAGCTTAGAACATTCGCTTTGTGCATTGTGTCTATTATCATCGTTTAATAATTTTATTAATTTTAGTCGTCTTTATTTTTTTCATAAATTTTCAGTTTTATTTTCAAATAAATCTTCGTTTTATTTCACTGTTAAATATCTTTGGACATTCTTTATTTGTACAGCTGCTTTGTAACAATGTGGCATTTTGAAATGCGCTATATAAATAAATTTGAACATGAACGTAAGGTAAAGACAGCAGCTGTGCAGTGATTTCAGATATATTTACATGCTAAATAATCACTACAGAGAAGAGGGCGTCTTCCTTACTATTGAAAAGTCACTAGATTTGTCACTTGTTGCTTTTTTGGAAAAAAGTTGCTAAGGTGTTCTGAAAAGTCATTTAATCTAGTGACAAAGTCACCAAGTTGGCAATAATCCCTTGTGCTCGTGTCATGCCCTTCTCTCGGGGCCTGGTGTTTCAGTGCACTTTTCTTTCCTCCATGCCTTCAGATTTCATTGTGGGTAAAACATTCATCTAGGCAGCAGGTCTGACACACATAAACAAGCGTTTGGTCGCTGGTGTGCGGAACTAATGACTTTTTTAGAGATGATCTTCCTTCTGGCCTGCTAATGGACTGCTCTGTGTGTGTGTTGCTGGTGTTTGATGATTGAAATTCACATGAACATTTTACACAGTGTCTGATTAAAAGCATGTAATTTCAACAAGGGTGGGCCATTGCAGATATGGTCTTGATGCAGAGAGATACTGCGGAGAATAGATGCTGGTCTTCTAAGAATTTAACTAATTAGCTATTCAGTTGCAAAGGGCATACATATCGCTGCCTCGCAAATATCTTGCATTCATCTTTAAAAAATCTGAACTGCAGTGACAAAATATCAAATAAAAGAATAATACAGACTTTAAATTCTGAGATTTGAAGCTGTTGTAAACTGCTTATAGTTAAACTATAGTACTTTAGGCATTATTTAATTTGAGTATTATGTATTGATCATTGGTGTCTTTTATCATATTGCTGTTGTCACTGTTTTGTAAAAGCAATAAATCACAGTTGTAAAATTACTGTAACTCATCCTTTTAGGAAAATGTAAATTTGTATGAAATTTAAAATCACGTTTTTATGTAATGTAATTAATAACTAGCAACTCCAAGGTCATGGATTTGATTCACAGAGAATGCATGGACTGATGAAATGTACAACCCAAATACAGTTTCAATTGTTTTGGATATAAAGTGTCTTCCTAATGCATTAAGGTAAAAGTAATGCGAATGTAAATGTTTAGGTGTGCATGAAGGCATTTCAGGTCCAGACAGAGTCTGTAGCCTTTTTTCACATTTTCTGCTTTGGAAGAGAAATCTGTGGAATTCTGTGAAATAGATTAAATAGAGATTAAATAGATCTGAGAGTACTAAACTGTAGTTAAAAGTTAGTCAGACTATTCAATAACCCAAAAGTTTCAGTGGCTTTCATGAAAGTGCAGGACATTCTGACAAAAACACAAATGCCTAAATGCCAAATGCCTTTATTCAACTAAACTGAATAAAGTATGAAGTAAAATGAAAAATAAAAATAACATAAAAAATAACACTTACGTAATCATAATAAGCAAAGTTGTTCAAAATCATTTTTAAAAGTAATTTTCCATTAATTAATTGAATTAATTCATTATTTTAAATTTTAAACAACATAATTTTCCAAAGATGAATATTGACATATTTACTATATTCAATAAAAGGTTTGCATTACATAAAATATCAGGGTACTTCAAAATAATAGAGGTTTAGCTGACAAAGGAAGTTGGGAATCTATACAATAAACAAACACACAAGTTACGTGGTTTACATGGTTATCTGGTGCAGTGTAGTCACCGCCATCTCTAAACATTTTGTCATGGGTCCCGTGCAGTTTTGTAACACTACTTTTGAATCTCTACAAAAGAACAGACGTCTGACATTTTCTGTGGTCCTTCTATCAGATCAGTTCATCAACATGCATCCACTGTAATTTGTGCTTTAAGCCGATGCTAATGTAAAAAGTCTTCATGAAAAGATTCTCATTACGGTAATGCATCCATTACAGTAAAATAATAATTTATGCAATTTTTTTTAATATATTTTTTTATTTTAGGGTACCATTTCACCTGTAAGTATAATTATATTGTATATTGCTCACTGCATAATTATACATTTCTGTTTCAATGCATAATTATGGTAATATGTCAGAAAGTGAAGTGTGTAAAGCTAGATGATGATTGTAATATGCAAGCGTTCCCTTTGACTTGCAGTTGTATATAGCTGCAGCTGACTCTGGCGGTCTGTAGGTGCTACCTCAGGTTGGATGAGATGAGATGTTGTCCTCTTAACAACAGCAGTTCAAAGGTGATGTATTTAAGGCAGTGCAGAGGTCATGAGAGGTGGTAGCCATTTTGCTTTGGTGCCAGTTTGGTGCCAGTTTCGTCTGTAGAGCTTGACTACGTCACACAGCATAATGCTCTCAGTGAATTCCCCTCTACCTTTAAAATAGTCCACAGTGCAACATTCTCAACGAGACAGAGGGATCAGTAGTTCCATTCTCATTTCAGCCTATCCGCCCACATCCTACAATAGGAGAGCTTGCAAAATCTGCTCACTGTGTCAGCTAATTGCAGGCCTATTGCTTTAAAAAGACATCTGTGCCACCCCATCCATCCTGCCAACAAGCAGACTGTAGTGGCAGCCATCCAGAGGTCAGCAGGCACTTAAGTCACCTGCTGTATTGATCAGACTCAGCCTCTTCCAAACATTACAGGAAACAGGAAACCAAAGACAGTCAGGGACATCTCAATGCTGTTGAAAAGACCAGTACTGCTAATCGGGGGGTTCCCACAAAGTTTCTTGACTAGCTTTAAAAACAAGTTCCTTGGTCAACCAGTTTCACCAGAAAGTGCATGTTGGTTGATTACTGCAATACTAGGTGACTTTCTTCAGCCTTCAGTCATTGTGTTGAGTTACATTAATGATATCCTTTGTAATGGCACTGAATAGTGCCTGAGTTTTTTAAACTAAATATGCTCAGTCACTAAAAATGTTTAAAATAGTAATCATTTTCTTTCACAAACGTATAGTTTTGCTTTAGAGAATATTTATTAACCCACTGGAGTTGCAAGGATTATTTTAATGATGGATGGATGAACTTTTTGGAGCTGCAAAATCTCATCACAGTTATTGCTCAGTCTATAGTTCCTCCATTATGACTTTTACAACCTTAAATCTAGACATCTTCTGTGGTCCTGAGGATCGAACTGGCTAATTCCTCCTCACACGGATGTGGAGAATTCCTTCAATGCAACAATAACAAGACAATTAAATGCATTGTAGCTTCAGATCAACATTTCAGAATTTGCATTTGATGTCCCTCTACATGCTGATACTGACCCAGCAATGCCATCTAAATCTAGACAGATAAAGATTACAAGACTGCGCTTTATTTCAACAAATTCCTGCTTTAATTCACAGAGTGTTTCTAGTTCAAATTTTACTTCAGCCCCCCACAGGGAGCTTAAGTCTTTCTGCTGTATAATTTCAATTGCTTTTTTGTTAAATGTTTAACTTAAATTGGCACCCTCATAAATATTCCAAATCACTTGTCAAGTGTTTGATGAGGAAATGAGACTCCGACCCACTGAGATTCCCCAGGCAAGGAGATGAAAACTACAGAAATCCCTTACAACTATTCTCTTAGAACTAGACCTGCACGCCACAATGCTTGGTCACAATGTGACAAACAGCTCTATGAACTGAAAGCTGATACACAGTTTCACATTAAAGGGATAGTTCATTCAAAGATAGAAATTCATTATTTTCTTATCCTCATGGTGTTCCAAACCTGTACGTTTTTTTCCATAGAACACTAAAGGAGAGTCTTTGAAGGATGTTCATGCAGATCTTTTTCAAACAGCAATTCTAAGTGACTATGATTGTCAATCCCTAAAACATACAAAATAAGCACTGTTAAAAATGTATCAGTGCATGGTCTGTAAGTGAAGAACAGACCCAATTTTAAGTCATTACTCAAAACATTTCTACTCCTAGTTCTAAAAAGCTTTGGTGTACCGAAACTGCACCATTCTATATTTGTGGAAAGGAGAATGAGATTTGAGAGTTGCCTGAAATTTATTTATGGGTACCTGCACATTTATGGGTTTACTCATGGAATTGAGTTACCTTTAAACTTTAAACCTTTGTTGCTGTTAAATAAAGGTTTTACGTATTGCATAAATTATATTTGACTAATGCATAACAGTGACTGTAAAATTTGGTAATTTGGTATTTGGGATGTGGTCTATGGCTAGTTTTGGGCTAGTTTTAATTGGCCATTGGTCGGGTTTTGTTATGCAGACCTGGCAACCCTGGCCTGCACCTTTGAGAGCTGCAAAGTTCTTGTTTGAGAAGCTGATATATAGTACCAGCAAATGTAACTGCCGGATGTGGTTTGGGTGCAAAGCTAATTAGCGGGTTTCACAGATTCAAACAGCCTCCTGTTTAATGTCAGTATTTTTACCACATATTAAAGTAAAACTTTTCTCCCAGATGTGAATAAGCACTTTAACTTCTAAAGTGTATCACGTTAGAACAAATGTATTCAGGATATTGTCTCCGCATTCTCATCCAAAAACTGTATGCATAATATCTCCTCATCACATGCTAATTAATTCCTGTACAACATTTTCTCCAGCAAAGTTCATCTGCAACAAGTGCAATGAAGTTCTTTTTCTGACTCTCTTCTGCTCAGTGAAGGGCCATCGACAGACAGGCAGACAGAAATGCGATCTGTGGCACGTTTCAGGTCACAACCTCACAGTGGCAACCACACCAGGAAGTCTGAGTTGAGCGCAGCAGGAAGTCTTCATTCAGCTGGCCTCTCGTCACGCTGCTATTTACATATGCAATATTTCAGCAGCGTCTCTCACATACAACATGCACTGCAGCTACACAGACAATCAGAATACAAATGCCACTCAGGGCATGAAGAGGGCAAAGAGATGCATGTGGCTAAACTGTTAATGTGGTCTCTGGGGTGGATGTAGTGGAATAACAATGCAGTTAAACAAAGGATATTCACATAAAATATGTGCATGTATACAATGACTCAATGAGCCGTCACCTGGAAGACTAACAATAATGAACACACACACACACACACACACACACACACACACACACACACACATATATATATAGATAGATAGAAAGCCAGGTAGATAGATAGATAGATAGATAGGAGAGAGAGATTTGATCTGATATCATAACTTTCACTCACCGCTGGCATGAGGAAAATTATTGTAAAGAACCAAGTATAATATATATCAACAATATTGTATTTTATAAAAGAACAATCATGCTTAATTTTGACCTAATCTGACCACAAAGTAACCATTTCTCCATCTATCTATCTATCTATCTATATATATATATATCTATCTATCTACCTGGCTGTCTATCTATCTCAACCTTTCTCAACCTTTCACACCAGACTGACAAAGTCACCTGATCTCACGATTCCTGAACTCTATCCCAGTGAGCTCATCCCTTCAGTATCGCAAACACAGCAGTCACATTTTGGCACAATGTAGACAGATTGCTTATAATAACTGTTAGAGACCTTTCATTTCTCATTGTCAGCATTTGCAGGATAATTTGGCACCCTTTAGGGAGTCAACCTACCTATTAAGAAGATAAAAATAAACAAACTATTTGTGAAAGCTCTATATTGGGATGAGTTAATCCTATTTGCAGTCTCTGGCAATGATATTGAACCCTGCAGACATGCTTACACATGACAATTCTTGCTATTTTTAAAAGCAAGCAACACTTACACCAAAAGATTTTTGATGGCAGAGCAACTAAGTGGATGAGACATCACAATTAAATTGCAGTGTAAGAGTAACAGTTCTGCCCAATTCATCTAAAAGATGCAGTTGATAGAAAAATGAAATCTTCATTATATTATTTACATTATGTGTGCAATGCTATTTCACTGTTTATAGTTTTTTAAGATTAATACCATTCCTGGACAATAAATGCATACTCATACAGAACTATAATATATATATATATATATATATATATATATATATATATATATATATATATATATATATATATAAAACATGTAATCAGGCACATGTATGCGTGGGAACAGACATACTCAGAAACGGAGATGGCAGGCCAGAGCTTTACATTTCTTCGATGGAAGTGTTCTCATTATTTTTAACTTGTTGATGAAAAGGGCATTGTGGTTAAGTGTACATTATGTGTAGGTGAAAAACTCTGGTCAACTGCAAAAAACATCACTGCAAATTAAAACAAACACCTGAATGCAAAGCACAGCACAACAGAGTTGGACGAGAGAGAGAGAAAAAATGATACCTGCATCCCGCCTCAAACAACAAAAGCTTGATTTCAGACCTGAAGAAAACTGCAGACCTGGAATATGTTTCCACCACTGCAGATCTATGGACTGCTCAGAACAGAAGTTTTCTAGGAAATTACTGTACACTGGATTGATCCTGCTACTCTGAATCGCCAAAAAGATGAAATCGCCTGCAGATGATTGCAGCAATAAGATATGCATGAACAATGTAGTTACATTTTTGACGCCAAAGGCAGATTGCAAAGCAGTGTACAGAAGTGCAACTGGAAAGTGTTGTGGTCAAAAGTTAGTCGATCAGCTGTGGCATCAGAGTTTCTGATGGAATTCAGCAAAAGAAAGTTGCTGGTCCCTGCAACTACAAGGTGAAACTCATTTTATGATGTGCTTAGCAGAGTCACAGACATCCTCTTAGTGGACCTCAATCAACTTTGCAATTGCCTGGACATCAGGTGCATTGTGAAGAGAGAATATTAGTTTCTCAAAGAATACTGCAAGGTTCTGAAACCCGAAACCTGTCTGTATGGCATTGGACATACTATAAGGTGAAAATGACTGTTTCTACGGCACCCTTCAACCTACCCTTAAAATCCTGATGGCCAAAATCTTGGCACTGAAAGAGGGCCTCTCCCATATGAGGGTTGACCTGCCAGACCTCATAGTTCAGGTAATTCTGTTCAATAGGCTATTGTATTATTATTATTATTGTAGTTGTAGTTTTATTTTGTCAAGTCACTTTCTATAACACTTAATACAATACAGATTGTTTCAAAGCAGCTTTACAGTGATAACAGGAAAATGATACAATGATGCAAGCAGTAAAATAGCTCTGTAAAGAAAATAGTAAACAGTCATTATTAAGTTGAAATCAGTGTTTATTTAGTTTGTTTCAGTAACTGTAATTCATCAATTATGCAATGAGTTCAGTATAGCTATAAAGCAGCTCTGAAAAGAAAACAGTGATGTCATCATCCAGCGCAGTTCAGTTCAGTTCTCATACAATAGTGTCAGTGTATTCAATATGTGTCTGTTATTAAGTTTAATTCTACTTTTTTCTTGACATAATTTTAATTATTCTGGTATGAATTCATGTCTATTAGTTTATAAACTGTGTAACCTATCTAAAATTCTCTTGCAGGCTATCAGGACACGGTTTAGCACCATCCTTGACAGTGATGAAGCTTTGCTTGCTGCGGTTACCCTGCCAACATTCAAGTTGCGCTGGCTGAGGGATGAAACAAGAAAAGACACCATTAAGATGACTCTGGCAGAAAAGTGTCATGCTCTCACTGTTGAAGAGAGAATCATGACAAACAAGCAACTACTGTGGACATGGAGATATGTGAATACCTTAAATCAGCTGATATGGTAAATTTACATGATTTCCCCAGGATTTTGAAGATCTTCTTAAAAGCCAACACAGCACAGTTCTGAGAGTTCTTCTCCAGTTGGAGAGACTTCTGCTGCGCTACAATTGTTACTTTGAAAATAAAACCCAGATGAAATAGTGAACACATTGTATTAAGATAAGAATACTCTAACACACACACACACAAATGTATGTTGTTGGTTTTTTATTGCATTGCAGAAGTGATCTGGACTTTTTTCTGTTTTTTGGTTTTGCATTAAACAAATATTGGTTTGAGGACACTTAGTAGAAAATGTCTCTCGGTTACGTATGTAACCTTTGTTCCCTGAGAAGGGAGCTTGACACTGCGTCAGGCTTAACTCTATGGGGAACGCCTTCAGTGTGACCGGTGTCTGAATCTCATGTCTATTATCATACTAATCATACTAATGAAACTGGCCCACGGCAGTGCTTAATGCATGTCAGTTGTGCTAGCGAGTATAGTAAGGCACCTGTAGAGCATGTCATCAACTTCTTTGTCTGAAGGAGACGTAGACAGGCGCCCGTAGGCATGCCAACAAGATGCACGAGACGACGTGTCTCGTTGGCAGGGAACCAAGGTTACATATGTAACCGTGAGACCTTGCTAGCACCACAGGAGTGGGGGACCCTCTATAGTGAGGGTACCAAAAACACTCAGGGGTCTGGACCGATGCTGGACGAGGACCGATGCTCAAGGGCAGCTGGGGGCTTCAGCCGCCCAAGCATCATCCTATTAACCAAGCTCTAAAGAGGCAAAGCCTTCCTGCAGTAAAGGCGCCAACTAAACGCAGTGCCCTGTTGTCAGGTACAGAGCACTAACACACAGAGGGTGTTCGAACACTAGTCTCCTGGGTCAGCGTGAGCACACAATCCAAGCATGCCCCGGGCCGACTACATAAAGGTTAGAGCTTTAGGGAGATCGGAGTTTACTCTATCTGCATTCTGTTCTGGGCTAGAGCGGTAGGGGGAGTGGAGTTCCACTCTATCCACCTCCTGCTCTAGGGAGGGCAGAGGACCGGCCGTAGGGTACTACTCTGCATACAGCCCAGGAGTCAAAGTCCCGAGGTGAGCTTGTGAACGCTAGTTCCGAGGCCACCCGGAACTAACGTTCTCTTCTTCCTGATGGCCCCCAGGGAGCAGAGGACCCTCCACAGAAAGGGTGCTACTCTATCCAAACCCCAGAGAACCAACGCCTGACGGGGAGCTAGTGACAACTATCTACTTTTTATCCCCCAAAAAACACTGTCCTCTCTAGTGAGCCCCATGGCGAGCGTAGGTCCCCCGGGTGTTAGCCCAGCTCACCTTGGGGCAAAGCAGCGGAAAACAATCATCATTGCCTGCAGTAACTGGCCCTGATTGGGCTCTGGGGGGAGCGGGAGTGGGTGCTTGTATTACTTTGAAGGACGAAAGATAGGGGAGCTAGGGGAGTAGTAGTTGGTGTGGGAGTATGGAAGATATGGGGCAGAGGGAGGAGTGGTTGGTGTGAGAGCACTATATTCTGCCCGAGCCTTAGCTCGGGTGTCCTTCGCCAGACGTGGACCTGGGCCTGCGCAGAATAAACCTCTGGAAGGCCCTTGACTGCATGTCTGCCACTCTGAACTTAACTGCACCGACGTGCCAAAAAGTTCAGAAGGTGAGGCTGGCGAGTCGAAGGGAAACTTTTTTTTCTCCTCAACCTCAGCCAGATCCATCCACAGATGTCTCTCCATGGCCACCATAGAGGCCATAGAATGCTGCGGCTGTCTGTTCAGTGGTTCTGAGAGCCAGACCTGTGAAGTGGTGCAGCTCAGCCACCATACCAGGGGAAAGCCCCTCCCCTTGATCCGCTTGGTACACCTAAAATGCAGAGACTTTATGCTCTGCAGTACCAGCCTGACCCGCTGTTGCACATGCTCTGCCACTCGGAGGTGAAGAGATCCGAAACGACAAAGCCCTGCCCACTGAGAAATCGCCCTCAAGCATCTCGTCAGTGCGAGGCATCCTGCATGCCCGTGCTCTTGTATTTCCTGCACATTCAGGCAAATCATCCACAAATACGATTAGGAAGAGAGAGATACAGCTCTCAGTGTGAGATGAAGGAGAAAGGGCAGGTTCATGGGAGCTTCACAGTTAAACTGATTAAAAATGACTTCTCGCACCTGCAAAACATGAACACATCCTGCGTTTGTTTGCTCGCAGGCAGCAGGATGATATCTGACAGATCAGAGAACGCTGACGAAAGCTTCTCTGACTCAGCGAGAATGCCTCCTGCAGACCCTGCAAAAGAGTCTCTGCCTAGCCTCAGCAACAGCGAGAGCTGATCCACAAGGCGTCTGCCCAGGCTCTCCTGGACAGACAGCCAGACGGGAGCAAAGCTTCTCCAGCAAGAAGCCCTCGCAATGTGTGCCCGCAGCTCCCTCAAGAGCTGAGTGCTACTGTTCTTCAACCCCGCAAATAACAGAATTTGCTCATGTCCTCAGCCGTCAGAAATAGCATATATTACACTCTTTATTATCTCAATGGTCAATGAATTTACTTTATGTAGGCCATAGCCTACCCAAACAAAAATTATAAAAGTAACAATCACATTAATTTCAACTTTCTATAATCTGTAATGTTAATAGATCTTTTATATGGCATGCATAGCTCTTGGGTCAGGAACTTCTCAGAATATAATATTATTCTATATATGTGTTTTGAAAAGAAAATGAAGGCGATGATTATATGTTGTTATGTTAGGTTTTCTTGTTGAATGCAGAACTTCTTAGTCAAAAAAACACCTGCAAGACCAGAAGAGATCAAGCCTCAGCTTAAGTAATGTTTTTAAAAGTAACTTTCCCCAACTTTTTTTTTTTATTATATTATTGGGGAAAGTTATTTTTAAAAGTAATGCATTACAATATCGAGTTACTCCCCAGAAAAAGTAACTAATTGGGTTACCTAGTTACTTTTTATGGAAAGTGATGCATTATGTTACTTTTGAGTTACTTTAGCATTACTTGGCTGAGGCTTGATCTGCATTTAACAAGATAACCTAACATAACAATATATATATATATATATATATATATGAAATGGACACAGCATAGCAAGTAGCAGGGCAAGGCCAGCTGCTTTATAGGTCACATGATTTGTAGCTATATAAAGAAGTTTTGTGTTGACACCACCACCGTGTGTGACGTCATTCATTGTTGCCGCAGGTATGTGTGTTTAGCAAAGTTTTGTTGGTAATATGTAGCTTGTTTATGGGATACACAAATTCAACCTCAATAAAGGTTAGCCTGGAATAAATGCGTATGCCAAAATTGTAAAAGTGCAGTACGTCAGTAACTACAATGGAGTCTTTAATAGATTCGCTGTCTTATTCTGCCTTCTAATGCCTGATATCAATATTAATACAAACCTTAACGAGACGCTAACTCAAATTAATGATTAATTACCTCGAAATAACGACATAACATTTTGAAATAACGACTTATCATGAAATAACGACTTACTATCTTGAAATAATGACTTACTATCTTGAAATAATGACTTATCTTAAATTATTAATATTATCTTGAAATAACGAGATAATATCTTATTATTTCTGTATGACATAACTCAGAATAATGAACAAAGAGAACAACTCAAAAAAATGAAACATGTTTGTGAACTAAAATTATACATGTTATAACTGCTTAGGCACACATGGTTCAAAATCCAAATGCATCTTTATTGAATGTAATGCACAGATGTAATCCAAGGAACGGGCATGTGGTCAAAAACAGTGAAAACAGTCCAAACCAAACAACCAAGTCCAAATTACAAAACTACAGGGAAAACAGGCAGGGAAAACATCAAAGATGAACACAGGAAGGAAATCATCAGAGCGCTCAGAATTACAGTATAACACCAGATAAGACTTTGCAAGGAATGACTAATATAACTAAGTTGTGTGTAAGTTAACAGGTAAATGGGATACAGCAGAGTGCATTTAGGGGTGAGACCAGACAAAGAGTTATGGGAAATGTAGTCCATGAAGAGTTGCAATGGTCTGAGATGTCTTCTATGGTGGATATCCAGGGCACTCCAGCTGGTGATCATAGCATAGCCCCCCTTAAGGGATGTATTCCAGACACACCTGAAAGTCACAGACATCCAGGAGGGAAACAGAGAGGGGGCAGGACAGAGGGCCAGGTCCATGAAGTGGAGGCAAGGTTGAAGACTGAGGTGGATCAGGAAACCAGGGCAAAGCCAGGGGGGAAGTCGACAAGGTGAGGGCTCTGGCGTGGCAGTCACCAGATCCAGGTGCTGAAAGCATAGGACCAGCAACTGTGAGAACTGGATATGTTGGAAATTCTGGTGGGCAAAGCTCACCTGCCCCCCACATTCAGCTAAAATGTTTAGAATAATTGTCTTCTTCTACTTTCCCCCAGAGTCAAAGAGGAGCCACTTAGCATTAACGCATAGTCCATGTAATCGCACAAAACATAATTGATTTTCCCTCCAGGATGCCAACATTTAACAGGTTTATTGAGCCCGAAATGAAAAATGTCCTTTAAAACCATTTCATCAATAGGTACCTAGTAAGTCAACTCACAAAAATCCTGGCCATAATCCTCAGTTGACAGGTGCCTTTGATGAAGCTACAGTAACTGACTGACCGGGTGCATATTGGGTCTGGGTCTCATTTGGCTGCTGGATCTTTACATGACAAAGTCTTCTGTTAAATAACTGCTCAGGCACAAATGGTTGAAGATCAGACAAACAGTCCTAACCAAACAGCCACATCCAAATCGCAAAACTACAGGGAAAACTCCAGCTGGTCATCGTAACAGTAGACATCTAAACAGCTCATCACCCAAATGTCAATATTACTAGCTAAACTACTAGCAGGAAGTTTTTGTGTCTTCTTATATTCATACTCTTCAGATGGAATAAAATTACACGCGACAGTCTGTTAGTCCGTTATATACTGTAAGCTACTTCTCATCTTGCAATCGTTTTATGTACCTAATATTTCTTTAATTTACCACCAGCCAGAAAAAAAATGACACATAAAGCCGTAAATTTTCTAATAATTTCAAATAATTCTGATTACATGGACGAGTAGTTTTCAATCAGAAAGTTAATCTGGGTGATAGATGGAGGGATAATTGCCTGTCTCGGAGATGTAAATATTGTGTCGTTCTATTAATCTTGCTGAATGAGGTGTCAAGCTGTCACTCATCGATCAAACTGTGTAAGGAAACATAACAGAAAAATAAATGCATGCAGGTGAGGAAAGCTCACAGATGTGTGTGAGTCTCTCACCAGAGGTTCCATAGCAACCCAACACAGTATCAGAACTGTTTACTGTACAGAAGTAACAAAATTACAAAATCAAAAATGGAAGCCTAATGAAATTACTGCAAACTGCATAGATACAACAGTTTGCATAGACTGAACAGGAAAATTCTATTAATGCACATTAATGCACACGTCAGGCTGGTGCAGTCCTGTATATAATAGCCGTAATGCATGCTTATCTGGCTTGTGCTGCTCCAAGATCAAGACCCAGCGGAGGGGTTAGGGCTATTAAAGAATTCTGCAGTACCACAGATCTCACTCTCTGCACCACCAACCACCCTTGTTATCAACCATTCTATGGCAGCTATGGTGGCTACGGAGAGACTGTGGCTCAACCTTTCTGGCATTAGGAACAAAGACAAGGCATTTCTCTTGGATGCCCCGGTCATGCCTCATGGCCTGTTCAGAAACATAGTACATTTTGATGTTGATCTGTACTGTGAGGCTAAAAAGCAGTTGGAGACATTCAAGGAACTAATCTAATAGGATAATACACAAAAAATACGTGGATAAAACACAAATGTCCTCCTGGCTTCCTGCTTTTTATTGAATTAACTCTCAAATATCAGTAATTTGGTCAGTTTTAATGTAGTCCCTCGCTGCTTTTAAATATCCCATAAATTATGGCGTTATTTTACTGACAGATGTCGACAGCGCATGACTGTAGCGCGGAAGGTAAAATAATGCGCGAGCGCGAACATCTGAACTGGACGCGCGCTCTCGCATGCGCGCTCTCTCTTTAAGAATTCTCTCTGCTCGCGTCCTCTCGTTCACAGTGTGCGCGTGTGCGCTCAGACCGGCTCACTCGCGGGTCCCTCAGCGCCCCATCCCCCCGCCCACTGTCACAACATATTAACCAATCAAAAAAAGGCTTCCACGACTGACCAATAAAAATGCGACATTTTAAATCAAAGATGGAGCCCCCGAATCCACGGTCTCAGGTCACCAGTTTTATTTTCTTATTCTATAATTAATGAAATGTATTTTAGAAATGTTTTGGAAGATGATGGTTGTATTTTTTTACTCATAAGTGATCCAGACCCTATAACTGCACAATGTGTATTGTTCAGTTCCAACGTTGCAGACAATAACAGGTTGTTACACTGTATATAAACTTGACAATTACAATTATTTCTTGAATTTTGTTATTCATAGTAAAAAAAAATACTATTTTAAAAACTGAAATATTATCCCTGAATGCACTGTAAATGCCCTTAGCATTGTATTTTACAGATTGGAAATGAAACAAATGAAACACTTCAAACTGAGTTGGAAGCAGTTGCAGGAGTTATGAGATGACCTAATATTTAAAGGGAAAATTGAAAGGAAAGATAAAGTCCTTGCTAGACATTCAGCTGCCCGTCCCTTGCATAGCCAAGCTGTTAGGGTTTAGTGAAAGAATAGTTTTTCATAGGATGAGGGAGTCGGAGTTGTCTGTATCATACTCCTACAGTACAATGAGTGACCAAGAGTTTGATATGTAACATGAACATGACCCTCATCAGTTGTGGGAGGGACTAATGCAGAACAGCAGCAGTGAGCTTGAGAATTTAGAGGTATGAACAAGTTTCACTTTTCTTTATAACACAATTCATGGTATTCACAAGTTGCTTATTTGATAGAGTTTAAATTGTTGTATTCTTATGAATAGCCCGGAATAGACCTTGACATTGACTGGGAAAGTTCCATTTTCTATCATGATTCAACAACAGAATGTGGAGTTGTGGTTCCAGAATTCCCTAACCCCCCCAAATCAGCAAGAAATGAGAGGACTTCAAGCTGCTGTTGACCCTACAGCTACATCACACTTGAATGTTGAGTGCCAGTTTAAAATCATATAACCAGTTTAAACTATTTCAACATGTTTTAAAGCAAACTGAAATGTTAAAAATCCCTGCCTATAATTACCAGTCTGAAATCTTCATACATTTTTCTATATTTAATTGAAAGCTTGTAGTCCGAAATTTCTGACCAAGAAAGAAAGCCTCCATTAACACCATTTTAAGGTTTTCATAAGCTGACATGTGTTTAACAGGTAGCATAATTGTATTGCTACAGGCTGCCACAGTTGGATAACATATCCTATGATCACTATAGTCTGCATGGTTATGGTTACATTGCACTATGAAGTGCATCCTCTCTTGTGACAGAATAGGAATATGTAAAATGAAAATCCTGTCAGCATTTACTACATCTCATGTAGTTCCAAACCTGTACGAGTTTCTTTCTTCTGTTGAAGATGAAGATATTTCGTTGGCTTCCTGATTGAAGATTAAGATATTTTAAAAGATTTTCTTTATGTTGTAAATGTACTAAATAAATACTGTTTTTTTTTTACATATCATATGTTTAGTTTACTTTGCTCCAGTTTCTGGAGAAGGTCTTGGAGATGGTTCATCTTTGGCTACCTCAACCTATTCTCTAAATAAGCCTTTCTTGATAAACTCTGCCTGGCAGAGGAAATGACAAAGTCTGCATCCACCTATTATATAAAAGTAGAAAAACATGTAAACAAACTTCCAAATAAAAGCCAAGTCTTATATAGAGTATACACACACCTCGTGTCTTATATTCTCCCTTAAAATGTTAAAACTGCTATAAGCTTCATTGTGCTGTTCTGTCACCAGTTGCATAAACCCAGATAAAAAATAACAATATTTAAGCAGGAAACTGAACAATAACTTAAATGTTTTTAATTTCAAAACAACAACAATAATAAACAGTCAGCAATGATGGGCTAAAGCTTCAGTGCTACACTTCCTGAAGGCATCTGGTGGCACTAAGACTGTGAACCGCAATGGCCGCATCTATACAAAAATACTACTACGAATAATAATGCACTTACCGCTGTTTCTGTCAAAGTTAACACTAGAAAAACTATGGTCACACCTTGCAATTTTAGAGCCAAATGTCTCAAAACATCTTCCAGTTTAAAAACTGGTGTTTTGGAATTTTTCAAACTGCTGTAATACACGTGTACAACAGATTAAAATATGGAATTAATACTAATCAAATAATCTAAACCCATTTTGTCAGCAATATTTTTTTTGCGATTTATGAATTAAGATCATTTTCAGCAGTGGACAGGCAGCCTAAATAAAACGCAACAATGCAATCATAAGTCAATAACGCATCATATTACTACTAAAAAAAAAGGCCATAAATACATCATGAAAACAATTTATTGGTTGATTCTTTGAAAACTGTAAACATTTTTTTTGGTGCTTTGCTAGATGCAAAGAAATAACTATATGTTCATTCAAAAATGACACACTTCAAAGAGCTATATGTGCTGGGTAGCACTGGTCTGGCCGTATTGTTCATCTGATACCTCAATACTTGATTTATTAGCACTTGTGCTGGTTTCCAAAGTTGGTTCTGCAGAGGACAATCCAGCAGTAGTGGGTAGTGGTTTTCTCGGGTCCTAAAATCCATACCCGACCCAAATAAATTCTTACCCGAACCCCACGTGCATAAATTAATTTTTTAAAAGAAAAACCCAACCCGTGACAGACCCGATGAATGTACACCCCAAATTACACACCAAATAGACACGCCATTAAAGGGATCAGGACTGATCGGGTCCATTTGGAAAAAGCACATTTATTTTAAATTACCCGAGACCCAAGGCAACTAATACCGAACCCAACCCGTGTCTGAGGCACTCTTTTAAGTTTTGGACCCGAACCCGCTCAGGCCTCGGGTTGGACCTTGGGTTTTTGGTTTCAAGTGAACCAGTGAAGACCTCTAGTAGTGGGTACAGGAAAAGATTACAATGAAAATATATGCATTAAGATCATCTGAAAATCTTAATCTACTACTAAATATGAAAAAACCCTAATGATTAATTAAAAATAAATGATTAATGAAATTAAATAAATTTAATCTATTCAGTATTAGGTAGTGCTATTCTTGCTATAAAAGCTTCATTGTTAACTTTATACCTCTAACTTTATACCTTTATATAACCTATACCTAACTTTATAATATAGAAATTGATTTACTAGTGCTGCTGGCTTCTGAAGTTGGTTTCACTAAGGCTGATTCAGTGATTACAGGAAGAGGAGAAGACTACAATGAAAATATAAGACATGTATTCATCTTTCTAAAAACAGTCACATAAAACATTTTAAAGCTACAGTGAAGTTAAAGTTTTCCTAAAATTGTCATACTCTTCCAGAACTGTCCATGTCATCCTCAGTGGAAGGTTCGTTGGTACAGCATGACTTAATATGCACAGCCAAGACTTGGAGTGGCATAAGCAATCCACAGATTTGGCAGGTTGCTTTTGTCTTTTTTTTTTTTTAATTCGACAGCATTTGGTGGAAGGGATCAATGTATCTAGTTCCTCTTGGAGAGGAACTATGTACATTTCCCTCTGCACTGGTGTCTGCTGCTGTGCAGTTGATGGCTGCAATGCACTTGTCAGCTCCTGCTGTGCAGCTGTCTGCTGTTGCCCTGCCTGCAGCTGTCTGTCTGATCTTATCTGATCATTTATCTGATGACGAGTTGCTTTGTCAATAGATGCAGACTGGAACAGTACACAGCATTTTAGAACTTTAATCCATAACATTTTACAACATCTAGTGGATCAACCAGGTAAACTCATTTTAAACTCAAAAAATCTTAAACTCATTTAAAATGCAGTATTGCTGTTGTTTGAATGTGAATTGTTCTTTGGGGGTTTGATATGAATTGTCTGAACAATACACATTGTGCAGTTATAAGGTCTGTATCACTTATGAGTAAAGTAATCCAACTACCCACTTCTAAGACATTTCTAAGATTTGTTCTCTAATTACACAATACCTTTGTTATAAAATCAGAAAATAAAACTGGTGACCTGAGACCGTGGATTTGGGGGTGCCCAGCTTTGATTTAAAATGTCGCATTTTTATTGGTCAGTCGTGGAAGCCTTTTTTGACTGGTTAATATGTTGTGACGCGGGGGAGGGGCGGGCTCTGGACCAGCGAGAGCGCGCGTCCAGTTTTGTGCCATAGCAAAGGAAGTCCGCGTGCGAGCAGAGAGGTTCGCGCTCGCGCATTATTTTCAGTCATGCGCTGTCGACATCTGTCAGTAATGGCCGCGCACCCAGTGAATTGGAGGCAATTAATTCAATCAGCATCAGGTGCTGGTAAAGACAAATATAGCATGTGAATGAGAAGGTGAATGTGGCCTCCGACATCATTATTAACAAGAATCAAGTGAGCAAGCGTTGCTCTGACGCATGACAGATTGCATTTTCACAACAACTGGCAAAGAAACCACTAGGATGTGTGAACCAGAGAGTCTAAATGTGAATTGAACCTTTTCTCTTTTTCTATATGATAAAATGTGCTTCTCTTTATCAACTAATATAAAGGCTGGTCTCTTCAGACAGAACAACATGCTGTTCTGGGTCCCTGAGTGTCCTGTGCATTACAGACAAACCCGTCGATTTACAGCTGATGTTCAAGGTAACACTTCCATGCACACTGTTTTGGGAAAACTGTAAATCAACTGTATATTATAGTTTGGGTTCAGCCACACTGGAATCGTTAGACACCAAACTGAGCTATAAGTAAACATGGCGGTAAGGTACTAACCACTAGCTACCATTTTTTCCACTCAAGCTAACCATTACAAGGTTTAAACACAGAATTGCTAAGCAGGGTCAGGAGAAAATGTTAAGCACTTCTAGTTAAACATACTGTACATTTTAAATGGGGTGTCAAACTGTGTACAATGTTTAAACATATTGCAGGTTGAAGTGAGACAACAATTTAAAAACCTACAATAACTGATTTCTTCCAAACCTTCCTAGTCTTGTGATACTGGAATCAACTCTGAAGTAAAACAGCACGTCTGTCATTCAACAGGGTTGGACGATATATTGATATTTAATATAATACATAATATATCAGTAACATTTTACAAAAGGTATCATTTGTTAATGTATTAACTAACATGAATTAACACTGAATAATACATGTTACAGTATTTATTAATCTTTAATGAAAATACAATTATTCATTGTTTGTTCATGTTAGCTCAGTGCATTAACTAATGTTAACAAATACAACTTTTGATTTTAATAATGTATTAGTTAATATTGACATTAACTTGCTTAATTGTAAATTGTATTGTTCTTATATGTGCAATGTCCGGAACACCCAACAAAGCTTTTCACACATCATTTACTTGCTGTAGTGACAATAAAAGTTGAGTTAACTAAGATCAATAAATGTTGTAGAACCACTGTTCATGCTTAGTTCATGTTAACTAATACAGTTAACTGCTATTAACTACTGAACCTTAGTATTGCCAGCAAATACACAAGGGAACAAGAGGTAAATAATTAGCTTTGTTGCTGCTTGGCTTTAGAATGTTCAGAGTCTTTTCTGTGTAACAGGTCCGGGAGCTCAGGAGGACGTTGGAGATAATCCACAATGAGATCGATGGAGAGTTCCAGGTGAGTAAACAACAGATGAATGGGTAAATCCGTATAGCTATCATGTAGACCGGACGAAGAGGTGAGGAGTGACTGTTGTTTATATAGAATGGGTGATTAGCGGTAACAGTTGAGAGTGATTAGAATTCAGGTGACTGGGACCGGGTAGGCATGTTTGGCTATGGGGATGTGTCCCTGGCATTACCCCCTTCTCCATGGGCGGCTCTCGACGCCCTAACATGACGATGAGGGTCGCCTCTCTGTCTTGGAGCAGGACAATCTGGGTGGTTCTTGTGGTAGTCAGAGAGTAAAGAAGGATCTAGAATGTCATCTCGGGCAACACACAATCTCTCTTTGGGACCGTAGCCTCCCCAGTCTAACAAATACTTGGCCGCCTTGTCGTCTGGTAAATGGTTACATCTTCAATGACTTCCGAAGGAGGGGGCATCTCGGGTTCAGTGGGACCTTTGGCAGAGTGAGTGACAGGATTAGTGTGTGGTTTGAGGAGGGACACATGAAATGTAGGGTGAATGCGGTACTGTGGGAGGAGTTAGAAGGTCGTTGATCTGCCTCAGGATGGTAAAGGGACCTATGTAGCTGAGATCTCGGGTAGAAAACCACACCTTGTCGCCAGGCTGATAAGCAGGAGCAGTGGATTGAAGAGCATCCGCATAATGTTGATGTCTCCGAACTGCCTGTTGAAATTGTACGTGAGCTGAGTCCCACACTCTCTCACTCTCATGGAACCAGTGGTCCACAGCTGGAACCTCTGATGGTTAGCAGACCAAGGAAATAAGGGGGGGTTGGTAACCGAGTATGCATTAAAAGGGAGTGAGCTCGGTTGTGGATTGTCTGAAGGAATTTTGTGCATACTCGGCCCGTGGGAGGTTCCAGTTGTGCTGATTGTTGGGCATTCTGCAATTGTCTGCAGATATCTCCCAATTTAATTCAATTCAATTAAACTTTATTTGTATAGCGCTTTTACAATGTGGCATTGTCTCAAAGCCGCTTTACAGGGAAGAAAAAACAAGGAAATATAGACAATGATACAGTAACAACGGTATGTCAATTATCAATCAATTATCAATAACGAAGTATCGAGTAAGATATTAACTATGGAGTATCAAATATTTATTATCTATTATCCGCAGTCTCCCAGTGAGCACTCCAACACGGCAACAGTGGCAAGGAACCCAAACTCCAATGATGAATGTGGAGAAAAAAACCCAGGCTCACCGGGAGGGTCATTTCTCCTCTGACACGTTACAGCTGCAAACAGTACTTTGGTGTAAGGGTTTATAGGTTTACAGCGTCACAATCAGTGCGGTTATGATTTCAGTATTGATTTATAGTAATAACTACTTTTAATTTGAGTCTGGTGATTTTATATTCATTTTATGTTAGCCTGATGGCTGACATAATACAATCAGGGATGTTTTGGCTAGGATGCTGACGTTAAATGAGACTGAGAGCAGCTATAACATCAAGCTGCTGGCATAGACAGAATCATGTATTTTGCTAAAAATATGAGTATAGATTAACAGTTGCATTAATGTAATAGGTGATGTGGCGGTTGATTTTTTTACAGTTACCATGGTGGTCACCCCCTCCTTGGTTAGGCTGTTGTGAGCGTTGTCTCGCCAAACTGGACTTAATCTGTATCACTCAGAATCCCTTGGAGGAGAGGGAGGGAGGAAGATAGAGAGAGGGAAACAAAACAGGCTTATATTAGCATAGCGGCCATTCTCACACAATGTGGAAGCCATGTAGTAGAGTGGGTAAAAAGTGTGCTCAGTTCCGGTTATGCCTAGCTGTTGCGGCCTAGGTGTGACAGTAGTTGAGTTAAGTGAATGCTCGTCTGAAGAGAGAGGTCTTTAGTTTAGACTTGAACTCCTCGAGTGTGTCTGAGTCCCGAACATTGCTGGGGAGGTCATTCCATAGTTTTGGTGCTAGGTAGGAGAAAGATCTGCCGCCTTTAGACGTTTTAGATATTCTTGGAATTATTAGCAGACCACTATTTTGCGAGTGTAGTGTCCGCAATGGATTGTAATCTGAAAGTAATTCATGAATATATGAAGGCGATTAATAGTAATTAATAGTATTTTAAAATTAATGCAATATATTACAGGTAGCCAGTGCAGTGTTGCTAGAATTGGGCTTATATGGTCGTATTTCTTAGATCTAGTGAGCATTCTTGCAGCTGCATTTTGGACCAGCTGAAGCTTATTTATTTGTTTTGCGTGTCATTAATGAGTGGATAAGCTTCTCAGCATCTGAGACAGACAGCATGTGACGAATCTTGGAAATGTTTCTAAGGTGTAGGAATGCAGTACGACACATACTGGAAATGTGACTATCGAATGAAAAGTTCTTATCTAGGATCACACCGAGGTTCTTAACTGCGGAAGCTGGTACAATAGTGCAACCTTCAATAAGGATGTTGTAGTCTGTCAAATCTAGTTTAGAGCTATTGGGTTCAATAATCAAGACTTATTCGGGTTAAGCAGGAGGAAGTTGTTAGCCATCCATTTTCTGATGTCGTTAATACAGTCTGTTAGCTTAGAAAAGCGATGGGTTTTGCCAGGTTCTGAGGAAATGTAAAGCTGAGTATCGTCAGCGTAGCAGTGAAAAGTAATGTCATATTTCTTAATATCGCCAAGCGGAAGCATATATAATGAAAAACAATAGGACCAAGAACTGAACCCTGTGGCAAGCCATATTTGACCTGAGAGTAACAGGACTTTTCCTCGTTAACATAGGCAAAGTGATATCGGTCCGTTAAATAGGATTTAAACCAGGCTAGTGCTTGACCACTAATGCCAACACAGTTTTGCAGTCTATCAAGAAGAATTTTATGATCTATGGTATCAAAAACTGCACTGAGGTCCAGTAATATAAGAAGGGAGGTTTCACTGCGGTCAGATGCTAAAAGGAGGTCGTTTGTAACTCTAAGCAAGGCTGTTTCTGTGCTGTGGTGGGGCCTAAATCCTGATTGAAATTTGTCATATGCTATTTTTTGCTAAAAATGTCTGGAGTTGTCCAGACACTACGTTTTCCAGTATTTTCGATAAAAAGGGAAGATTTGAAATTGGTCTGAAGTTGGTCAGCTCTCCCTGGTCGAGATTTTGCTTCTTAATGATAGGCCTAATAACTGATGTTTTAAAAGCTGCTGGGACATAGCCTAATTCTAATGAGGAATTTATAATATTGAGCACTGGTTTCCGACACAGCAGGAAAAACTTCTTTGAGTAGTTTTGTGGGAATGGGATCTAATATACAGGTAGACGTTTTTGATGAGTTCAATATTTTCAGGAGCTCGTCCAATGAAATGGCAGTAAATGAGTCTAGTAGTACTTGAGGCATGCTGTAGTACGCAATGCTATTAGACAAAGGTAAGGCTGGTTGAATAGATTCAATATTTTTTCTGATTTGCTCTTATTTGCAAAGAATTTCATACAATCATTACTACTGTGCTGTAGTTTAGCATCTCTGTCTGTTGACGCTTTGTCTTTGGTCAGATTTGCAATAATATTGAAAAGAAATCATGGATTATTCTGATTTTCTCTGATCAACTTGCTTAGGTTGGTAGATTTTGCCGTTTTTAGAGACTGTTTGTATTTGTGGACACTCTCTTTCCACGCATCACGCCATACCTCTAAGTTTGTATTCCTCCATCTACGCTCCATTTTTCTAGCTGCCTTTTTAAGAGCTGATAAGTCGTTATTATACCATGGTGCTGGCGCTCTCTCCTTCACCTTCTTAAGCCTAATTGGTGCGACAACTTCTACGGTACCTGTTGTTTATTACATGATGCATTTGAGACAGATCTGGAAGATTGCTAATAAAACTATCTTTGGTAGTAGATGTGATTGTTCTGCTTGGTCTTTGTTGTGGTGTTGGACGAGAGGGCTCATCTAACATTACAGTGTAGAAGATGGGGCAGTGATCTGAAATAGCATCGTTCTGAAGTAATATTTCAATGTTGTTTATATTGAGTCCAAATGACAGGATTAGGTCCAAAGTGTGATTACATTTATGAGTGGGTCCCGACACCTTTTGACTAACACCAAGCGAGTCCAGGATATCCATAAAAGCTGTGCGTAACGCATCATTTGGGTTGTCAACATGGATGTTAAAGTCACCAACGATTAAGGCCCTATCTACGGTGACTACTAGTTCTGACAGGAAATCTGCAAATTCTTTAAGAAAGTCTATATGATGGCCTGGTGGTCTGTAAATGGTAGCCATGACAAAAGGCAATTGTTTGTTGCGACTGTCTGTAAGTGACATATTTAACACCAATATTTCAAATGATTTAAAGTTGTGCTTAGATTTATGATTGACATCAAATATTTTGCTATAGATTGTAGCAACACCGCCATCTCTACCCTTCAAACGAGGCGCATGTTTATAGTAATAATGTTGTGGTGAAGATTCATTCAGGCTTATGAAATCATCTGTTTTAAGCCAGGTTTCTGTCAGGCACAGCGCATCCAAATTGTGGTCTTTAATAATTTCGTTGACCATAAGTTCTTTATTTGAAAGCGACCTGATGTTAAGCAGGCCGAATTTTAGCATTTTCATACTATAAATTTGTAGGTTGTTTCCTAGTTTTATATTAATCAGGTTTGTGTGTTTTGATTCAAAGTGTGCTTTATGTTTGTTTGTTTGGGGAGCAGACACGGTCTTGATATGTTGATATTTAGGGGGTACAGACTCTATGTGCTGTGAATTATGTGACCTATGTGACATGTCAAGGCGGCTTGCAGGCGGATGGATAAGCCAATCTTTCTGCTTCCTGACCTGGGCCCTGGATAGTCAGATACTAGTCATTTTAAGACTATTGGTCAAGGTTTCTAGAGAGGACAGCAGCTCCTCCATGGGAGGGATGGAAGCCATCTCTCTTTAACAGGTCAGGTCTCCTCCAGAAATAATTCCAGTTGTTTATAAAGCCTATATTATTCTGCGGGCACCACTTAGACATCCAGCCATGCAGGGACAGTAATCTGCTGTAAATCTCACTCCCCCTGTAAGTGGGTAAGGGCCAGAGCATGTTACATTGTCTGACAAAGTATTTGCAAGTTCACACACCTCCTTAATGTTATCTTTGGTGATCTCTGATTGGCAGAGTATCATGTCATTTGTGCCGATGTGAATAATAATCTTAGAGAATTTACGTTTAGCATTGGCCAACACTTTTTTGATCTAATGTCGGACGCTCTGGCTCCTGGTATACATTCAACAATGGTGGCTGGTGCCTCTATTTCCACGTTCCGTATAATAGTCACCAATAACCAGGGCGCTTGACACCGGCGTCTCAGCAGGTGCGGTGCTGAGTGGGGAGAACCGGTTAGACAGTATAACAGGAGCGGGAGAGTGGCGCCACTTTTCGTTACGACTATGCCGCCTGACTGTCACCCAGCTGCCCTGCTGCATTGAGCCTGTTGTCGGAACCGAGCCATGATCATAGCATGTTATGCTAGGCACATGCGAATTGGTGTCTGAAAAATTTACACCCTTACTAGTCTCAAGAAGTGTTTGGATGCGTGATTCTAATTCTGCAACCTTTTCTGTCAGCCTTACTACAGCCTTACATTTATCACGTGTAGCCCTCCTCGCTGACGGAAGAACCTAAGCTATGCATGTGGCATGAGGTGCAGGTTACGATAACAAGAGGGGGAAATGTTTTATTACCGTTTACGGGCTGAGAGACGGATATCTCGGAGTCCGGTTGTTGCACGGGTGAGGAAGTCATCGGGTGCCTGCATTGCTCCGGGGCTGGGGTGATGTTCATCACGGCAGACTGGGACTCACGTAAACGGGCACAGGCAAACTTGTCCACCACTTCCCGCTCTGCACACACAGAGCCACACACACTGGATAGATCCACCATTAGAATAACTTGACAGTAATCCTTTAGTGAAGAGGGTAGATGGGTCGGTACAAGCTGCTTCTGGAGCTGCTAGGAAATGCTAAATGATATAATGAGCAAGAAGTTACGTATAGTTTATAGGTTTATGTAGTTTGTATAGTTTAACACAACAGATTAAGTATTTAAGATATAACTAGAGTGAAATATATATATATATATATATAAATATATAAATATATTAAAAAAAATAAAAATTAAAAAAAAAAAAAATTTTTTTTTTTTTATAAAATTAACTAGAATGAACGGTAAAACAAGAAAAGTTTGGAGGAGCTCCGAAACCACACGCTCAAACAGGAAGTGACGTCCTGGTTCACAATTTACTGCTGGATTGACTTGAATGGTACTCACTGCAGGACATGGGTGGACACAAGATGAAAAGTACATTCAGCTCTTGTAAGACGATGAGAATCCAATTGCATGGGTTCTGGTGTTGGAGGTATTGATGGGGGTGAGGAAAGCAGTTTTGAAATCCTTATTGCTCTCTGGATGAAGTTTTCGAGCCCAATAGTATTGTCGCAGATGCCCATTTGCGAACAAACCCTCGATTCCAGCCCCTGTCCGTAATCTGTTAGAACATTTACATTTAGTCATTTAGCAGACGGATTTATCCAAAGTGACTTACAAAGGACGAGAGCATTGAACATTTTGCATTGTTGAGGCGACAAGCCAATTCCACAAAGCTACATTTACAAGCGGACATTGTATTCTGCTACTAGAGACAAGATGAACTACAGACAAGATTTTTTTTCCTTTTTTTTTTTTTTAGAAGAGGCGTGGTTGTCTGACAATTGTACAAGCTCTCTGACAATTGTACAGTGTTACCAATATATCTCTGAATATTAGACTTGTAACGGTACACACAACACTGAAGCATAACATATTCTCAATATCTTTTTAATTTCAATTATGCAACATACTGCATATGAATATAAAGATGTGCAATTTAAGCTTCAACAGTTTTTCACTGTAACACTGTTTTTAATACTGTCTTTTTGTCTCAACAGAAAACTCATATCATCTGTGTGTGTTTTATTAACTTGCTGAAAATTGTTTCGCAAAGCAAACACTTTATGAACTTGTTGCTAAACAAAAACAAGGCAAAACAATAACAAAAACTTCTAGGACAAGGCCCTTTCCCCTTTTGTTTTTTACATTTTTCGCTTTAAGGCATGCGATTCTTTACATTAAATTTCACCCCCTCCCAAGTTCTCCCTTGAGGTGCTGCTGGTGAGTGTGGATTTCCTACCTGGATTTCCTCTTTAGACCATTTTCGCTGTGGGTTTTGTGAAGATCCTGAATAAAATAAAACATTAGTAATTGTTATTGGAATAAATAGCATATTAAATATATTGACATGTTATTTATTCTCATTGTTAAACTCATTGTTTTAGTTTAATACACATATTTTTGTTAATCTAGTTGTCATGCAGAAATGTGATTCTTCCAGATTAATCTGAAATTCCGGTTATTTTGGCCTAAAATCCATATTTTGACCCACATGAATCGTGCAGATCAGTTATAAAAAATGGGGTTCACTGCCCGCTCAGCCCTGCTGTTTCATCTTAATTACACTACGTTACATTTTCTACACGGTAGAAAGCCAAGTGGGCACTGGTGGCCTGTCAACATTTCTGTGACAACTGCTGTGGAGACAGCTTGGCCAGATAACTCGGGTGAGTAAAATTGTGGTGCCTTTTTCTGTGTTTGAGTGATCTGTGTTGTTAATAGCTAGCTAATTCAGACCTAGTAACTCAACATAGAACAGCTAGTACTATCAATCGCCTGAACTGTCTAGCTAATCAGCTAACTTAGCTAAGTGCTGTACCGAGGCAGCCTAACTAGTCTACGTAACTACCAGTCTGTATTTAGTGTATTTAGCTGTTGCAATAGCAATAAGTGGCAAAGAGGACCCATAGTTAGCTAATGATAGCCAATCTACTAGTGCTGCCGAAATTAGTGCATTAACTCGTGATTATTTTTTTCAGTAACGCAATTAATGCAGCATCCGTCATAGTTACAGTATATGAACACACTCAGTCACGCAAATGGTTTAAACCATTTAAGCGCCACAAGACAAACGAGAATGCACTGTCTGTGAAAGTCATTTCTGTGTGACACACACAACAGTTTTAAGCTGACACTTGAACAAACAAGAACACAGAGAATTACGAAAAATCCAATTTTATTGAGCATCCTATATTAGTTAAATAATGTATTAAATGAACATATAGTTGTGCGAAAATGAGCTATGCATCAGAATGTTAAGCAGAGGCATGTTTAAAAGTCACAGCAGCCTTATAAACTGTGGCTGTGATGCCAGTCATTAATGTTAATCAGAGAATAAAGGTAACTGAGAAAATTGTAGCTTTAATAAGGATTCATCTATAATTAATTTATAATTTACACAGTGAAGACTGTAGCCTGTAGCGTTTGATAACTTCATTCAATTTCTGTATATTTCCTACCTGCAAGAGAGTTAGGAAGGCCACAGGTAAATATGACTTATTGTAATGGGTTTATGCAAAGATTGTTTTGAAGTTCACTTCAAAAAGTTATTTAAGCATAACAAATATTAAAATTGATATGTTTTAGTTATACTGTATTGTTGAATGTCTATAATTAATGTTTTGAAAAAAATCAAAATCATAGAGGCATCTGTACAAGTATCAGTGATTCTGGCCAAAAGATGCCATTAAACAAATATTTAAAATACTGTAAGTTATTGGGAAAGTAATTGGGAAATTGGGACAATATAAAATGATTAAAAACACCAATGTTTTAATCATGATTAATTACAAAAAGTGTGATTAATTTGTTTTTTTAATCGATTGACAGCACTACTATCTACATATGACTGACAGCACTGATATGGCCTACTACCCTGTGGAATAGTGCACACATAATGGTAGTGTTTCAGCTGGCTAGGTTACAGACAATGGAGTCACATTACACATTGTGCACATCATGATACTACTTTTTAATTTTTTGCAGCGTCACTGATGATATAATGGCTAGACTGACATTTAACAGTCCCAGATCAGAAGTAATGGACAAGGAAGTGAAGAATAGTTTCAAATGGAGCTGGTTGCAGAACATCAAATCTCTTGGTTGCTTCTGTAAAATTGATACTCCTGACAAGGTTAATTGCACTCTGCAACAATATAGTTAACTATGTGACAAGTGAAAACAGAGCAAAAACGTGGAGCACCCAAAATGCATGAAAGCATGGAAGATCCAAAAACAGAACGTTCATTGAGAACCCCAACTACTAATACCAATGGTTGGAGCTGCGCGGTAAATCAAAATCAAATCGCAGTCGAGATTTGAAATGTTGCGATTAGCTAATACAAAAGGCTGCGATATGGATGCGATATGAAACGTGAGCCTGAGAGTCTATCCCACACGTGAGAGTCTATCCCACACGTGTGGGATAGCAAAAGCATAACGTCACAGCAAAAGCATAACTGCCTTTTTTGTGTGGCAATCTTACTGACCAGTGAGCACACGTTCTCCCCAATTAGCACTGCCCTAGCCAACCGTGTAAATGCCCACCATTAACTAACAAACAAACACGAGTGCGCCAAGCATGATTATGGCGTCTGCGTAGTCAAAGCGATCATTAAGTGAAATAATACCAAAGAAAAACCAAAGTACTTCTGTATTATGGGACTAATGAAATATTAAATGTCAAATACGCCAAAAGCGGAGCAGTATAGCGCAAGCCACACGCTCCTTTTATCAGCTCTGTTCAAAATAAAACAGCAAATAAAAAAGCGAATGCATTTACTACACAAACATGCATTTACTACACTAACATGCAACGTGACCACTAAACAGCACTGTGAGATCCAGTGATCACGCTCAGAGTTCTCCAGTACAAATCGCATATCCCGGGTTTTAAAAGTAAATGGCTACTTGGCTACTTGGTTTTTAACAGCATTGAAAAGTAGAAGTTAGTAGAAGCAAAATGATGCAAATTTGGCTGAACAATTCTCATTTCAGACTGTAAATGTTTTGATTTTCAGGCACTGGTTATTAGCTTTATTGCTGAGCATTCTCTTTCTCTTTCAGTTGCACCAGGAATCATCAAACGACCAGGAATAGGCTAAATCCACTTGATACAAGCTCACAGATGGTGTGAAAAAGACCATCCTAGATGACATCCTTGAAGAAATAAGAAGCATTCCCATCTCCCTTTCCCTCGAGGCCACCAGTAATACAAACAAATAGGGTCCTGGGTGTTCTTGTTAGCTACTGGTCTCGAAACCAAGTTGTGAAGATGGTCGTTCAACATCTTGCAGTGTTAGAGCTCACAACTGTGACATCTGAGTCACTTTTTAATACAGTATATGACCTTTTTGAAAAAAATACTGTGCTGTGGCATAATCTGTTGGCCATTCTCCTGGACTCGCATGCTTTGATGAGGAGGTCTAAGAATGGTATGCAGTATGTCTAAAGCAGTATGTCACCCTGTTTCAGTCTAAGGATCCCAAAGTTGACAAACTCCGTGATGAACTGTTTAGGGGTTTCTTTCCTGCTTCGTCAAAGCAAGGGGTGGAATCTTTCTGGGGCAAAGATGAAGGTGGTCAACTTAATTTTGCTGTAATCCTTGTTGGCTCAGAGACCATGTATGTTGTGGACCAACTAGGGAGTAAGCCACAAGTGGTTAAAGAGTTCAAGAATAAATCGAGGCCTACAACAACAGCGCCACAAGTCTACAAGAAATACTGCCTCTTGACAGTCAGAAGTTGAGACCCTGTCATGCCTAGACCCGGCTGCAAGGGGAAGTCATCTCATTCTGCCCCATCTCAAGAGATTTGCCAAGCATGCTGCCAGCTGTGAAGCTTAATGTTGAGGAAGTAGCTGGCTTTCAACTTGAAATACACAGGTGTGTCTGGTTTGTCTTTATGTTTTCGGTGAACAATTATTTCATTGTCTATGGTAGTGAACTCAACCTCCTGTTTCTCATCTTAGATATGCAAGTGAAATGGGCCTGGCTGCCATGACAAGGAGACCAGAGCAGATGAGTGGTGGAACCATGTCTGGAACACCCAGAGATACCCAGCCCCAGCCAGGCTTGCACTCTTTGCTCTGTCAATTTCTCCTCTCTGTGCATTTATTCTAAACATGTTAAGATATGACTGGACAAAACAGGACATGTCACGGGTATATTTGTAGCAATAGCCAAAAATACATTGTATGGGTCAAAATTATAGATTTTTCTTATATGCCACAAATCATTAGGTTATCAAGTAAAGATCATGTTCAATGAAGATAGTTTGTAAATTTCCTACCATAAATATCAACTTTATTTCTGTGAGTGGGTATGCACTGCTAACGACTTCATTTGGACAACTTTAAAGGCGATTTTCTCAATATTTTGATTTTTTTTTTGCACCTTCAGATTCCAGATTTTCAAATAGTTCTATCTTGGCCAAATATTGTCCTGTCCTAACAAACAATACATTAATGGAAAGCTTATTTATTCACTCTGACACTCTAGAACATTGACATTGAACATTGAAACTTAAGGTTTTGTGGTCCAAGGTCACGTATATCCATGTGTCAGTCTTCACAGTTACTGGTAGTTCATGCAGTAAAAGACTGAATTAGGTGTTTAAAAAACAAAAAGTGCTTCATGTTCTGTGTTAAAAAAAAATCAGATTTTTTTTTTTACTCGCACAATCACATCCGTGAACATTGTTGAAAGTTTGTAAATTCTGACACACGTTTTCAAGCATGTTACTTAGTAACAATATGTGTATTGTGATACTGTATTAGCAAGGAATATGTTGACCAAAAATTGCTGATAATTCAGTCACTATCTAAAATGTACTGGAACTGCCAAAGATTTAGGTTTTATTGGTTTTGTTTGACATTGCATCTAGTCTCAAGCCTGACTTCTGAGACAGTTCTGTTCAATACAACACTTGCAGATTATAAAACGCTGCATGAAGAGAAGCCACTAAAATGAACACTTCCTCCATTTTGGATCTGCCATGCTGCTGTTACAAAGCTCCACCAACAATCACTGAAAAAAATTTACCTTTTTTCTCTGTTGTCAATCAAAATGGGTGATTTCTGTTGAAATTACTTAATTCTGACTGAAAAAGTGACATTTCGTAAGACATTTAAAAAACAGCTTACCCTTGTGTGTTACCCTTACCTGTTGTGTGTGGTTGGTCCAAGTCCTTGCCAGTTGGCTGCAGTTTTTCATTCTCCTTGCCTGTTAGAAAACATAAAAGCACTGAAATAAATATGCAATTCATAGTAATGGCACCAAATTCTGACTAAATGGGTACAAGTTATTGTGCCACATGTATTTAACAAATTTTTAATAAAACTATATTATGTTTGTAACTGATAGATATCCAAGAGAGCAGAGGATTGTTTTTTATACTTCTGTAAAGCTCAAAGGCTGAAACAACAAAAATATCTTTTTACTTTTTTACTTGCAATTAAGTAGTTTCTTTTTTCTGTTGGTATACACAGAATAAACTTTACTATTTTCATGAAACTGTATTAGAGAAAATAATGTAAAATTATATAAAGGATATATTATCTAGGATATAACAAAATAAAAGCACATAAAAGGCATGCAAATCATAAAAGCACTGGCTCTTTACAAGTAAAACAATATCAGAAGTCTTCATAAGCCTCCTGTTTAAATTAAATCTTATTACCTTTGGCTGGCTGTTGGTTTTTGTATTGTCCAGCTTCAGTAGTGGACTTCACTGATTTGTCTGGACACATAATAGTTCTCTTTTAGTAAAATAATATTCAAAAAGAACTTCCAAATATCAGTAAGCACACTTAATTTTTTCCAGTAATATTCATCCTTTTCTAGCTTTCCCATCATTCCTGTTCAGGTGAAGCACCATTTCCAGTCATTGTATTCTCAATCTCAGAGTCTGATCTATCACTGTCCATCAGTACTCTCTATTAAACACAGTAACCATACAGATAAAATTAATAGGTAGCAAATTAAAACAAATATATACAACAAATGTCTATAACTGTCAGGATCACGGGAAATGAACCCAGACGCAGACAGCGTTAAACTGAAAAATCTCTTTTATTATTATACTCTTAAAATTGGGTAAAATTGAGAACAGAACAGGCTAAACAACAAGAACTAAGGAGCTCCAAAAAAAAAATCGAGCAAAAACAAAACTTAAAACCGGCGGGACGGAGCACAGACACAGGACGAAATAACACGACTGGAACAAGAACACAAGACTCATTGTGCCAGGACCTGAGAAACAAGATGCATGTCACAGGGAACAAGAAACCAGATAACAAGAACGAACTGACACAAGACAGAAAAACACGGGGGCATTAAATAACACGAGGACAACGAGGAACAGGTGTGCGAAATGAGCGCAAACGAGACAAGAGAACAAGGGGGCGGGGTCAAGATGCAAGACCGGAGAGCACATGGCGAAAGTAAACAAAACAGAGACCATGTGGTTCCACACAAGAGACAAGACCCAGAGCATGAGTTCAGATCCCGAGTCCAATAAACAAGAACCGGGTTCGTTTCCCATGATCCTGACAGTTATAGACATTTGTTGTATATAGTTGTTTAATTTGCTACCTATTAATTTTATCTGTATGGTTACTGTGTTTAATAGAGAGTACTGATGGACAGTGATGGATCAGACTCTGAGATTTGGATCCAGAAGGAGTCAGGATCCAGACAACATGCTCTGACACAGAACGCAGGGATGTCAGGATCCTGGCAAGATAATCTAGAAATTAGCCAGGACCCTGACAATAACAACAGTAAAGTTCCAGCTGATCATAACATGGCATTTATTTATTTATTTTAATTCATCAGTTGATAAAATCTCGTTGGCATCTGCCAAAAAATAAATCTATGGAGGAAAATGTGTAAATAAAATGAGGCCTGTTTTACCTTGGATCAATATGGATCTCATCAAGATTCCTTCCTTTGGATTCAGACATCTGTCCTCGTTCCATGGCCATAAGAACTTTACTTATCTTTGCAAGCTGTAATGTACATTCAGGTAACCTGTAATACTGCCGATGCACCCTGACGTCAGCAAGGACATCCATTTCATTGTCCTTTAAGTTGAGTACTTTGGACATAGTGGCCATGTGCTTCCTCAGTTTAGTGGAGGATAAAGCCTCCGGGTGCTTTGCTCCACAGCGTCATGCAAACTGACAAATAACATCTGATCCTCTGAAGTGACTGAGAGCTTGTGGTCGTCCTAACATGAGCACATTGTCATCAGGCACATCATAGTTACGGTGAATCTTGACAAGTAATTCCATTGATGTCAGCATATCAGGTGTGAGAAGAATGGGAACCTTTTCTCCACATTTGCCCTTTTATCTCAATTCTTTGAAAGTGCTTACAGAGTTTCTTCTCAAAGTCTGTTAAAGCAAACTCTACATCTGGATGAGTTAACGAAGTATCTCTCAATGTAAAAGCATTAAGGGTCATCTTGGACACTTCTCCATCTCTCCTGCGATTAAAAAGTATTACCTGAAAGAGTGTCGTTTTTGCAAGTTCTGCCTAGTTCTTGTTACTTGGTTCTTCTTCAAGTTTTGTTTGATACTCCTTATTTTGCATGTCAAGATGCTGGTGCATTTTTTTCACCAATACGGCAAAGGGAAGGAGTTCTGGAGAGTTCCATTTTGCCTCATCAAATTTCGGAGTGCTTGGAATGACACACACTTGCTCCATTTAGTGTCACAGATTTGTTTAAAGGCCCACACAGTGCATTCTTATCGCCTGACATCATTGCCTCGCATTCAGTAATGTTGGCCATTTTCTTGAGGTTGTGCCCTAACAAGCACTAAAGATGGTGTTTTGTATGTGTTCAATTCCTCATTCAAGCCAGACACATAAACTGCTTCAATCAAATTAGGGAAATTAGACGTTTTTCCTGCCTTCTTTCCTTTGACTTTTTTACTTAGATGGCATTGCTGCGTGTGCCTCCATAATGATCTCCTCTTTAGGTAAGCATCACATTTTTTGCAGTGCAAGTAATCGCTTACTGTTACCGGTACAGTAGATTGCTGTCGGGGTATCACCATTCCTTTTCCTTCTTTAAGCACCTGAGTATTATGACAGCGGTTCCCTTTATTTCTCAGTAAGCTCATGTGTATTCTTTGCTCTTTTGACCCTTTAGGAAACGCAATTGCTCTTGCCACCTCTGGCCTGTCTCTGTGTTTGGATTCCAAATGACCTGCCATTTTGCTAAATGGTTTTGGGCAAAATAAGCAGTAGAACCTTTTGTTGTATAGTTTTCTGCCATCTTTCTTCTTCTTGAGCATCATTACTTGCACATCAGCATTCTCAGGTGAAGAGCATTCTCTGTGGTCATTTTCCTCAGATGAAGAGGATTCTTTGGTGCTACTCGTAGCCAGTCAAACGTGTCAAACGCTTTCTTTTGCATGATCTGGATTTTTTGGACTGAACTTTCCGTTTTTTAATGCTGTTTTTTAATGCTGTTTTTTAATGCTGTTTTTTAATGCTGTTTTTGAGAGACAGTTTTTCCAAACTGTCTTTCTCAATGAAAGTATCACTTGCTGAACTTGAACTGTCTGATTTTCCCATCTGTTTCCGGCACATATCTTTGCTGAGCTCTGAACTTTTGACAGAGATTCTTCTCTTTTAATTCCAAGCATTTTCCTGTTAAGCTGTGAATAAAACCCATGAGTTAGAAGTGTTGATCAGAAATGCCAAGCCAAACAACACATTAAAATTATGAAGGCCTGTCCAAAGTGAAACATTCAGTGTGCAGATTTTATAAATAACAATGCAACTATTAATTTCATGGCTGTAGTAGCAACAGTAGTAGTAGTGGCAGCACTAGTAGTAGTAGTAGCATTAGTGATGCATGAACACATTCGTTTAAAAACTCTGACCTGCCAACCTGTACACTTTTTGACATCAAAGTAAACAGGTACAATTTGTCATTGTAAACTACACAATAAATTGGTGACACATTTGATATTATGCACATGCAGTGCGTCTAACTGCTAGAGCTGCAGCATCTTGCCTGCTAAACAGCAGAAGAGGAGACTGTTTAATCATTATGCTCGAAATGTCAAAACTGAAAGTAAACTGTGTATCTGCGCAGTTAAGTCATTGACACAAAGATGTGCACTTAAAGAAATAGGATTATAATATAAACAGAAGAAAAAAGTTAACAACACAGGCTTCGCATTTGCTTTACATTCAGATGTTATTGGTCCTTTTTTTGATTTTACACAGCACAAGCATGTAAAATCATCAGCAAATGATGAGTGAGTAACTGTTTCCTCTGACAGTCATCCATAAAGGGCAAGAAGAGGGAGGGTTAGATAAGCATCCCTATTGGACAGTTTAAAAATTTAGTTAAATTCATTTATAATAAGTGATGTACTATTTGCATTCATGTTTAATTTTAAACTCGTTTTGTTAACCTATTCCTCACCACTAGTTTTTCAATGCTTACATCTGAAGCGGTGATTATATCTCATCAGAAGCTTTTCAAACCGTTTATCAGACAGTCTGTTGGTGATGTTTTGCGATTATGAAAACTGATAGGGAAGATTGTATTTTTGAATTTCGAATCATTAGCTACTAGTAACTAGCCATTTTTAAAATGGTAACTAATACTTTTACTTAAATTTTAATAGTAATTCGTTACACTACTAGTTACTGGGGGAAAATAATATTATTACTGTAATACGTTACTAGTAAATAGTTAGTGGCCAAGACTGGTAGCGACAAACCATGTGGTTTTGATATAACTGACTGTCCTCTGAAGACCAGATTGAGGAAGCCAGCAAGTTCAAAAAGGTAAAATATGAAGAGCTTGTCTCAATGTGTACATTGAGACGAGACCTTTTACAAGTACATACATCATACAATAAAAAATTAATGTAAAAAACGTTCAGAGGGCTGTGCAAATTGGTGCAGTGTGGTACTCAAAACATTTATAAGTAATTATATCTTTGTCCAGTTAAAGAACCATTGCTAACATTTAAGAGTTTAGGGATAATTGCCTAACTATTAGAAATTAATTTTTATCTACAATGAATGCATGTAAAAAACATTTAGGATATTAGCAAGGTATTTTTTATTATCTCTATATTGGACAAGAAAATTACACTTTTGGTTTAACAATAGCATGATCATATGGCTAGTAATATTTTTGTTTAATGCCACAATACCAAATATTCTGTCATTTGGCAATGTTTAACAAAGTAAAAAATTGTTCATTTTCACTAAAAGTAGCAGATATAGAGATGAAATGTTTAATTTTTTAATAAAACTGTTAGAAAGAAAGTTTACAATCAACTTTTAACAAAAATGTAAGCTTTAGTACTGTCAAAAGTACTGACATTAATACCAGCATTGCCCTTCTTGCATTTTGAGCACTGTTGAGTGGATTCTTAAACACCTCTTGTGTTCACACGTTCAATTGGCTATGATGATCAACACATTGGAGCATTTGAAAACACTTTAAACACTTCTCTGTGCTTTGAAAGCAGGTGTTTATCAGCAGACCTGTCTTTCAAAACTATCTTTCAATAGTCTATCTTTCAAATGCTGCCATGTGTATCTGTGCCAAGCGCTCGGTGAAGAGCTGTATATTGGAAGGTGTATATTTGCAACAGGTTTTTGAAGCGTTAATCATTGTAGCCAATCACAAACATATCTGTTGAGTGTGTGAACACAATGGCCAATCAGAAGTTTTTAAGAATCTGCTCAATAGAACTTAAATGGTCAGTAACAGGTATCTGTGTTCAGAGTGAATGTGTGTTTATGCAGAACATTCCTCTCTGTTAACACTGAGTTTGTGTTTATCTTCATTATTTTCTTCATTTTATAATGTAGGGGTTACATTAATAATCCCATTTAAAGACGGAATCCATTTAAACTGTGCTTTATAACTCTTTTTGGACATAATTGGTATGGTGGAGGCTCCCGTACCGCCTCCCCCGAACCACCAGAGGAAACCGTCACCTGAATATTAAGCTGTCTTGACTACATTTCCCATAGGGCCACATCCCTGGGGCTGACTACTTCCTGTTCACCTGATTACCATCAACTCTTGTGTATATAAACCCCAGCCTTTAATTAGCTCATTGTGAAATCTTGTTTTGCCCCGGCTAACATTTCTGAGCATTTTCTATTGTTGGATTACCCGTTATTACCTGGATTGTTTATCGTCTTCTCTGATTGTTTGATGCCTGCCCTGACCTTGGATTGTTTATCGTTGCTGATATACCTGTTTGCTGTTGTCGATCCTGCCTGTTCTACTATTCTAATAAACTACTGCAAATGGATCCTACCGTCTCTGTCTCCTCGTTACAGAAGACTTCTCCACCAGCAGCTTGTTCACCTCACCGCTCTCACTGACGAGCTCGTACAGACCCTACAAGGAATGCGACAGCCGATGAGAGATTCCACAGTGAGACCGCTGGCAACCAGTAATGCTCCGACTGCAACAGCTACCCCCGTAAGTCCCAGACTGGCTTTCCCTGATAAGTTTGATGGCAACACATCGAGATGTAAGGGTGTCCTGTTACAATGCTTGTTATTCGTGGAACAACAGCCCGTATTGTATCCAACGGATTCCAGCCGTATCACTTTCATTTGCTCGCTCTTAACCGGGAAAGTGCTAGACTGGGCCTCTGCTATTTGGAAGTCAGACAAGATAGAATAATACACTCTCGAGGCATTTCTGCAACCTTTCCGAGAAGTTTTTAATCACCCAGCCAATGGACAAACCCGAGCGAACAGCTCCTTAGCATAAGTCAAGGTAAACAAACCGCGGCTGAATTCCCTCTAAACTTCCGCACCCTTGCAGCCCAGACAGACTGGACAGAAGATACTTTAAAACTACTCTTCTGAAAAGGGTTGAGATCTGTATTACAGGCTGAACTGGCATACCGTGATGAAGGAAAGAGGTTAAGTGAATTCATCAAGCTAACTATCCAAATAATCTCATTCGCTCTTGCCGAAGCCCATCAATCTTGTTTCAGTCACCTTCCGAAATGCACCCAGGAGGAGAACCTATGCATCTGGGGTATACATGTTTGTCACCAGAGAAACGCCAACGCCGCCTCCAGCTTCGACTATGCTTTTATTGCGGTCAGCCCGGTCACATGAAACTGAACTGTCCAGCCAAACCCCGCATCCAACCGCCTTTGGTGAGTGAAATTCCCTTGAGTTCTCAGAAAACAAATTGTGAACTGTTAGTAGAAATTACTATTTTCAGTGAGACCATCAGAACCACCGCACTGATTGACTCGGGTCAGCCGGGAATTTCATATCTCACACGTTTACCCAACAGCACAACCTTAATTTAATTTCCTGTGACTCTGCTCTAACAGTGTAGGCAGTAGACAGACCTCTGGGAGATGGTTGTGTTCTTCAAAAGACAGAGAAGATTCAGTTGGACTATAACATTTAGAAACCATACAGTTCCATGTCATACCCTCTTCCAAATTATGCAATCATCCTGGGAATGCCCTGGCTACGTCTGCACGATCCAGTAATCTCCTGGAGAGATGGACAAATATTACAGTGGGGTTCTTCATGTCATGGTTCCTGTTTATCCAAATTACAATGAACCAACACAGGGGTTACCAAAAATATTTCACAACCAGCTCTTACCTCAAGTCTGACACCCAAATAAACAGATCTTCTAGAGGCCTTTAGTCAAAAGAAAGCTTCGCAGCTACCCCCACATCGTTCAATCAACTGTGCCATTGAGCTTGTACCTGGTGCCATGCCCCCCAAGGGTCGAATTTTCCCTTTATCCCAACCTGAGTCCGAAGCAATGAAAAGTTACATAGAAGAAGAACTAAGTAAAAGTTTCATTCGGCCCTCCAATTCACCTGCAGCTGCTGGGTTTTTCTTTAAGAAGAAGGACGGGGGCCTAAGACCATGTATTGATTATGGTGGGCTGAACGAAGTCACCGTAAAGTTCCGTTATCCCCTTCCATTTGTTCCGGTGGCCCTAGAACAATTAAGACAAGCCAGATTCTACACAAAATTGGATCATCGAAGTGCTTACAATTTGATCCGTATCAAGGAGGGTGACGAATGGAAGACGGCTTTCTCAACATCTACTGGGCACTATGAATACTTAGTCATGCCATTTGGTCTTGCCAACAGTCCCTTGGCATTCCAGTCGTTTATGAACGACGTCTTCCGTGATATGCTGGACAAATGGGTGATTGTCTACATAGATGACATCCTGATTTATTCAAACACACTGAAGGAACATATTGAGCACGTCAGAGCTGTTCTCAAACGTTTAGTTGAGTACCAGTTATACGCCAAACAGGAAAAATGCGAATTCCACCGCACTAGTACGTCGTTTCTGGGCTACATCATTAGTCATGAGGGAGTTGCTATGGATGATAAGAAGGTACGAGCAGTCACCGAATGGCCTCAGCCTACCACTGTGAAGCAGTTACAGAGGTTCTTGGGTTTTGCAAACTTTTACAGACGTTTCATCCGCAACTTTAGTATGGTGGCAGCACCTTTGACAGCATTAAATAAATGTCAAACTTCCAAATTAGCCTGGAGTTTGTAGGCTCAACAGGCTTTCTCCGATCTCAAGAGACGCTTCACCTCAGCCCCGATCCTAAAACATCCTGACCCTTTCATTGTGGAAGTTGACGCTTCTAATACTGGTGTGGGAGCAGTGAAATTAGCACTTGAAGAATGGAGACATTGGTTAGAGGGGGCCACACATCCGTTTAGCGTCCTAACTGACCACAAGAACCTTGAATACTTACGCACCGCTAAAAGATTAAACTCCAGGCAGGCTCGAGGGGCTTTATTTTTTTATCTGGTTCAACTTTACAGTCACCTACCGACCAGGTTTCAAGAACACTAAAGCAAACGCATTATCCCGTCAAACTGACAAAATCCAAGATCCTGTCTCCCAAGATAACATTCTTCCAGAAGACTTGCTAGTAGCCCCCGTCCAGTGGGATATCATTACTGAAATTAACAACCTCTCAACAACCAGAACACACCTCCTCCTGAATGCCCCAACAACCTTCTCTTTGTTCCAGTAACCATGTGCAAACGTTTAATCACTCAGGTTCACAAAGATCCTAGTTCCGGTCACCCTGGTGTAACAGCTACTCTCCAACTATTACGGAATCGCTTCTGGTGGCCATCAATGGCTCCATTCAGTACATTTGGGGTTGCAACAACTTTCAAGCCTCAAAAAATCCCAGACAGCTACGTGTAGGACTCTTACAAACGCTACCCACTCCCCAAAGGCCGTGGTCTCACATTGCCATAGACTTTATTACCGACCTCCCGAATTCTCAGGGTAACACCACTATTCTTACCATTGTTGACCGGTTTTCTAAAGCATGCAGATTGGTTTCTTTACCCAAACTCCCCACAGCACTTGAAACAGCCGAAGTGCTTTGCAACCAGGTATTTAGGTTTTATGGCTTACCTGAGGACATTGTCTCTGATCGGGGTCCTCAATTCACTTCATGTGTCTGCCCTGCTTTCTTTAAGGGTCTCAGTGTAAACATCAGTTTGACATCTGGATATCATCCTCAATCTAATGGGCAAACCGAACGATTGAACCAGGAGGTCATCAGGTTCCTATGCTCCTACTGCCAGAACAGTCAGTCAGACTGGAGTCGTTTTCTTTTCTGGGCTGAGTATGCACAAAACTCATTGATAAAACCTGCTACTGGACTTACTCCTTTCAAATGTATACTAGGCTTCCAACCACCACTCTTCGCTTGGTCTGGGGAACCCTTGAACCTACCTTCTATTACCGAGTGGCTACAACGTAGTGAAGAGGTATGGGACCGGGCACACACTCATCTCCTGCATGCCGTTAGAGGACAGACACAGCAAGCTAACCAACATCGTCGTCCTGGTCCTTCCTATGCTCCTGACCAATGGGTGTGGCTTTCCACGAAAGACTTAAAGCTCAAGTTGCCCTGCAGAAAGCTCAGTCCCAGGTATGTTGGCCCTTTCCAAATTCCAAATTTCCAGACAAATTACCCCAGTTTCTTTTTGCCTTAATCTCCCCTCTAATTACCATATTTCTCCTACCTTTCATGTTTCTTTGTTGAAACCTGCTGTTTCCAGGGAACTGCCTCCCTCCATTCTGGTCGATGGTGAGGAGGCTTATCGAGTTACGGAGCTTCTCGATTCCAGGTGCTGGGGCAGTACTCTCCAGTATTTGGTAGACTGGGAGGGGTTCGGTCCAGAGGAGCGGTCTTGGGTCAATTCCGGGTATATCTGGATCCTACTCTCATGGAAGAATTTCACCAGACCCATCCGGATAAGCCGGCCCCTTATCCTTGTGGTAGACCCCGACGCCGTCATCTTCCTCACGTCAGGAGCCGTTCGCAGGGGGGGTTCCACCAGAGGGAACCGTCACCTGAATATTAGGCTGTCTTGGACTACATTTCCCATAGGGCCACATCCCTAGGGCTGATTACTTCCTGATCATCTGATTACCATTAACTCTTGTGTATATAAACCCCAGCCTTTCATTAGCTCATTGCAAAGTCTTGTTTTGCCCTGGCTAACATTTCTGAGTGTTTTCTATTGTTGTTGGATTACCCGTTATTACCTGGATTGTTTATCGTCTTCTCTGATTGTTTGCTGCCTGCCCTGACCTTGTATTGTTTATCGTTCCTGATTAGCCTAGCCCCTGATATACCTGTTTGCTGTTGTTGACCCTGCCTGTTCTACTATTCTAATAAACTACTGCAAATGGATCCCGTCTCTGTCTCCTCGTTACAATAATGTGTAGCATAGATAGATATATTCACCTTACAGTATGTTTTTATTGCATTCAATTGGTACTGTTGTTTGAAGGACAGCATTGGGCAGCATGTGCAATAGTGTGTTTTGTCAATTAAAAAACTAAAGGCTTTTTATCCGATTAATAGAAAAAATAATCGCACATCTAAACATTATAAAAATAATAATTAGTTTCAGCCCTAATTTAAACTGACCAGTAATGAATTATAATATTATGTACCTATAAACAAAAGATGACAAATTAAAAGGCATGCCAAATTGAAAGATTGAATGTCGTGCATATCCATGAACTTGGCAAGGAGGAGGGGTGTTACTCTGGCTCATATAGCTATATACATAAACTCTCATACATAATAAGATTCCATTTGTTAACATTACTTAACTAGATTAGTTACCATAAAATGTACTTCTAAAGCATTTATTAATCTTAGTTAACATTAATGTAAACATTAACAAATACAGTTTTTGATTTTAATAATATATATTTAATATAATATTAATATTATTTAATCTAGCTGAGCCAACATGAAATAACAATGAACAGTTGTATTTTTATTAACTAATGTTAACAAAGTTTAATAAATATCGTAACAAATGTATTGCTCATTGTTAGTTAATGCATGTTACCTAATGAACCTTAATGTAAAGTGTTATGACATGAGCCATTTTCATATTTCATAACATTTTGAATGAAAATATATGCCATTTATTTTCTGGTCTTGAAAACTGCATTGTAAAAGTAGTGTTCTGAATGTTGTTCTGAATTGATGTGTTCAAATGTTGTTCTGAATTGATTAAACTTCTCTCTTGCTTTTCTGAAACATAGTATTGGTGTTTAGTGTGAAATAAATCCTGCCAGGCCTCAGAATCCATATGGCTGCACATTCAGGTCGCAACACCTGACTATCTCAAATTAATGTAACCAAAATTAAGTGAAACATCTTGGTGGAGTTATAGGGATGCAAAGTATGTTTTTCATGAAGAATATAAAGACAACATTTTAAATTAGGTGAAAGCTCATAAGTAGATTACAGCTAATAATGGTGTCACTGTGCAATCCTAACTGTGGCCTTAAAACACGACTCTTACGTCTTAAAATGCTTAAGAGTCTAAAGCCCGTATTGATATATTACTGTTATTATCATTATTGTCATTTCCGTACATTAATCTATACTTTCTGCAAAGCTGCTTTGAGATTATGCTTATTGTGAAAAGTGCTAGGCCTATAGAAATAAAATGACGCGACTTTTTACATATTGTTTGTACATATATCGTATGATAATATTATGATAATGATAATATGATGATGATAATCATCACTATATTATACTGAGAGCCTTGAACAAGAACTCAAAAACGAACTTTTTACTCGGACATCCATACCCTCGGCGCCGCCTCTAAGCATCTGTAACTCCATAGCATCCAAATGTCACGATGGGGACTTAAAACATCACATTCTGTGTAGTTTGTCAGCCAGTACTGAGACGCAGTGCATTTATATATGTTTTTGTTTTCTTGTGCGGTTTTTGTTTTTTCTTTACAAAATGACCTGTGAATATATGCTGAATCATATATATATATATATATAATATATATAAAATAATTGAATTTGTAATCAACAGAACAGATATTAATTTACCTTCTGAAAGCAGATAAATAAATAAAATAGGTTTGAAAGAAGTGAGGCCAAACTATGGATGGATGAGGCCTCCGCATGCCAGCTTCTTTGTTCTTAGATGGTTTCTTACATTTGAACTGTGTGACTAGTTCAAATGCAAGAAACCATTTCAAGACTCTGGTGTCATAGATCCATGAACCTGCTTGTTCCTGCTTGTTTTAAACTATTTCCTCACAACACCAGGAGCAGCTTAAGTTGTAGCTAACATTAAAATGACTTTCGCAACTAGTTATTATCAAAAAGGGGAAATACTACATTAGCAAAAGTGATTTTTGATTCAAATTTTAAAGAAGTGATTTGAAATTTATAAAAATTAAAAAAAATGTTAAATAAAATCAACAAATGATGGTGCAGTTTTTCCACATTGGGACACCCTTCAGGTTTAGCCACTGGTTCATATTTTCCCAAAATGACTTAAAACTATATACAATAACTCTTAACTTAAACAGAAATTAAACAGAGGTAAGAGTGTTCACATTCAGGTTTGCAAATGTACTGTACGTACGTGCATACATTGGTACTGTATGTATTAGACTAGTGGTTATGATATAGTGCTCATAATTTCCAGGATTATATCGTCAGTGTAGCCGTAATCATTTGGCACCTGTTGTGGCCAACATTTGGAATCATAGATGTCAATGTGCTGCTACATTTAGAGTAAAGCTGCTCTGAGAGGGACTGCTCCTCCTCATTCAGATGCCGTTAGCATTTATGCTTCATACCATGCTGGCTCTATAAACTGCTCTGCTGACAGAACTGTTAGTGATGATCAGTCCTCCACTATGGCCTTTTAGTTGCTCCTGGTGTGACACTGTGAAGAGCATATGCTAGCAAAGCTTACATCAGCAATCACAGGGGCATTAACAATGTTTTCAGCAACCAATCATTACCCCGCTTCTACTTCACTAGCAGCACACCTTGATGCTGGATTAGTATCAGTATAGTTTATCTTACATTCTGCATAATTCAGCTCCTTAAGCATGCTTTAGCATGTGGGGCACAGAGTATTGGAAGACTACTGATAAACTGTGAGATATGATTTCCAAGGACATCGTCATATATTACAGACTCCATATCACACCATTTGTGCAAAGGAATTACAAAAACAGATGACCAAAATCTGTTGAATCCCATTTGTATGTGATATATATTAAAAAGAAAGCCAGAAGATTTAAAATAACACCAGCTGCCAATTTTAGAAACAAAGATTATACAATATCAGGGCCAGATAATTTATTAATTTCTAATTTTTTCAAGTTTATTAGTGATCTGTTTAAAGTAAACTCTCTGAATTCTGTTTAATGTATGCAGAAAGGCCCTGCCAGAAGGCTGTCCCAAAGTGAAAAAGCTGTCTTATCATTTACTGATCATGATTTAATTAGATTATAATTAAATAATACACAATAACACCGATTTTTGTGTTGAAAATGGTCCTCATTAGGACTTAAAAAAGACACATGGGGTGTGTCCAAACACTGTTTGGGAGGTGCTTATGGGGCTTTGCCCATGGGGACCTCAATTTAGGCGACACGAGTCCCCACGAGTCTATGGATTCAGGTTGAAGACACCGCCCACCCCCCTCCCCACCAACACACACACACACACAGTTTGGTCTACACCTTCTAAAGTGATACTGTCAATAAAAAAATGCAAACAACCCCATTGTGATTTGTAATTGCACACCCTGGTGGCCTGTGAGAGCAGGGGATCATGGGAAGGCTGGAGCTGTGAAGAGGCAGCTCTCTCTGTGAAGAAAGAACTGCCCTTCTGTGTGTTAGCATGTTTACCTGAATCCGTCAGAAGGCTAATGCAGAGAAACAGATATGTTGGCAGCACCTAGGTCCAAAGTAGCCCCTACACATCAAGCCAAAGGTTGACACCTGATGGCCAAGTAGCATGTTCGTTCTGCGCGTGTGTGATAAGAAATAACTTTCTGACCAGCAGGTGGCAGTAGTCTGTATTCGCTGCTCAAAACGGGAAACCAGAAGAGCTAGTGACTGATGGGATACAGAACTTAAAGGCGTGCATTTTTACCAGTTTCAAACCAGTTTTGCTCACCACATACAGATTCACTTGCCTCATTACAGACTTCCATGTCTTTTTAAAATATTCATGAATGAGAAATGCAAAAAAAGGATAAAAGTGTTCTGTGTTCCCTCTTCACTTTGTTATTTGATTGCTTCATCACTTCTGTTTCTTTTCTCATGCACTGGTTCACTAAGGCAAACTGCCAATCAGAATTATCCGTTTGACCACCACTGCCAATTCAACATGCTGAATCTGGCAGGAAAAGACCAACTTTAGCTGACAGTGTGGAACACAGTGAAAAACAAATCTGCCTTAAAACTGCTGGACGGCCAACCGTTGGCTTGCTGTTTTCCAAGCTTTACTCATTTAGTGCTGAATAGAAACGTCAACACAGTTCAGAAGTATATCTGGATTTGAAAGAGCAGACAGTAAGATTACACAGTAATTCACAGTTGGTGTGTGAATAATCACTTATAATTCATCCTGCTCCCAACACAAAGCTATTTCATGGCTCAAAACTTAAAATACAAAATGTAAAAGATATGGTTAAAGCTGCAATCTATAACTTTTGCCCCTATATCACCTTCTGTGTCTGAAACATAAAGTTGTAGGTTAACTTTACAGGAGCCCATTGAGTGTTCTGTTGTGGGCACCCACAACCTCCTTGTTATGCCTTTGTTGCTCAGCATGATCCTCACATAAACTAAATGCCAAGCTCAGAACGTCATAAGGTTTTGCATCAGAGTTCAGTGGAAAGGGAAACATCAAACTTGTGAAGAGATGTTCAGCAGACACACCTGTTCCGCCATCTGCTGTTTGAAGTGACAATCCATTTCCAGTGCTCACCTGAGCACACTGTGAAGCACAGCACACTTTTATCTCCTTTCCTTCCCTCTGATGATCAGACATTCCAACACAGTCTTCTTATCACCTCTTGGGCTCCTGGTTGACCTGTAACTGATACAGGCAGCGTTCTGCCTTCCGCTGCACTGCGGGACCTTTCAACAGCTGTGAGTTGAATCTTGTGGTGCTGCTGTCACACCGTTTCACATTTCGAGAGTCGACACTGTCCCCCTCTGTGCTGCCTTCGATTCGAACTGAATGGGGCTTTAATGGGCAGAACATGTCTTTCAATGGCTTCAGCTCAACCCAGAACAGAGGAGTGTGGGTCATGATGCTCAACACCTGACAGGTACTCCTTACCGCGTGCCATGAGTGCAGACAAAAGCTGCTCTGTGCCACCGTTTATTGCAAATAATTTTCTTCTTGTGCTGGCTGTCCACTCAGCTTGCAGCTTTAAACAGAGGAAGATCCCACACACAGATAAACGAACCAGGATTAATAAACAGGAAGCTTTAATCTGTGACGCACACGTGATCAGGTTCTTCTTGACACAGTTTAATGCTGACTGCTCGCAAAGCCTGATTTTTATTTTCATCAAGTGCGTGGAACTTTAAGTAAATGAATTGTTGGTAACGGTAGCGTTGATTGTGAAACAGGTGTGCTACACTGCTTTCTGCTGCCTACATAGACGACTACCTTTTATGTGGTCATTTGCAGAAAACACAATTCTGTGTGCATTTGCAGTTAATATTTGTCTAATGTCTGTTGTTTATATCACACTGCATTATGGGATTGCTGTCTCTGTAAAGGAAGATGATAACATAAGAATTTGACCAAATCAAGGTTCCTCAGAAAGGAATCACACATGCCTGCTGTTTTTGTTACTAGGCAGCGCACCGGTAATGTTGAACATGCTGTATGGTCTGTAGGCCACTACTAGGTTTTGGAAGCAAGCCAAGGCAATCTGTTTACCTTTTCCCAGAGTTCCTTGGGGGGGTTAACAGCATACAGGTCGTCCAGGCACAACTGGCGGACGATGACAGAATAAACCATCAGAGGAAGTGCGTGTCGGAACAACTGCAGCATGAAGCCGTCTGTGATTCTAATCCACATGAAGAGAAACTTCCTTACTCTACAACTCTCTCTCTCTCTCTCAAGTGATCAAATCAGCAATGCAAATGAAAGATGTGTCCCTTCTTTGACCAGGGCAGGACAGGTCACATGATCACACACATTCACGCTCACCAAAACAGTGCACACATACACATAATAAAATATTTTAACATTTCTGTTCTATAAAGCAGTAATTTTATCATGGCTTAAGGGTTAGGGCTTGTTATTAGGCACAGCATTGCATTTCAAACTGTCTGTAATTAAATTATTTTTAGCATCCATGTATTGAAAGTGTGTCCATGTATTGATGATTGGTTTTGAGCCAATCATCAATTCATAAAGGTAGAGTAGGCAAGTTTCGAGAGGCTAGCAATAGCAATCTAGCTTTGAAACAATAAGATTCCATATCGAGAGCTCTTATAGAGAGCTCTCCAAAGCCAGCACAACAAAAATATTTCTGAAATTTTATTCAAAAATGTTCTACTAATGTGAAGTCCAGACCAAACATCCCCAGAGCTTAGACTATAGATACATCACCATTAGATGTTAGTATCATTGACACGCAAGGTCACCTACCGATGAGTTCCTTTCTCCAATTAACGGCTTCTGATGGACACTGCTAATTGACTCGATTTATAGTGTTCTATTATTGGGCTTTATGGGAGAGGCAAGTGGAGGACATTAGCATTTATGGGCCATGAGATCCACAGTGGGATCATAAAGTTCATAAAGAGTATGACTGAGAGAGGGAGACTCTTGCGTTTAAAGCAGCTAAATGGAGTGCAATCGAACAAAACAAGAACTCAGACACTGCAGACACTATCTTCAGAGCATTCTCTGTTCCTCCAGACCGTATCCTTGACTTGAGATGAGAACTGCATATTGCGATCTGTGGTCATGGCTACTCTGTTCACGAAGCAGTTGTGTTTTGAGCCAATCATCATAGAGCCATATGTTGACAGAGTTTAAATAATGTTAGTTAAATTCATGCATAAATTGGGAAAACACGCCATTGGTTGGGCACTAGTTTACTTGCGTTATATTAGTGGGCGGTGCTACGTAACTGGCAGCAGTTTCACAATGACTCACTGCCGGTAAGCTGTTTGGTGATCGCTCTGTCTTATTAATTTAGTTTGAATTGTTTTTAAAGGCAAGCTGTATTTTTGTACAACACAAAAGTCTAACACTTCTGTCAGTCAGCTTCTAGTTCTGTCTAATATGTGTAAATTGTGACACTAAAACAAGGAGCGTGTGTATTTGCCTGCTTGTAAACACTAAGACTATTTATTTCATTTAAGACTGTCATGCATCATCAATGATCTGCGATTGAACCAACCTATAATCCTGTTTCTCCCGGGTATGTGTTTAATCTGGTTTTTGTTATGTTCTGTGCATGAATTGTTAGCCGAACTGAGTGTTAGCATTAGCACATGGCAGCTGTTTCACAATGACTCATTGCCGACTGTCATGCATCATCAATGATCTGCGATTTAACGAACTTATGATCCTGTTTCTCCCAGTCGTGTCTGTTCAGCACAATAAAAGAAGCCTTGAGTGACCACACACCTAACTCGCAGTGTTAATTATTCCACCACCAACACAGTCACACATAAAAGCCATGTGACTGATCAGGCTGCTGCCATAGGATAAGTATTGAGTCTTTCACTGGTTCACATAATTTGTGACATCACAGATGGAGCAGCCGGAAAAAATCAAAAATTTCATTGATTTAATTATTTCAGTGATTTAATTATTGCTTGCACAAAATGTTGTAATACTAATTCCCAGGTACTTTGAATGGCTGTCAAAGGAGATTGTTACTAAGATGAAAGCAGGAGAACCAGGAGAAGAGAGGCACAGGAGAGTTTAGAGAGAGCGAGAGGGGGTCATGTAATAAGTGTGTGGTTATTGATTATATTGTCAGTGAGACTGCATGGGGTCACGTGTGGAAAAAATCAGCAGCAGATTCATGCCAACCTCTCTGCTGAGGGTTTATATGTGTGTGCCACACTCAAGAGCTGCAGAATAGGGACCCATAACAGGTTAGACATTTCATTTCACCTTAAGAGGTGTGGCCAAAGTCAACCACTCTGAAAGGAAACTAAACATTTTAATGCTAAAGCAAGAGTTTCAAATCCTAATATTATTCGAGACTACAGTAATTTAATGCTGTTTATTTGAATTACATCATAAGTTCAGATGTTTCACACATCTAGCGTCTGCTTTAATTTAAAAAGCTGTATTCACATTCAAAGCACTTTTATAGAAGCAGAATGTTTTGGATTCCATATGTCCTTATTATGTAAATCTACTTAGTGTTTCATAAAAATTATGCTTTGATGTATTTGTCTATAATCACCTGAACAAAACAAAGTTCTCTGCACTTGACCCATCACTGGTGAGGAGTGAACACACACTGCAAGTCATGCTGCACCCAGGGAGCAATTGGAGGTTAGGTGCCTTGCCCAAGGGCACTTCGGTTGCTACCTTCCAGGGCTGAAACTTGAACCTGCAACCTTCTAATTACAAGCCCAACTCACTAACCAGTAGGCCACAACTGCCCCCAGTTGTGGCGCAGCACAACTTAGGAGCAGCAGATGAACACACACACAATCCTCTGCGGCTGGGGGCTTCAGGGTCCGGGTCAACACAACAGCACAAGTGATTACTCAGGAGCAGCCAGGCAAAAGATAAAAATCAATAAACAACCTCAAAGGTTCGAAGGGTTTCAGGTCTGACCTAATAAATGTCTCTATTCACTGTTATGACTTAATTTCAGTTTAATTGTCATGATATGCATTTCACAGTGATCAATTAAAGCCGGACTAAACCTGTGGTTTCTCACCTAAGTCTAACCCTCTTCTCTCATTTCAACACACTTTAAACACACACCAACACACATCCAGCCTTTATCAAACGCCTGTTAATGCTCATGACTAGCCAATCGCTAAAATGCTTTTTAAAAATTATATTAGATATGGTCTACTCTAAAATAATGGCTAAATATTACTTTTGTGTAGATCACATCTTGCTTGCAAGCCATAGTTCAGATATTCACATTTGGTAACTTTTACTCAGTGTCTGTATTTCAATAGGGAATATTTTTATCTAAAATATCTTATGTTGTACTAAAATACTAATATTTCTGTAAAGCTGCTTTACTTCAACATACTTTATACTATAATACACACCTTAACCCTAACTGAAAACTTTCAGCATTTTTTACCATTTAAAAATATAATAAAACTTTATTTAAGATATTTTTATATCATTTTTACAAATGATGATGTCCCCAAAGAAAGGTTTTGCTCACTTTGGGGTACACATTGACATGGTGCACTCCCTCACTGTGCTGTAAAAGATTATCCGCTCACCCGCTGGAAACAAAGCCAAGATGGAAATCAATTGCACATCATCAGCAACAAAATATCTACATGCTGAGACCTGAGTGCCATTTTACATGGCCTATATATTGCACGAAAAGAGCATTAAGGGGATAGAGGAGAGACACAGTGAAAGCCTGAGTTATAGCACTAGTTAGGGTTCTTAGGGTCATAGGGCCACTTGAATAGGGTAGATTATTGGGTATTTTTGGCTGTCATGAAACAGCTTTTGATGTAGTTCACCCGCTGGGGCTCACAGTGTTCTGATTAGTGTGCCAAACAGAATAAGAAGAAAGAAGAGTCCAGACTGAACTTCTGTGGAACAACTTCTATCAGAAAGAATTCATTTGGGTAAATTTAGGTTTGAAGTCTGGCAATAAAAGCCAGACTTGCATTTGCATTTGCAAGAAGAAAATGTGTTTGAGAACGCTTTAGTGTCTGGTGTGTTGTTATTTTGTACTGACAGCAGTACTTGCACAAGATTTAAGTTGACAGCACAGACTCACTCAATATATCATGCTTTTTGGGTTAACAGAAGTGTTTTAGGGTGTTCTCTAGGAACTAGGCATGGTTGTCTTGTACCGAGCACAAGTGTATTATTTTCTGACATTTGACAGGTGTTAATTTTGGTCCTGACTGATACATGATCAAAGGAGCTCAGCGGCTCGTCACTGATTGGTAAAAAGATGAGTGACATGAGGTGAGACCGGCACTATATAGTGTATAATTAACCATAAAAATGACAAATAGGGGTGAAAGTCATATTCATGCAACCAGAAAGGCTGAAAATCACCACTGTCCTCAGAGACAACAAGCTCAAAGACCCTGATCTGCTTTAACATTCGGCTCCATCTGCCACCTGCAGTGGACAACCAAAGAAAATCAGGCCAGAGAGAGAGAGAGAGTCAGAGAGAGAGGGAAAGAGAGAGAGGGAGAGAGAGAGAGGGAGACTGCAGTGAATCATGACAGCTCGTTGTGTCTTGTCTGTCTCTTTCACTCACATGGATGGGAGGCTGCGGTCACAGCACAGAGTCTACGCATAAGCTATCCCTAAACACGACACAGCTTGTATCCAGTGCAGGAACGCATTGATTTTCCCCTCTGTCGCTCCATCAATCTTCTGCTGTTGGGGGGGGGTTTAGATATACAGATGAAAATACAAACAGCTGAAGGTGTGATTTGCACCTCTGGAGCGCAGGGGAGAGAATGACCTGGAACCTGACGCTCAGAGAAGAGGCAGGAGACATTTTCAGTGTTTCCCAGACTGTGAGATTAAGACTCATGATTAACTTCAGGCTAAATGCCCAACGTTGCCCCTCCATCAGGCACTTTAATTGCATTTCCTCCCCGTTACACAGATTGATGCCACACCGCACACAAAATCAGCGCTTTAAGTTACAATAGATGGATTTCAGACTCAAGTTTGGGTGTCCTAATCTCACAGTTAGATTGACCAGGAGTCAATAGTGTGCCGCGACTGACAGAAATTAACTGCAAACTTACACAGAATCACATTATCAGAAAAAGAAAGGAAGAAAAAAACAGTTTTCGTGTTTGATTGGTGCTACTCAAAAAAGTGAAAACTTTAAATGACTGGTAAAAAAATAAATTAACTGGCTATTAGAATTGGCTATCAACTGCCACTGTGGCTAGTGGGCTAAACAATTCCTTTACCACCAAATAATAAACAGACATTTGTATTCATTGGAAATGAAAACAAGCATTTCATTTAATTAATATAGGTTATATAGAATTTCTAAAAAGGCATACAGGCATACAGACAGTGAAGGTATGACTTTTGAACACACTTTGGGACACACTTGTAGACTTAACTGAAATTAACTCACAAGAGAAAGTTTAACACATCAATGAATAAAGGCATTTAATCATGAGTGATATTTCACTCGACAAAACTCAATAATTACATTTTACTATTAAAGCATAACATAACATTACTGCCACATTTGTAAAACTGTTCGTGTGTGACTTTGATTTTTGTGACCCTTTAATGCATTCATCTGCAACATTTACAGGCACTCCGCTCTGCTGTGTAAATATATATATATATATATATATAATTATAAGCTTCAATTAACATCCCTAATAATTAAGCAAATGTTTTATATTAAATATACTCATACATGCAGCACTAACACATACTACAGTAAAATTCCACAAAAAATATGGTAACACTAAAATCTTTTTCTTGTTGTCATGGTGGTGAAATGATACTATTTGCTTATGAAGGTGTGACTTTGGGCACCTGATTGTGGTGTGCTTTACATTAGCCACTCTGAATCTGTATGGGTATGGGTTACCAAACCGACTAAATATGTTCTTTTCACTAACAGTGATTGACGTGAAAAGTATCCAACAGCAGGATCTGTAGGATGCTGGTGGATATAGAGACACATACAAAAACTGTTACAGTGCAGTTTTAAGGCTTAACAACTTGTGATTTATTATAAGACCTAGAGCAATACTACTGCTCATACAAATTTAAATAAAATATTTAAATACAGTATATGAACTGGTGATCTGGCTGAAATAATGCAGTGACTTGCTGTTAGATTATGAGTAATAACTACTCATACTTTGCTTAGCTGTAACCACATTTAGAGTTTTAAGTAACAGTTTAAAAATTAGCTACTTAAAAATGCCCTCAATTCTTAGTTCAATGAAATTCATTGACAATGGCCCAAAAAAGAACAGATAAAAAGTACAAGCTCAATAATATTAATTGCATGTACATACCGACTATCTGCAAACAGCATAGAATCACGGTTTCATTCAGTTTAATATATTACGGTGAACATTTCCTCTTATACATTTGCCTGAAACAAGTGCTAATCATTATCAGCTAACCATCCAGTCAGCCACGAAGCCAACAATTTTTTAAAGGGGGTGGCCAGCAAGGGTACCAGAGTGGTACAGAGAATTTTACACAAACAGGCGTTTATGCAATCTTACATTGTTTTGATGCCCCAAAAACACTACAATTATTTTAATGACTTTTAAATATACAATCACAAAATAATTAATTTGGTGATTGATTTTAAGTGTTATAAATAATTACTTGGCCTCATGTTGTTCCAAACTATTTAATAAAACATTTACGGGAATGTAGTGCCGTAATTGACACTGCGTGTGTGTGTTTTTTGTCAGTATTCTAATGAAACTAACAGAAGTTATGATTGAGGTGCTCCTGGTCCTCCTTAAAGTGCAATTACAAGCAGAGTGGCCAGTGGGGTGGCACGAACTTTGCTCATGGTGGGTGCGGCCACCCCCTGACTCCACCCCTGCATCCAGCGCATGTGCTCCACTGAACTGATGAACCACTGGCAAAACTATTATTGTGAAACATACAGTTAGTGTCAAAATACTGTTACAGCATTTGTTACTGTTGGAAGAAAACACAAATAAAAACTTGCGCTGTTAAAAGGCTCTTCCAGAAGGCAGTTAGTAAAGTGTGCATACTGTGGGCACTTCAAGGCAGTAATTTTGAGGCTCTGACAATTTTGTCTACAAAGGTAATATTTGCTTACAACAATAATTGTAACAGGGTTAAAGTTTTAGCAGTTTTCCATAGTAACAGCTGACTGAGTGCTGGATGTGCATTTACCTTCCCATAAATTCATGTAGCTGTATTTGTTGGCTAATCTGATACTGTCATCAGCTTACAACAAGAGGTTCACACAACAAGAGGTTCGACAACAAGTTGTCGGTTCAATTATACACATTTTACTCTGTTTGAATACCACAGAATTTCCAGTCTGTCTTCCAAAATCAATAATAAATTCTGTGAGACATTTGATTTGTATAAAAAGCATATTGCTTGACATATGTCTGCCTTTTCCTTGTACAAAGGTTACTATTTTTTTGGCCTCTTTCCCCCAATAAATGAAACATACTCGTTTGCTGGTGTTAGTTCATGTAAAGTTTACGGTTTAATTCTGTCGCAGCAGTGGTCACTGATATCCAACACAGTACAGTAGGTGGAGTCAGGACTGGGCATCACTCATGGAAGTTCTCACTTCACAGGTGATTGCTGGATGAAAAAGGAAAGTAATCAATACATCTCTGGGTCTGACAGCTAATCTTTACTAAGGTTGAAATATGACCAGCATCAGGCTGCTTGATTCTCTGACTGCGGCTTGGCCGATAGACTGGGCACACACTGCCCTGCTTGCCCCACTTTCTACCCAGCAAAGAAATTAATTTTGCCCCGTCAAGGTCGACAAGTGGTTTATGGGTGGAAGGAACGGTTCTACCAAGGGAAGTCATCATGGCAAGAACTAATTACCAGAGGTGACACTGGGGTGGGCTACTGGGGCTTAAGCCTCAAATGTTTTCAGTAAGAACACAAATGTTTTTATTAGTATGCCTGATATGCATCATCATTAAGTTTTATTGTGCATTAAAATAATTTGGATTAGTACCGATCCTCAGTTCTGCTATCGTCACGTCAACTCATCATTTCAACTTACACTGTCATTCAGTCCTGTCAAGAACCTGTCAAGAACCCATAAGACTAGTAGAACCATTGGCAAAAATTGTGGGGGGTTGTCCCCCCTAAAAATTCATTAAAAACACACTATGTACCGTAAATATAATGATATATACTTAAAATACTTTGTAGGTAGTAAAATAATACAAACACAAAAATGTGTTTTAAGTTTAAAAACATTTGGGGTACCCCTTCTCTCGCTTCACAGTGTTTTGATCCAGTGCCTATTTCCCCCTTTACCTCACCTACACACAAGTGCAGTAAGAGTTCAGCAGGAGTTGTGGAACTCCAGTAAGTGTGTCAGGATTATTTATTCACTTTAAACATCGGATGGAGTGATTCTTTCTCTTTATTATAACTGATGCAGTTAAAGAAATTATGATAACCAATGTAGTTTTCTATGAGTCTGCTATGTTAGTGATTATAACGTTACCTACCTGATTTGTTTAATAGCATAGCTTATTGGATACTAAGTCATATAAGCCTATGTGTGAACTGATATTCGTAACATGCAGTGGGCTGACAGGAACACGGGAACACAGGTGAAGGAGCAGAACGAGGAATATCCAAACTGGAATCTTTATTATAATCCACATAAGCCAGAAACAGAATCAGAAACACATATACAGAAACAATAACCGACCAAAGATAATGGGAAAAGGGAAAACTTAAATAGAGATGCTGACGAGGGGCAAACAGGTGATAACAATGAACTAATGATTAAACAGGAAATTGACAAACTAAGGAAAACAGGAAATGAACCAAAACAAACCAGGAGAAACTAACACAACAATACAAAAGAGTCCATAATTGTTACAATATTAGGCTAATATTGTAGATGTACTGTTGTGTTGGGTTTTGCTCAGTATTATGTTAAGTGGCAGAACAGTGGGTCTGCTGCAGTTGAATATCTAAGTAAGAGATGTCCCCTGTCCCAGACAAAACCTAAAATACTGTGTTAAGGATGCAAGATAATTTAATAATTATAATATGAGTGTGTTGTGAACCTATGAACCTATGGCCTTAATTAAGGTAAGCTTTTCCATTGAACAGGAGAGAAACTTTGAGAATAAGGAAAATGGCACAGTCTACATGCTACACTAATAATAGTAGTAAGGCTTTCCTCTGTGTACACATATCCTTACAAGTACAATTTTGGCTTATTTATGTTCCCTTCAAAAATTGCTCGAGAAATTTTATTTTTATGAACCCCCCCAAATGTTAGAAAAAATGTTATGCAATCCAACCCATGACATTAGATTTTTTGGAGACCTTTTGGAGATCTTTTGGTTATTTTTGTGTGTACTCGAGTAGATCAATACATATAAAAATTAAAATGGACATTTCAATTTTTTTTTTAAGAATAAGAATACTACTTTTTTTTAGAATTAAATCAATGAAACAACAGCAAAGCTAGGACATGAGGCAGCATGAAACAATATGAGACAGTGACAGCATGGTGCCTAGACTTCAGTGAGGCATTAGCAGTGCTAGACTGAATAACTTGATTTTGTGTTTATTTTAATGCATTTAAATATGGGGCTCCTGTGATTGGTATATCTTTGAGTAAGACTGTCATTGCAATGTTTAATATTTGCTTCTTAGTAGCATGCATTTTTGTCACTGAGAATGGTAATCTGTAGGCAGCTTCCTAATTTGACAAGCAATAACAGCTTGGTATCATGATTTCTCTATTTGAAAGCTGTTCAGTGAGTTTGATTACACCTTATAATAGCGGATATCCGCATTAAGAATTGTGGAAGAATGTTTTTAGTTTAACTCATGATGACATTGAGTTTTTATTTTAAAAGCACCACTGAAAGATCTCTTCTGAAAAATAATGCCACTTAGCTAATGTAACTTTGAATCATATTTTATTTGACACCCTGAATATCCACTGACACTAGATCCGCCCCTGCTCATTACAGCAAGTGGACAAATCTCCTTAATGTACAGAAAAATATAAGAGAACATGTCTGAACCTGTCTTTCAACAGGGGTGGGGATCTTGATGTTAAAGTATTTAGCTAGACTAGACAGTTTTTAAGTGGTTAATTAAATGAACAGTCTCCACAAAAGAGAAAACGTGCCATTCACTTGTCCTCCTATCAGTTCACAATACTGTTATTACTTATGATCATGCAACAAGTCAGATTATAGACAGAAATCTGGAGGTCTTGGTTGATGTGCTCTTAGCACTTTTCAACTACAAGTCCTCAGTATGATCTTATCCTGACACTAAATTTGTGGTAACCTTGGACTCTACCGGTATTAACAATTTCTGAAGAACTTCAAATATATCAAGAAAAACAATTTATTATGCCAGACATGTTAAAACATCAATTAAAAGGAATAAAATACACAATAAGAATTCAAATTCAAGAAATAAGAAATGATCAACAGAATACAAGAGTTTAAGATGAAACAAAGTCTAAATCATGCCTGGTAATACAGACACACCACAATGGTGTGGGAAGTTCTGGTTACAGAGTCTTTTGCCTAACCACCCTATATACACGGATACGACAAAGAGTCATAAACTCAGCCAGTTCAGAATTTGGTTTGGTAAGCTTCTCATGACCTGAAGAGGGGCACCCTGCTGGGATAGTTAACAACATGATTTAGGTCTCCTAGAAAAGACACACCCATAACAGGAGTGTAGATTATTATATACGTTTTTAAGCCCTTAGAATACTACATTCCACAATAATAAAAATTTGACCTTTTTACCCATCACACCATAACATTTAAAATGATACTAAACATGAAAATGTTGAACTTGATAACTTCAGGTGTCATCATAGTTATATTTCCAGTGATCGGAACCTAGAGGGAGGTAGGAAGCTGAGGGAAAGGGAGTTTAGAAAGGGGTAAAACTGAGGTCAGTCCTGGGTATCAGAACCTCAACCAGAACTAAAGAAGTTTTATGGTACGTTCCTGCAAACAAACCCAGTTCTTATCTCTAGACCAACTGCCTCATTGTATGGAAGAGAGCAAGATAAGGTTTGCTCAGAAGTTCTCCTTATGTCCTCTGCAGTAAAATCATAACAGCACACAGGTTTAGAATGACATGAGTGTGTGTATGTTAATTTCTTTATAGTTCAGCTGGTTCTAGACAGATTTGTAGGGCTTGAGTTTGTCTGTAACACAAATTGAGCTCCACCACACAGATGCTTCAAAATACATTTACGTTTAGCCTCCTGAAACTGATATATCATAACATGTCATAGAGATCCATACAATATCATTGTCTCTCAAGTAATTGATAATTAAAAGCCCTTTTATTTATTTGACTGAAGAAAACGTTCATGTGTGAACATTTGAACATGGAAGGGAAGCAGCTGGACACCACAGAAACACACATGCTCTGTTGTGCTAATGAGAGCATTTTGTATATCCACACAGAAAGCACAACAGAACTGTGTGAAGTGGCTCTACATACTGATGTGCTGGTACATACTGATTTCTTTAACTGGCACAGTTAAAAAATCCTCACACTAAACATTTAATTTGACCCAAAAGGTTTAAATGAAAATCTTAATGGCCAACTTTGCTCTTGTTACTGTTGTTGCCTGCCCTGATTACTGGACTGTTTTTGATTCTATGGTTGTTTGCTGCCTGCCTTGACCCTTGCCTGTCCCACGTTTATGATTCTGCCTTACCTATGATACATCTGTTTACTGGTTTTGACCCTGCCTGTTTGTTTACGAAATAAAGCTGCAAATGGATCCTCGTGTACCAGACTCTTCATTACAGCTCTGCTTTTGTGTTAAATACAACACACACTATTAAGAGTTGTGGCAAAAGTAGAGACCAACAAATAATTAGTTTAATAGTGATCTCTGCCTCACACAAAACAATAAAATGACTTCAGAAGTCAACCTATAGAAAAAATGAAATCTTATTATTTAAAATTTCTTCAATATGACAATGGAAACTTTAACTAGAAGTTTCATATGTCTCATTTTTGTTTCCCGAGAAACAGATCGGTACGTTCACTTACAAACAAAAGTCATAAATCAAACCTTTCTCTTTTAATTCTACCATGACTGGATTATCTAAATTGCACTTTCTACATTACATTAAAAGGTCTATATTCTTAAAGCTTATATGCCCCAACAACTGTCATATGAGACAAAGCCCTTTTCAGATGGGACTCATTCGAGAAATTTGTGAATCTGCAGTTTGTTTTTCTTTATCCTCACACAGTCTCTGTAAACATTCCTGTTTTTCAGCAAACTAGTGATGTTGCACCTGATGCGAGGCTTCACTTTTTTTGGGACACTTCAACTGTATGATGTGTCAGACCTCCTCTCAAACTTGAGGGGGTTAAAACATCGAGGGTTGTGAAACATTGTGAAACACTGGCCACAAATGCATAAAATAAAAGTACTCATTTACTTTAATTTCCCTTTGTTCAAAAAAGCACTGCCCAATAATGAAGCAACCCAGATAGCAAACTTCGATTCAACATCTATTTTTAGTTGTAAAGGTCGGCATCAATCATTAACCAATTATCAATGTTGAATCAACATTCACTATTTGGCTGATTTATCAGAACCTTAAAAGGTTGAAAATATCTATTTAATGTTTAAATGAGGTTGATTTATCAAAATATCCCCTTTGAGACATTTGGTAGAAATTATATTTTTCCAACGTCAAAACCAAGTTGGTGAAATCGGAGTTCTATGCATGCGCACCATTTTGAATATTGATGGCCAGCTGCCATTTACTGACAAAATTGAGGGGAAGTAAAACTTTATATTTGTTGTCTTTTTATAGTGCATACATTTCCGCAATTAATGTTAATCACTTCAAAGTGATGTTATTTTGAAGCTTTTGAAAAGTTTATGCATCATAATGTTTTTATTTATCGTGCTGTTTGAGCACGGTCTGTCCGTGAGGTAATAAGCAGCAGGTCAACTCTGAGGTAAATATTACAACCGTTTAAGCTGTTTAAAACAATAACATACAGCAGTAATCAACTGTACATGTTATAACTTTATTATTTTCTGAACTTTTAAGACAGTAAAGCCTCTGGTCATTTTGTCTGGAAATGAACCTCAAACAACTTAAGCTGATATAGTTAGTCGTGATTGCGAAGCAAACATGAATGAGGTGTCAAATTGACCAGCTTATAGAGGAGAAGTGTATGACTTTTATAAGTGACTGGGTAAACAATGTTTTAGGGCGTACGAAAAATTTTCCACATTTCAGTTAACTTTTCAATTAACATTTCAATATTGGACTGAATTTTGTGACGTTATAGCTCCGTGCAGAATTTTGTAGAGACTTGGGGGTGGGCTCAGATCATTTGGCTTAGCAAGCAGCAACAAATGGTGACATTTTAACTTCATAGCCACACCCTAGCAACCAGTTACAGTACCCTAGCAAACACCCCTTTGACTTCAATTTATAAAGGTATAAGGCATCAGAACACTGTAGAGACAAGTGAGTGGCCTCTTTTAACTCAGACTGCCAAGTAGTCTTTAAATATTACCATAGAAACTGTCTAGCCATGCTCTAGCAACCATTTAGAGCACCCTAGCAACCAACATGAATTAGCTATATCTCAGTACCAGAACATCGTAGAGACATGGGAGTTGGCTCTTTTGATACACACACACATCTGTCTATTGGTTTTACCCTGTTAACTGGTACACCCTAGCAACTATTTACTGTACCCTAGCAACCATGTAATAAAATGAATAAGCCATATCTCAGCATTAGAACACTGTAGATACATGTGGGGGAGCTTATTTGACTCAGGCTGTCAGTGGGCTTTAGGTATTGCCCTGCCAACTTCGTGACCACACCCTAACAACCATTTAGATCACCATAGCAACCTCCTAACATCATGAATAAGACATATGTAGTATATCTATCATGCTAAATCATGCTAGCATCATCGTTTTGCACGGCAAGCACCACTTTTTATCTAGTTTTTATTACAATGTTATAAAAAAGAGGAGCATTAATGTTTGTTTTTTGCTACTAGTGATTTTGTTTGGGTCATGGAGCAACACCTCATAACGTAATATAAAGTTGTCAAGCAATTATTAAAGACAAGCAGTCAGTAATAAAACAAGAACTAGTGACAATACAATAGAACAAAGATGCAAATAAGTAAACAGTGCTTGTTTTTTATGTAGGTCTAACAGCTGTATTTAAGCACTCAGCAGTTGAGTAAATTAGTCTAAACTAAACAAAACACTGCAGAATCTGGTTATTGTTTGATTAACATTATCAGCATAGCAACAGATATACAAGGATATATAATTTCAGTATATCAGACATATAGTGCATTAAATAAATGCTTCATTTTCAGGTTATGGTGACAATTAATTAGTACTGTTTAAGAAATAAGGGATAATCCAAAGCAAGGTATGCATCAGTGAAAACTGCTCAGTATGTTTCTGGTGTTCAGCTACCCTCCATGTTAAGGACATCCATCACAATTGCTGGTGAGAAGCATTCAAAGACACCTCTGGCTCCATCCACAGACTGTTCACTCTCTCAGCTGGGAGATGTTATAGAAGTCTTTGCTATCACATCAGCAGACTCAGAATCAGTTTCTTATCCTAACTACTGACCTACTGAACAACATCCCCATTATGGCCACTTAATATTTACTTAATATTTATAATATATATATTACATATATGAATAATACTATGCATATATAAATGCATGTACAGAATGTCCATGTCCAGTGTGCCATAACTGTGACTTGTCCTAGGTGCGATGCAGAACCTTTTTCGGCTGTTGTGTGACTGCCTTAATTAGGTTTTGTGCTGTAATGCCGATGTAAAACTGTGGTTGGGCAAATTAATTGTCATTATATTTTAATAATAATTTAAAGCATTAGTGGGCAAACAAGCCTAATCCTAACCTTTATTCCAAAATCCCAGATGGCCAGAGAGTGTTTCATCTTTTATAAATTGTTAAAATATTAGTGATCGGGATGCCATGAACATGGAGACTGTAGTGCACAACATAAGTGCAGAAAAACGTAGCTTAATTATTAATTAATTGTAGGTTTTTCATCTTGTTTTTCATTTGAACAACTAAATTAATGATAGACCGGACTATTTAACAAACTATATTCTGATTATAAACCAAGTATTACACTATAGATGCTGTTACTACCTTAGAAGATTGAAGATATTGCCACACCAACAAGTGCATGCATTTAGTCAATTGGTATTTGCAGTACACAGTAAATGGTACCTGCATTTCTTTGGCCCTGTAAAGCTGAATCTAATTTAATGACTTGACTTTTAGGGAGGAACTCCTCAACAGAGCCACATCACTAAATGGTAAATACTTTCCAATATGTAAGATTGAAAATTTTCCACCATCAAAAGCTATTGTACCTGTCCAAAAAGAGATTGTAGATGGATTAATGAAGCATATATGTTGTTACTTAAAATTATGTAAAATTTTATTGTGAGTTGTTACAGTAATGTGAATACTCTTGTGGATGTTTGTGACTACACAGGATACTTTATAATGGGTATGAATTGTATTTTCTGTATTTCAGGTCCTCTGTTTTTCTGTGAGACACAGTTGAAAATATAACCAAGTTACAGATGTTGCCCTTAACCTGTATCAGCCCATACAGACAGTAACTCCAGTCACACCAACACTACACTGTTCACAACACTAGAACAGACTCACTGTATGGACGGCTGTCAACTAAAGTGAATAAAGTCAACTCTGCAAAATAAAATACATTCAAATATAACAGACAACAGAATATTGCAAGAGGAAAGAACTCGCTTGACTTCAAAAATGATAAATGCAAAAGCCAACAAAACATTTTCTGTTCCGTTTTTTTTTTTTTTTACACAGGGAACAATTTCTTTACAGAGTGACTGTGTGAGGTAGTTTAAAAAAATCAAAGCTTTAACATTCATGTTGTTCCATACCTGCATGAATACCTTTTGTGGAACAAAACGATAGAATCCAATTTTATTTCTTTGGCTGAAATGCTCCTTTAAAGTTGTAAGTTTGAAACTAATATTAACCTATAATTGTATTGTTTAGTTGAAAGCCTTTTTTATATTTAAATAAACATTGATTCGATGTAAGGTAAGTGTAATGGAAGCAGACTCAGAACAAAGATGAATGTTTACCAAACAGGTGGTTTATTGAGAACTGACACAGTGGAAAGCAACAGGTGAGTATAAATGTTATATTAGTCATTGAGTTAGCGGAGATGGATAGAAATAATACGGATGTCCTTTACCAGATAGCGGAGATTAGAGAGGATGATAGTGGATTCCAGGATCTGATGTCAGACTGGGTTGAGGAGTACAGGAACATACACTGACGTTGGAGAAACACAGGGAAGATACTGGAGATCAGAGAGATCGATCACAGGTAATGCCTTTGCATGGGAATGAGTCCTTTTCCTATTGGAGACTGAAGAAGATTTTATTAACCAAAATATAAAGGAATCAGGTACAAATTATTTTACCATTATAGTTCTACTCTACATTTAACTGTGCAAGCACATCTCTTGTTATTGTTCGGGACCAAGGGAGGAAGATAGTAACTCCAGGAACCCATCATTAACTCATTTTGCTGTGTGTGTGGGAAGACTCCTATAAAGACCCCTCCCCAACCAAGCACAAACAATTGGACCAACTCTGCAGACCAACTCGGCTTTATGTCTCTGATAATAAAGTCTATCTTTTGGCATCAAAATCTTTAAAACGTCTTTGAGTAATCCTTCTAAGATGTGCAAGAATCCACAACAAGACCAGACAGTGTGCTAGACAGAAGTGCGTGTTCTTGTCGTGAAGACAGTGATGAGGGGAATAGCGAACAGGTGAGTGTGATTAGTATTCAGGTGACCGGGATTGTTGACAGGGGGCGTGTTTCTGTGACAGAACCCCCCTCTCCACTGCTTGCTCCTAAGGGACGAAGTACCCAACGTCATGGGGGCCGTCCTGGAGCCTGGTGTTTCCGTGACAGTAAGCAAACCGATTTCCAATTTTTTATGGTTTATATCGAACAGAAAAAGTACTATTTTACCTCCTTTGGCTTAAATAACTTCAGTGAGACACTTCTTGTAGCCATCTACCAGTCACTGACATCGGTCTGAGGAAATTTGACTCCACTCCTCAAAGCAGAATTTTTTCAGCTGTGAGATGTTTGAGGGGTTTCTTGCATGTACAGCCCTTTTCAAGTCACAACACAGCATCTCAATGGGATTCAGATCTGGACTTTGACTCGGCCATTCCAGGACTCTCCATTTCTGCCTTTTCAGCCAGTCTGGTTGATTTACTAGTTTTTTCGGTCATTGTCATGTTGCATGGTCCAGTTCCGCTTCAGCTTTAATTTTCTAACAGATGGTCTCACGTGTTATTCAAGCACTTTCTGATACACAGTAGAATTCATGGTGGATTCTATGATGGTGAGCTGACCAGGTCCTGCTGCAGCAAAGCAGCCTCAAACCATGACACTTCCACCTCCTTGCTTCACAGCTGGTATGAGGTTCTTTTCCTGGAATGCTGTCTTTGATTTACGCCAAACATGTCCTCTGCTCTGGTGTCCAAATAATTCAATTTTGGACTCATCTGTTCAAAGAACATTATTCCAGAAGTCCTGGTCTTTGTCAACATTCTCTCTGGCAAATGTCAGTCTGGCCTTGATGTTTCTCTCAGAGAGCAAAGGTTTCCTCCTTGCACACCTCTGTAGGGAAAATGTGTTTAAGGGAAATTAATAGTGAGGCCTGTTCAACGATAGTTATGTCATATATGAACAAGTTTACTCAAAATTAATGTTAATATGTTCTCCACCATTCCATGTGTAAGGGAAACATATACACACACACATAAACATATACATATATGTTACAAATGCATATATAAAATTATTAATAATTAATCAGGATCAATGATTTGGGGAATACTTAATCAATGTAACACATTGATTAAACACTCTTGTAGAGCATGTAGCAAAGATCAGCAGAATTAGGGACTCCAGATTATAAGCATGAACCAGCACCACAATTATGTAGCAAATCAAATGTCAAATCAATGAAACATTGTTGTTTAAAACATCATTTCATTTGTGGAATGAAACTCAAAGGAAAATACATATAATTAATCGTCATTAAATATACATATTTTGTAGTACCTGATCAGCAGGGATGATTCCAATAATCAGCTTTTGCATTCGTCCAGCGAGTGCATATGCGGTCTTATTGAATCTAAGAAACATTATTTGTCTGGCCTTGAAAACAATGCTTCTCTGCTTTAACAGGACTTTAGAGCATGTAGAAAGATTGAACACAGTTTAAGTGACCTTATTTGTGAGCATTAAACGCAGCAACAATCAAGGGTGGATACACATGGGTGTTTATTAAACTACACTACAGGGGGAACATGTAACATATAACTAGACATAAACCTACATACATTAAACACATAACCAAAAGTAAGGAGAGAGAGAGAGAGAGAGAGAGAGGGAGGATGTTAAGCACAACTTAGTGCAGCTATTCTATGTGTATAGAATATGGATACTTGCATTGAGCTGTAGTGCAGAGCACAAATCCAAATGCGCATGGAGAGAGAGTCCTGAGTGGTTCAGAAGTGATGGAGTTCGTCAAGTTCCAGATATCGACGAAGTTGAAATGATGTCCAGAGTGTGTCTCAGATGGACTGAGCCAGAAGCTCATGGGGAGGGGTGCCAGGGCCAAAGATCCTTGCAAGAAGACGAAGACTAAGACTACGACGACAAGACAAAAACGACTCGACTGAAGCTAAGATGTTGGCGGTCATTTTTAAGTTCAGCTCGGTCACGCCCAGTGAAACTTAAATGACCAATAGGTGTTAAGCAGGCAAAGTTTCTTTCTCTCACTCAACACCTTATTTGCATGTTTTATGGCCGGATGGCACATTTGCAAATATTAATCCAGATTATTGTAGAAAGACTATCATGCCTGTTATGGTTACACAGCATACATAGTCTGATGGGAAATTACAAGACGATCTGCTAGATATTAAATATGACAGAGTTTGAACTACATTAAGTTGTGATTCATCCTAATGCATGAATGGAAACAAAACATCAATCCAAACTTGCATACCTATCTACAGAGTTACAGTAAAGATACATAGTTTCGTAGCCAGCATACCATGGGAATGTATACAACTATATACAGTTTAGGACTGTTTAGTTGTAAGTTAGAAAGAGTTCTTCCTTTGGATAGAAGTGTTCTTTCTTGGGCCACCTGAACCCCATGTGGTGCCCATGGAATTCTTTTGAAGCTTGTGCAGGGTGTCATAAACTGTCCTGTTGGTATCAGAGGTTGCTGATAGCATTCTGGATGAGAGGTTTGCATCCAGACTCTCTGGAGCCTAGGGTCTTTCATGGCTCCACACTAGGTTGGTATGTCTTAAGTAAAAGGGGGTATTGTATGATCCATACATGATCCAAATATTGAGCCATGCCAGACACTACACCTCCCATGCAAGTTAAACTTGTGCAGTCTCTTTCTGATTATAGAGGCATGCACTTTTACATTAACAGTAGCCAGAGCCTGCTGTAGGTCCTAAGATGACATTTTAGGGTTTTTGGAGACCTCTTTTAGCATCTTGCGGTCTGCTCTTGGGGTGAACTTGCTGGGGCGACCAGACCTGGGCATGTTGGCAGTTGTTTTGAAAGCCCTCCACTTGTAGACGATCTTCCAGACAGTGGAATGGCTGATTACAAAATCTTTTGAGATCTTTTAAAATTCCTCACCAGACTCACAGGATGCTGCAATTTTTTTTCTGAAGGCCTCTGACAGCTCTTTTGCTCTCACCATGGTGCTCACTGTCACTTCAACAGTCAGGAGCACACCAAACTAAATGTTTAGATAGGGCAAGCCTCATTCAAAATGCTAAGTAACGATCTACTAATTATGTGCACCTGGTGTGATACACCTGTGTGTGATTTGAGCCATTTTAAGAGGGAATACATGTGAGGGTGTCCTAACTTTTGCCTCAGTTAGAATTTGCATTTTGTGGAATTACATTTTACAGAAAATCCCCTCTTCAGTTTTAATTGCTTAGATATATTACTTTAATCTCTCTGTATTGTTAAAATTGAGATTAAATATCCATATATCCAAAATGTTGCAAAAATGTTACAAAAATACACAGGCTTTCATAGGGTGTGCTAATTTTTTCACATGACTGTATACATATTTGTTCATATCTGTTTGTGTTTATTTGTGATCATAGTCACAGGGATTTATTAAACACTGTCCATTTAGTTTTTAGTAAACTTTATCCATTTTTTTGCTTCATAATTCTTCAGACAGAATCATAATTTCGATTCATTTTACACTAAAATATGCAATTTGATGACCTTGAAGTGGTGCCTGGCTATTTTTAATTCAGAATCAATATCTCACTAGCAGATGATCCGCTGGCTTTACTTTCTTTGGGTTTATTTTTTAACATGGCTGCCATATAGACCACCACGTAGACCTGGGCTCTAGCCTGAGTGATGGTGTCACCGCTAGGGAAAGACTCACTCCTCATCACGTCCAGAGGCCAGACATGGAGGTTCCACAGGTCTGGTCTGGGGTGCCTGAGCGTACCCTGCCCCTGAATGAGAAAGTCCTGGAAAACGGTCCAAAACAGGGCCACCAAAAGAACTTGGTGCTGCTCTTCCCTGTCCTTGCACAGAACCCGTCTCGGCCATAACCTACCGGGACAGAGCGTCGGCTGTGCTGACTCCAAAGGAGGCGATGTGCTGTGACATTATATGCAGGCAGTCTCATATACATCAAACCGAGGGGAACTACCATGGCCATGGATGCCATATACCCCTGGAATGTCTGAAAAATTTTTGAGGGACTGCTAGCCCACTTGCAAGTGAGCTAGCATAAGCCAGTCATTGAGATAGGAGCAGGCTCTTTGCATCCTGAACTGAAGAGAGATGAGGGCTGCCTCTGCCACCTTGGTGAAGACACAGCACAACAGGGCTAGTCTGAAGGGAAGAAGCTTGTACTGGTACTCCCCTCAAAAGCAAACTGAAGAAACGGTCTGTGTCGAGGGAGGATCAACACATGGAAGTATGTGTCCTTCAGGTCAATCCTGCAATCCAATCCTGCTGCCAAACCATCAAATTGATGTGCTTCTGCATGACCATTCTGATGGGCAGACTGCCCATACTGCCGCAGACTGCCCCCTTTCTTTGGCACAATAAAGTAGGAAATGTAGAAGCCTTTGTTCATCTCGGCAGGTGGAACAATTTCTATCTCGCCCTTCCAAAGAAGGATGGCGACCTTGCTTCACAGAAAAGAGACCTCCTCGCCCCATACAGAGTTGTAAAGGACACCACTGAACCTAGGCGGGTGCCGAGCAAACTAAATCACATAGCCGAGATGGACTGTCCTGAGTAGCCACCATGACGGGTTGGAAAGTGCTCCAAGGAACCATCCTAGGGGGGCCAGAGGTACACCCTGCTTGACCATGCCAAAGGGGGAACAGCATGGCACAAAATCCCCAGCAGACTGGCAAAGGTCTGGTCTGGTTTGCATCGGACCGCTATCAGTGAGCCACTCACTGGGGGTGAACTGACGGTGGACCAAAAATACCCAGGGAAAGAGGAAATTTCTCCTTTAGTGAGGAGGTGGGTAGCAGTACCCCTGGCGGTGCTGGACGATGATGGGGGTGGAACGGACAGCGAGGGCCCCGGCAAATCCTCCGATGTCCTGAGGAGCAGCTCCCTCCCTGGGTCGCCCATTTCAGGGCCACTTAGAAACCTTGGCAGAGTCCTTGGAGAACCCTCCTATGGGAAGATTTTTTTTGATGGCTGGCCTCTGATGGTGTCCTGTCTCAAAGGAGGAGGCAGCGGAGTGGCAGGAGAGCAGGTCTGGCAGGAAGCAATTCTTATAGAAGCAATAGTGTCTTCTTTATATCAGTGCATGTATTACAAGCACACAGTTTTATAACAACTGTGTGCTTGTTTTCAGGAGCCATTTCTTTGTTTGCGATTCGTGTAAATTCTTGCGATGTGAAACGTACAACAGCATATGATTATTAGAAAACAATGGACAATAAAGCCGAACGTCTAACACTAACTCTGTATAATGTGTTTTATGCCTTGATGCAAGTACATTTGTATGTGTATGTTTATATAGTATATGTTATTAATGTCCCGCGAGTGTTTGCTGTTATGAGTGTTTGCAGTTATGACATCTGCGAGTTCCCGAGCACTGTAGCGGCCGCAATTTGCTGCTAGAGAAACATGCTAATTAGCATTGGCATTCATATAATTATACTGTAACACACGTGTGTTTACATTAATAACGCATCATTATACAACTATATTATGTCTATTTGCATTGATTAGGTTACTATTAATGTTAAGCATGCAGACTTAATTGTCTAATCAGTGTTTATTTTCATATGTTTGATTATCATGTCAGTGTGATAATTGTTCTCAGAATATGGTTGTAATTATATTTCTTTATTGTTCTTTAGACCATAAATACAGATATCATTGCCAAAGAATAGTTGGTGCAGAAGACAACCAAAAGACTGTTTAATAAATGCTTGCCTAATATAAATAAATTATTACTTGCCTGTTACTTTCAGTGATTGAAATATTTTTATTTTAAAGGACTTTCAAGGAAGTCAATGTTCTTTTTCATTCATCTTCTCAAACACAAATGTAAACTGTTCCGCTGGAGAACTCTCAATAAATTTACTCATCCAGTTCTGCAATTGTAGAGCTTTTATTTAATCTCCATTTTCCACTGAAAGGGCACTGGGAAATTTTTATGTGCCTTCAAAATTTGTGTTAGATTTGCACTAATATAAAATAGCACAAGTATTTAAAAAAATGGTTCCAAAAAATCCCTAGCCAGAGCTTAGCTCACAGCCTCCGTGTTCTGTAGCCTACCTTTTCTTTTTCCTTTAAAGCACTGATTTAGCAGTGTATCTTCAAATGAGAGTTGCTTTTAATGTTGCTTTGCAATGATGAAAACCTACAAAAAATACATTAATAAACTGTATTGTGACAATTTATAGCACATTCAAGCTTTATTCTTAGTTCTCACTTCAATTGTTATTTGTACTTAAGTACTGCAGTTTGAAATTTAGTGATTAGAGAGTGTAAAGTCATGGTTCCATTTTTATTTTTTTAGATGTTTATTTTTTAAATGGTGTTCTCAAAATTGTATTTAAAATATTGTCACACTTGTACTACCTCAATGCAGTTTCTTACTTTTGTTGTTAAAACAATTCTTGTACTAACTGTTAATTTCATACATGCCCTCAATAGCTCACCTCAGGAAAAATCATGTCTGTAATAAACTGCTGCTTCTCGGACACAGTTCTAGCCACTGAGAGCAGTTTTTCCAGATGTTGGATTATCTCTTCAGTCTGGAGTAACAAGTAAAAAAAAGGATAAGGTTAATGTAAGAATAATGTAAAATAAGGTTACATTCCTCATGTCTAAAATATTGAATCCGGACGTATCTGACTGACTTTGCAACATCCAGAAATGTTGTATTTATAAAAACAAACATTTTATGTACATCCTATATGTAGCTCTACATATGTTTAAATAAAAGTATAGTTTTACAGTACAACATTATGTTGTTATGTTATTGCTTTCACAGACTGTGCAGTGCTTGGAGAACAATGTCACCAGAAATAAAAAAAAACTCTTCTGTGTGCAACACTGATCAGGTTCTGTCAGAATTAAAAAGTAAAGGACATGACTTAATGAAGTCATGTCCATTGACGTCACACAAAACAATTGACTAATGTTTAGTCAATTTTAGCCATATCCTCCAGGATCTTAAAATAAGTTTCTTTGTTTTAATTCCCATTTATTGACCTAGACGAGTTAACAAGCTCTGTCTGTGTGTTTATTTATTCTTTCATTTTCTGTATTAGATTTCTCTTATGCTACTGAATCTCATATTTTGGTTGCTTGTAATTCTTTTACATAGCATTTTGCATAACATCAAATTTGAAACACTTCTTACACTTTTTGTTCTAGCTGTCAAGATTTTGAGAATAAAATAATCCTTTTACATTAATAACATTACAGAATTAAAGGTATAATATTTTAAGGGGAAAAAGATTATGAGAATTATGAGAATGGAGTGGTGGCATAATTCCTTCACCATACAGATACTAATCATACTTATGAGATGATGTGTCAAAATAACAATAATTTCTTTGTAGTTAAGTCTTATCCTTAAGTATGTTTTAACCAAAACCCTGCACATGCATTTCCTCCATTGATGAAGCTGTTAATAATCTTGCTGTTTCTCATAAAGCTGTGAAAGTATTTAAATGCAACACAAAATACTTCTGTATTCCTAAAATATTTTTTTTTATTTTCTTTAATTCTGTAGGAATTTCAGGAGGGTGAGTATAATGACTTCTTGTTTAAACTGTTCTTTTAATGTCACTTTTAAACACAGTCTCCTCCTTGAGGTAAATGGTTAACTGATTATCAGACTTGATTGCATTAGCGTTTCCATCTGTTAAACAGTGGATGAGTTGGAATCATTTCAAATGTATTTGTATTTGACTCATTTTATACAAATCCCTGTGTTTGTCCAAACAATATTCTTTATCCTGTCTGAGTTCTGAGCAGGCAGTAATGGAGTTTGAACATGTTGATGGCATAATGTATTCCAGCATGCATTGCTTCATTGAAGAATTTGTAGGGATTAGACACTTACAAATGCCTTATGTTACAAATGTACAAAAAGTTCTTCATACAATGTAACAGGATACAAAAGCATAAAAGAGTAGACCTGAAATTTATGGGACGTTGTTATGCTTTATACTTTCCACCTGTCCACGATCAAAATCAACATCACATCTCTCGTCAAGAAGCAGAGTGATTGGAGGATCATGTCTGCAACAAAGTTTCATACTGAGGCTTTCAATGTTTGTTCAGGTCAGTTAAAGTAACAATGTTGCCTCACTGCTATAAACATTTTGTGTGCAGATGAATAAAACCCAGTATGTCTAAAAGTCTATCTGACGCTCTCAGGTCCTCATCAAAACAGAAGTGAAATCTGCCAGTGTGCCAAATTACATGGCCATTCTGAGATGAGCAGCACATTGAGGGACTAAAGGCAGAAGTGGAAGTGACATCACAAGTCCGGGCTGTCTCTGAGGATTAGACAGCACAGCACTCAACACTCCAGCCTTCTTCCTCAGTCCTATTATATCTGCTTGTGTCTGTTTCCAGATGAATTTCTCTCCATACAGATCCTGAACCGGGGGCCAAGCAAGATAACTGATTAATATTTCTGGAGGGAAAGATGATTAACCTCTTAGGATGTGTTTAAAACAAAACCCCATGGTTTACCCATTGAGAGATTTTACAAGAGAACAAGACCAAGAGGAACATCCTTCAAATTACCACAAAGGGTCAAAACGTGTTTATGAAACCAATTTAAAATCAGTAAAAAAAAATCAATTTAATTTACATTTATTTATATAGGTTTACAGTAAGTACATCTTTGAGACAAAGGAGAGAACCGCATAGAAATAAAAAAAAACACAGAAAAGTAGAAATTGTATGTAACATCATGCCAGCAGAGGGAGCCCTCACCGGAATACTGACTGCTCATGCTCCCTCTGCTGAACTCTGAACTTACTTCCTGTTTGGCATCTATATAAACCTTGCTGCCACATGGCCACTTTGCGAAGTATTGCCAGCTTTACACCTGACTACTGAGCATTCTCTTTTACTGCCTGATTTCCTGTGTTTTACCTATTGTTTGGTTCTCGTTTTCTGATTTTTGCCTTGCCACTTTGTTTGACGCCTGGATTTTTGGACTTTGTTTGGACAGTCTGGATCCAAACTGTTTGTTTGGATATTGATTCTCTGCCTGGATTTACGACCTCTGATTTACGTCTCTCCCTTTTGTTGTGTTGCATGGTTGGACTGTCTATGTTTATTACGACCCTTTGCCTGTACTTTTGACTTTGATTATGGATCACGACTCATTTGATAACCCCAATAAACATCCGCAACTGGATCCTGCTTCAGCTTCTGCCTCAGCCCCCTTACAGAATACTTCGCCTACCCTCAATCCAGCGGATGTTTCACAGCTGCAAGCTGCATTTGTCTACCAGGGTGAACTATTACACAGCTACCACGAACAGCTAGCTAACTTACAGGCATCGAATGAGCTACTGCTCCAGCGACTTTGCTCTCCTCCTTCCACCACGTCGAGCACAGTAAGACTTGCTCTTCCCGATAAGTTTGATGGTTCTGCAGAACGGTGTAAAGGGTTCATTCGACAAGTACGCACTTATTTGGAATCGTTGGGAATTATTTGGAATTCAGGACTCTTGCAGCTCAGAGTGGATGGAATGATGCTGCACTTAAAGGGGTGTTTCGGGAAAGCCTATGTCCCCAATTGCAGTTGGAGATGGCATGTCGAGGTGAGGAATCTTCTTTCAATGACTTTGTTAACATGACTGTTAAGATTGATAATTTGCTCAGGAACTCACCTAAACCCAAGCAAGTGCATGCATCCCACCTTATGTCACGACCTGCACTTCGGAGTCCTGAGGCACCATGTGTTACCGAGCCCATGCAAGTAGGATCTACCAGGCTGTCTGAGGACGAGCGTAGATAAAGGTTAATCAACAACCTCTGCTTTTATTGTGGTGAACCAGGTCATCATAAGTCACAGTGTCCTCAAAAGACCCGGAGGTCCCTCACAGCACAAGACCGGGTGAGTGTGGACACCTTTTCACAAGATCCATTTAAAGTCTTCACATTACCTGTACAGATTTCTACGGAAAGTGGTTCTCTTATGTTGACAGCATTAGTAGATTCCGGCGCCGCTCTCAACCTCATCAACTCGGACATCGCCCGGAAACATCAGCTACCCACCATTCCATGCTTTCCACCTATCAGTATTACGGCTGTCAATAACCAACCCATCAAAGGAGGAGTTCTGGAACAGACCCGATCACTGAAAATGCAAATTGGGGTTTTTCATGAAGAGAACATCTCTCTATATCTGATCGACTCACCCAAATATGAAACAATTTTAGGAATTCCATGGCTAAGTTGCCACGATCCCCACATCTCCTGGCACACGGGTGAGCTGACCCACTGGTCTCCATTCTGTTTTAGTCACTGTCTAACCCTTAAGCAGTCCAGTCCATGTCTGTCCACAAGCATTGAGAGCCCTCCGAGCCTGACCCAACCAAAGATCCCCAAGGTTTATAACGAGCTTTTGGAGGTCTTCAGCAAGGTTAAAGCCACACAGTTACCATCACATCGGCACTGGGACTATGCTATAGACCTTCTTCCCAACATGTGTCCTCCCAAAAGCAAAGTCTACCCGCTGTCACGCCAAGAAGCACAGGCTATGGAGGACTACATCAAGGAGGCTCTGGAAGCTGGCTTTATCCGTCCTTCTACTTCTCCCGCTGCAGCCGGCTTCTTCTTCGTGGAGAAGGAGGATGGGGGTCTGCGTCCATGCATCGACTACAGAGGCCTCAATAATGTCACTGTTAAATTCAGGTATCCACTGCCTCTAGTCCCTTCTGCCCTAGAACAATTCAGGGAGGCCAAAATTTTTACCAAACTCGACTTGAGAAGCGCTTATAACCTGATACGCATCAGGGACGGAGATGGGTGGAAGACAGGTTTTCTCACCACCAGGGGGCACTACGAATACCTGGTTATGCCCTTTGGCCTTGCCAATGCCCCAGCCGTTTTCCAATCCTTCATAAATGAAGTCTTCAAAGATGTCCTCCACAAGTATGTCATCGCATATCTTGACGACATCCTAATCTATTCCCTGAATGAAGAGGATCATGTCACTCACGTCAAGAGTGTTCTTTCCAAGCTTCTCAATCACCAACTCTGTCAAGACTGAAAAATGTGAGTTTCATGTGAAGCAGACAACATTCCTGGGGTACAACATCAGCCACCAGGGCGTTGAAATGGATGCTTCTAAGGTAACCGCCGTCACTGAGTGGCTGCAGCCCTCCACATTGAAAGAATTGCAGAGGTTCCTGGGCTTTGCTAATTTCTATCAACGCTTCATTGGGAACTACAGCTCTATTGCTGCACCTCTCACTTCATTACTCAAGGGAAAACCCAAGAAGTTGTCATGGAACGCTTCCGCCAATGCAGCCTTCCAAAAGCTCAAGACCAGCTTCACGACGGCCCCCATCCTAAAACATCCAGATCCAGAGCTCCCCTTCATTGTGGAGGTCGATGCTTCTGACTGTGGGATTGGAGCCGTGCTCTCTCAACGTCACGGACAACCTCCCAAGCTTTTCCTGTGTGCCTTCTTCTCTCGGAAGCGAACCCCCGCTGAGTTTAATTATGATGTGGGAAACAAAGAGCTTCTGTCAATGAAGGCTGCCATGGAAGAATGGAGACATTTGCTCGAGGGGGCAGTTCATCCTTTTTAAGTTATCACGGACCATAAGAACCTTGAGTATGTCAAGTCTGCTCGACGTCTGAATTCACGCCAGGCAAGATGGTCCCTGTTCTTTTCACGATTCCATTTTACAGTCACTTATCGTCCAGGCTCCAAGAATAGCAAGGCAGATGCACTATCCAGGCGCCATGATCCCCCACGACAGAACTACAATCCTGAACCTATCCTAATTCCAGCCTTGTTTGTCGCTCCGGTCAACTGGGACATAATGGAGGAAATTCACCAGGCAGTCCTCACAGAACCATCACCACCGAACTGCCCCCCCTCCAAACAATATGTTCCCCAGACACTACATCACCGGGTCATCCAGTGGGTCCACACATCACTCAGCACGGGACATCCCGGCATTTCACGAACCCTTAAACTTGTGCAGAATTCCTTCTGGTGGCCTTCAATGACCAAAGATGTGGCCAATTATGTCAAGTCTTGCTCCATCTGTGCCCAGTCCAAGACTCCCAGGGACCTGCCGATGGGACTTCTACAGCCTCTCCCGATTCCCCAACGACCTTGGTCTCACCTCTCCATCGACTTCATCACTGACTTACCCCTGTCTGATGGTTACACCACAATCCTGGTCATCATCGACCGCTTCTCCAAAGCCTGTCGTCTGGTTCCATTAAAAGGATTACCTACTGCCATGGAGACTGCTCAAGCCATGTTCCACCATGTCTTTCGAAACTATGGTCTACCTGAAGACATTGTATCAGATCGAGGAACTCAGTTCACCTCTCAGGTTTGGAAATCCTTTTGTAACCTTTTAGATATCAATGTGAGTTTAACCTCTGGCTATCATCCGCAGTCAAACGGTCAGGCGGAGAGGCTGAACCAAGAGATCGGCAGGTACCTGCGGACTTACTGCAGCCGAGAACAACATCACTGGGCTGAATTTCTCCCTTGGACTGAGTATGCCCAGAACTCACTCACGCACTCCTCTACAGGACTCACACCATTTCAATGTGTGCTGGGTTACCAGCCTCCCCTGTTCCCGTGGTCGGGAGAACCATCGTCTGTGCCTGCTGTTAACGACTGGATTCGTAACAGTGAGAGGGTGTGTGACAGTGCCCATGTGCGGCTTCAACGCGCTGTGAGGATGCAGGAAATTAACGCTAACCGTCACCGTCGCCCACACCCTCCATACCAACCTGGACAAAGAGTCTGGCTCTCCACGAGGGATCTCAAGTTACGTCTGCCGAGCAGGAAGCTCACTCCCAGCTATGTTGGCCCATTTAAAATCATAAGACAGATTAATGAGGTCACTTACCAATTAGAGCTTCCTGCTGACTACCGCATCTTCTTCTTTCCATGTGTCACTACTCAAACCTTTCCACCGGGACGCTGACCCCGAGTCCATATTGCAGGAGCCACTGCCGGGCATTGGCGGAACGCCGGCCTACAAGGTGAACGTCCTGCTTGACTCACGGCGAAGAGGGGGGTCAGTTACAATACCTGGTGGATTGGAAGGGATACGGCCCAGAGGAGAGATCGTGGGTAGCGGCAGTGGACATTCTGGATCCCTCGCTCACGGAGGAGTTTCATCGAGCCAGACCTGACCGTCCAGCACCATGGCCACGGGGACGCCCACGTAGAGCACCTGGAGGTGCTCCTAGAGGGGGGGGTTCTGTAACATCACGCCAGCAGAGGGAGCCCTCACCGGAATACTGACAGCTCATGCTCCCTCTGCTGAACTCTGAACTTTGAACTCTGAATTTACTTCCTGTTTGGCATCTATATAAACCTTGCTGCCACATGGCCACTTTGCGAAGTATTGCCAGCTTTACACTTGACTACTGAGCATTCTCTTTTACTGCCTGATTTCCTGTGTTTTACCTATTGTTTGGTTGGATTTTTGCCTTTCCCCTTTGTTTGACGCCTGGATTGGACTGTTTGTTTGGATATTGATTCTCTGCCTGGATTTACGACCTCTGATTTACGTCTCTCCCTTTTGTTGTGTTGCATGGTTGGACTGTCTATGTTTATTACGACCCTTTGCCTGTACTTTTGACTTTGATTATGGATCACGACTCATTTGATAACCCCAATAAACATCCGCAACTGGATCCTGCTTCAGCTTCAGCCCCCTTACATTGTAGAATATATAAAATATAAATTGCAAATTTTAGGGTTCTCATAATGTGCAGTTTAGTAAACATAATTAGCAATACTAAGGTTGTAATTAGTTTATGAATAGAAAGATGATAATTACACCAAATTATATGATGATAACTACATTAAATTCAAACCACATGGACACACATCAGAGATTGTAATAAAATCTAAATGAAATAATTTTGGTAAATATAGAATAGTTTACTAAAAAAAATCATTATTTACTGACTCCTGCTGTTCCAAATGCTGTAATATCTGTAATAACTACTATTCATAAGAGTAATTCATAAGACAGTTCATAATAAACATGGCTGTCATGCTCCAAAAAGGATGAAAACATTATCACACAAGTATCACAAAGACTCATGTGTTGTGTTCCAGGTCTTTTGAAGTCATAGGATGTGAAACAGGTTTGACTTCATTGGCTCAACATGTCGATCTGAATATGTGGACCAGCGAATGAAGGTTCACAATCTGTGAATAATGTTGCTGTTATATAACTTGAAGTGTTAGGGTCCATGTTACGGCAGTTTTAAAATTAAAAAAGGTTAAATAAAATGATTTAAATTGAATAAAAACCAAGAGTGTTTTTTTGTGTTTAGTAATCAGTAAATGTTTGTAGTGGCATGTACACCTGTCAATCTTAACTGATTATAAGAAGAGTTGGCTGTGAAGAAGCCATTACACATCAACAGCCACGATGAGTGCCGTGTTTTGTAAAGTAATGATTTGACATGAATGGAGGCTTCTTTATGTCCTAAAGGGCCCTTGTGTTGGGCCCCTTCTCAAACAATTACTTCAGGAGCGTTTCCCAGCTTCCCATTCCTGTTTATTAATCAGCTAATTACACATTCACCGTAATGAGGCATCTGATTCATTCACTTCAAAGAACAAGACTAAATGACTGTTCAATAATTAATCTTTTGTGTGGCAAAGCAAAATACACTTAAGGGGTCAGAGGAGGACAGAAACAGCCAATGGAAAAAACAACGAGAGGAAAGAACAGGCTTGACTGCCATTCGGAACACACCACTTTAAGGAGAGAGAATTGCTATTTTTTGGAAAATAAAGCTAAGATAGCTGTATCCATATTACATATAACTTGACTTCTGGTAGGCTAGAAAGTTGTTGTTTTCAGAGTCAGAGAGACAGGTGAGAATTCTCATAATGATCACACATACAGTATTTCACCAATATATTTAGAAGCTTTTTATATGCAGTAATACTACTAATAATAACAAAACAGGTAAGATGTGCTTCCATGAATGTACAGTACCAATCCCCTCAGTACAGGTAAGCACTCACAACATTATGACCAGCGTCTTGGCGGTGGGCTTTTGAAGGACGCACGAGGAGAGGTGAGTGTGCAGAATGGAGCGACTGAGGTCAAAATACTATGGTAGGCTGCATTTCTGTCAGTAGAAGTGATGGCTAAACACTGCCGTTATTTGTCTTGTGCTGCCATATGGCCCTCACACAGGCACAGGCATTAATGAGAGGGGGGACAGACCACTAGGGCGAGAACACCAGGATGCAAGTGATCTGTCACTGCAGGGAGGGTGTTGTGCATGGGGGTGAAAGATCAAGGAGATGGAGATTGAGGAGAAAGACTACAGGATGAACGAGTTAAAAATGGCCCAGAATGAAAAAACCAAAGCTGCTTTTGTGCCCTTGCTAGTGGTCTGGTGTGACTTACAGGAGTGAGAGCATGCATTTGGCAGATACTTTTATTTAAACAATATATAATGCATTAGAGCTATACATTTATAGCACATCAGTACATGTGTTCCCTGTGACTTAAACCCATGACCATGCTCTAGTAGATGAGCTGCAGGAATTGACAAATCAAGTAAATGTTGAAAACTTTAGGTAATATCAATAACACTGAAGTGTAGTATGAACAAAAACAGAGTAAAGAACTTGTTGTTAATGCAGTGATGTCACCCTCTTCTCAGTTTTTTGGTGGAGATTTTGGTCCTGTCTCTGCTGTAGTTTCAGGTATGTGCTGTAGGCATAACTCAAACATAATGCTCCAGAGAGATCATGTTCTTTCAGATGGACAGGTTCAGGGTAGGTAATTAATGAATATACACATAACAACTGCTGGACATTTGCATGCCTCAGAGCTAATGATTTCTTTTAAATCAAAAGAAACATACCAATAAGCCAATAAACTCTTGTCATCCATGTTTCTTGATGGACACCAAAACAGACCTCTGCTTGTCACTGTCAACAATCTAGTTTAGTCACTAGTTTAGTCACTAGTTTAGTGACTTCTGTGTTGTAGACAAACAACCATAAATTAGGAATTAAATCACTGTACATCGCTGTAATTGTTACTCCAAAAATCTTGTAGTGTGCTCCAAAATAATGACCAAAATATCCCATAAATGTATGACGAAAGTATCATGAAAGTCCATGATAGTCTATGACTCTGTGACAGAAAGCTCAGCAGGCAAATGAAATGGTCCTCTCGATCCACTTCCAAATGAACTTTGGTATGTTTTGACTGAAATATAAATGCATTTAGAATAAAGACATCTGAAGAACCAAAAATAGAAAGTGACATCACAAGATTCAGTACACGCATCTGAATCACCGTCTCACTGTAGCAGATCTTTGTTTCCTGGTGCTGAATCCTTGAATCTCATTAATGTCATAAGCTCTTTGTGAATTTACATCTGTTAAAAATACCACTGTTTGTGCATGTACACAAAATACTTATCATAAAAGCTGACCAATCAACTTGTGACCATATCCCTTTCAGTTCTGTATCTTTAGGTTAGCTGTTAAAAATGCCAGCGTGAATGCTAGGTGAACCAGGAACGAAATGTGTCATTCCATTTTTTGAGCTGGAAATGGAACAGAAGATCCAAGCTAAACGTGTGAACACAACCTAAGTCAAACAGTTAGGCAATGAGTGGTGTCTGCCGGGTTTGCTTTATGCTGATCTTTACAGGTAGAGTGTGTGTGTATGGTTGGTGACAGTGAGATACGTTCTTGACAGCCAATTTGAGCCTGTAAAGTGATGCGTTTGTCTAGCCCAAACAGACAGACTGTGTGATGAGTTCTTTCACAGCTAGCTTCAACACAATGTCTGCGAGTGTTAAAGAGATAAAAACCACAGCTGGGTACAGCAGCACAACACATACCATCTCCAGCCTTAAACCATCTTAACTGCATTCCTGCAATCATCTCTCTCTCTATCTTTCTCTCTCTCTGTCTCTTGACTAATATTGGTATTGTGCACAAACACAAATTCATGGCATATTAATTACATTAATTATTATTTAAAAATTAATTCAAAGCCACAATCACAATGTGCTCTGAGAGGAATAGAGTATTAATGAGCGACCTGCTCCTGTGAGACGCTATAGTAAAAATTTATACAGAGCAGTTACAGCCACCAAAACTGACACTGAGATGAAACTCATGGCATTATAAATGACCACAGACACACAGAAGCACATCAGCAGGAACAATGCAACTATATGCTCAACTAAAAATATTTGACAATTCTTACATCAGCCGAGTGATTTTTTATTTGTATTGTGATTTTGATAATACATATAATTTGAAAGCAGCTTTACAGAAAATGAAGTGTTGTTCTAAGTGAAATGACACTATTGTAATAATGAATTGTAACATAATACATGCCTAGAAAAAACTTATTACGTGGTGCTGGGTATTCTTTGCGTTTGTAATTGGTGTAAATGACTAACAGTTTGAGCAAATAATAATAGACAGGTTTGACTCAGCAAAAAGTATGTTTTTCATTTAATGAAAATAGTTTGACCAACCATTTTTGCATCTCAAACAAGTGAATCCGTGCAGGTGGTCTGCAGGTAGGACACTCTGCCCGGGGAGAGTTGATGGCCATAGGGCATCTCTTGTACTAGTCTTTATGGGAGGCTGCATGCTTTCCTATGAAGGTGAAGGACACAGTAAGCGCCTGCTCCATCACTCAGCACAATAAATGGATGCAATCCCTATTGTATAGCATAGGCTGATTTTAAATACCTCCTCTTTTATCCAAATGAATGATGGACTCTAGTACAGTGCAATGTGCAGCAATATTAATATACATCAGAGGCCAGTGGCCTACAGTATATCACCAAACTGAGAGCATTTGTTATTTACATAACAAACCGACGCAGGGAAACGGTGCAGACAGCAGGGACCCCCGTGTGTGCAGAGGTGGACAGAACCACTCAGATTTGAAAAGGCCTCAGAACACTTAGTTTAATGAAGAGAGTCAGACAGTCCAGTCCAAATGGACCACAGAACCGATGACTGGTGTCATAACATCACAGGACTACAGACACACAGTCACATCACATTGACGGGGATGCAAGTATTAGTTATGACAAACATACTGTCTTCTAATGTGGTGCTGATAGTTTGGGTCTGTGTGGTGTGGCACCTGAGCTACCTATGTTAAACTGCAGTGTTTTACCTGAACACACAGCCAACAGGAACAACAGGTAAAAATTATATATAAGACCTTACAGATATTCTACTTAGAGCTAAATTATGAATTTGTTTTTAAATGCAGGCTTTACACATTTCTTGGCCAGTGAATTTCTATTACCTTTGTTGTTAAACAATTAAACAGCTCTTTGGCTTGTAATTGTTTTACTGTACGCAAGAATAATATTGAGTCTATAATACATATTACATATATATAAATATTCAGTTCACTTTTGGCATAATGCTATGGGAAACACGCTTCAGGTGCGCCCCATCTGAACATGCATGAAATCATGCCTATTTATAGGCAGGTCAAGGTCATTTGACGTTGTGTTGCCCGCCACATAGGTTAAGAGCAGATTACTACATTTAACTTGGACGACAGATTTTAATCGTCCACCCGAGAACAGCCTTCCAGACGTAATCTCCCATTATTCCCTGACCTTTACACCGAGGTATCGAAGTCATGGAAGAATCCACAGTCTGCTTGTGTTTACTCCAACAACAGGTAAATATTTCTCTTTCGTGGGGTTTCACAAGCAAGGATATAGGAAATGTCTAAAGTGGAAAAGTTGCTTCCCTTTGGGCTAGCTCCTATCCTATAAAGACAGGGACTGAGGCCCGGGGAATGAAGGCTACATCCACAAGTGGTGGTGTCCATTTGGAAGAGGTATGGCCGAGCGGAAGTGGATTTGTTTGCCGCAGAGGAAGTCGCCTCACTGTCCCCTCAGGTTCAGACTCACCCCAGCTCTGTTGGGGCTAGATGCCATGGTACAAATGTAGCCTAGGCTGCATCTGTATACCTTTTCCCCAATAGTCTTGCTCCCAGGAGTCCTAGCCAGGAGTCATACAGAGTCCTACCACATCCTGCTGAGTTCATCTGCTCTTGGTAGCGCCCTTCTGGCCAACCTGAGTCTGGTTCTCAGACCTAATGTCTCTCCCAGTCAAGAGGGATCTTCTGAAGATCTTCCTATCTTCCAGGCTCCGGGGTGAAACCCCAGCTGGAAACATGGAAACTGTGGGTCTGTCCCCTGAGATTCCAGAACGCCTTCTACTAGGAGAATGTATGCCCTGAAGTGGCAGCTCTTTGTCTCATAGTGTGAGCAACACCATGTTGACCCAGTTCACTGGGTCTTTTAGTTCTTTTAAGAGCCCCTTTATGCAGGGTTATCTCGGGCTACCATGAAGGTTTTTGGGGCAAGGTTTTTACAACCAAGGTAATGCGGTCACCAGACAGTGCTTATCTCATTGGATCACACATGCTATTACCCTGGCCTGTGACCTAGTGTCACCCCTGGGTATAATGGATCATTCTAGTAGGAGGGTAGCGTCATCTAAGCTCTGTCTAGGGGTATTCTGGTCTAGGGGTAGCTCTGGTCTAGGTACTCCCTAGTAATGTTTGTGCTGTGGTGGGCTGGTCCTCTCCATACACTTTCATTAGATTTTACAGCTTAGACTTCAATTCAACCCCAGGCACTCAGTTCCTCCTGGGTTGACATCCCTCATTGTGGCGTAGTAGGCATTAACATTCTCACACGTCAAGCCATGATGCAGCACTAAGTTCCCTCGAAAGGAAACATCTCAGGTAACCTGCTGCGCTGCCACACCTCGGTCATGCATGGCCTTTCCTTCAGACATAGAATCTTATGATCTCAGAGGTGCCTTTTAAAGGCTACCTGGTGTGCAATACTACATCAAATGACCTTCAACACCTGAACACGTGATTTAACGCAAGTGTGATTTAACAAGTGCTTTCCCCAGCAACTTGCAAGCAAAGCTGGCTTTATTGCTTACACTGTTTGTGTGAGTAGAACAGAATAAGAATATATCCAGAATATATAATGTATGACTAGAACAGTATATAGACTGCTGATACCGTTGTGTTTTTTTTGGCTCTTGACAGCATAAATCAGCAGTCACTTCACTTGTATGTTAAAGAGCAACTCAGACATTCTGCCTAGTATCACATTTAGTGTTTCACTGAATAAAGAAAATAATCATGGTTCAGATCAACATGAGTAGGAGTAAATGATGGCAGAATGTTGCGTTACGGTCAAGGTCTGATGAGACTGAACTAGTGTGTGTGATTTTTACTACAGTAAAAATAACACTCTCCACTGATCATTTTAACATCTCCAGACAGGAAATGTCTCAGCTAATGTAAAGTGTGATTTTCTGTATACTGTATAAGAATGTCTGATGTCCAGCAGAGAACAGGTCAACCCCAGCAGCCATATAAACTTTTCAGCTGTGCTAATATAGGACCTCGTCTGCACACCACCTGACTTCAGCAGCTATAAATCACATGATAATGTGAATTTGAGAAGAGTTTCAATTGAGCCATTCCACAGCCTCTGTGTTGTACAATCAATAGGTGTAAAATAAATGGCTCAGTGCTTATTCTCTGTGTGCTAACAGCCTCCAATAAAATCCCTGTAATGCATATTTCATTTACTTTTATACTTATTGATTAGCTGTAGTCCAGTTACTAAATCACGCACCTATCGATCTCTCAATCGTGGCTCTGTCGGACAGCATCTAACCTCCCATTTGCAGCCCTGATAAAGAGCTCTGCCTCTGAACCCTCACAGTAAATCTTTGCAAACTAAGTTTTTAATTTCAAAATCGATGGATGCTTAAATGGCACATTATTTCTGTCTGCTTTATCCAGAACAGTATTTAAAGTAAAACCCACTTACGTGTGTGGCTAATGCGTTGTGGTCTGGAGAAGATCCACAGATCTCACACTTTCTCTGGCTTTCTGGAATTCTTTAATTTTAGCATACAATTAATCAAAGATGAGATATTCTGTGAGTGTTCAAGACATAGACATTACGTGCAAGAAGACAAGCGTGACATCTTTATTCAGGGGACAGTCTGAAATGCACATAGTCATTGTCTACGCTTATGTTAGCACTTATATCTCTATTTCACCACTCTGGATCACTCTGGAACTGGACTGTGTGCTGGTCGGCACTGCACTGGGACAATGTCCATTGTCTGCCCCAGAAGTCATTGTACTGTCTTGTGCTGTCTGCACATGTTTGCACTTGTGCACTTTATGTATAAATTATGTAGCCTTGTAGTTCTGTGTTGTTCTGTGTTTATGTAGCACCTTGATCCTGGAGAAACGTGGTTTCATTTCACTATGTACTTGTATATGGTTGAAATGACAATAAACTCCCCTTGACCTTGAGTCTGTTAAGTATGGTGAAGTCTGTGATTTGAAAATGTGACAGCTAGCCTCTGTGTCCTCTAAACTCTAGGCAACTATGCAGAGATTTTAAAAAAATCATATTTCTGTATAACAAATGAATATTCAGTATGAAGTATTTTTATAGCTCTGTAGCCCAACAGAAAATGTATATATGGCAGATCTTATCCTGTAAGCCTACCTAAGATTTCTTAAATGCAGAAAAAAACGATGCTGGAACTACAGTTGTTGGGCATCTGGCCCTCTGAAACAGATATATCAATTAAAAAAGAATTAAAATAGCACATTTACACAAGCATCTATCTTCATTAACCTGCAGGAGCGCAAGCTGCGGTAACATGTGAAGATGAATGGAGATATTCAGATGCATCAAATGGAATACACTCCTTCAAGACCGCAATCAATGCACACAAATCAATAATCAATAAGCCACTCAAACCAATATACTAACTGCTGACATCACAATCTCATCACCAACAGGAAGGCTGGGCTGCAGATCTGTGATATTTCTCCAGGTGACCCTTTACAAACAAGAAGGTGATTGAGTAAAGATGTGTAAGGGGCTGTAAGTGGTGATCATTTCTGTATTTTAATAGAGGAGATGAGGGCTGGAAGTATGCGTAATGTGTATTTATTCTATTATGTCTTAATTTTTTAATAGTGCATAAATTTCATATTCTTCACCTCATGGAGGCTGATAAACTGACTTCCGACCCCTCAAGTATCTCAGTTACCAGAATTTATCTCAGTATCTCAAGGAAGTCAACATAAACGTGTAATCATAACATACAGGAAAATCAACAACAAAATTTACAGATACAGAAGTGATATATTGTGAGGCTGACAGATATATCCAAAGGCCCAGGTCAGGGAAACAGACTCATCATCTCTCTGGAGGCTAGATTTCTGTGGTTTTGGGAACTCAGCTCATATGCTGGTATGAAACCCCCCTCTTCTGCCTTCATTTGGGAGTATGATTTATACTTTTGGAAGTGAAAGGGTTTTAAATTCCTCTATAAAGCAATTAAGAAGCATCCCATGTTTTTAGCATTTTAAGCAGAGCACGCCAATGACAGCAGCTAATAGACAGAAATTAGTATTTAGCATGCTCAAAACTTCAAAGTGAATACAGCTTTCAGGTACAGAAAAAAGCAGATAAAAGTGAGCGTTACAAAGTGCAGCCCACTTCACTCATGTTGTGTTACTGTCCGCTTATCTAGGAGTGAGAACCTTTGCTGTTGTTGGTGGATTGTTATGCTGTTTTTAACATGTTTCAAAGGTATTCTGCAAGATTGTCAATGTCACTTTGTGGTTTCCAGGGCATTTCCTAGGTGTAATTTAGCATGTTCCTATGCAGTTCTGGGTGGTTGTTTTTGATCCTACTCAAACAATTCCACCCCAAGCCTGATATTCCTGATGACCCTGAAATCCTATCACCTAGAAAAGTAGTATCACTTCAAAGAGGAACAATGTATCATTTAACTCCATAAACAGGAGTTACATGCCAAAACTCACTACTTATGTTAAATTAAATTTGAACCCTGTATGATGAACAGAAATGCTTTTCATCTAAACTGTGTATTATGGTTGTAGATATGGTCTCTGCAGATGAAGCAAGTGACACTGTCTTAATATGCAATACACGTTAGACATGTTAAGAAACATCTCAGTTGTGTCCACGGTTTGAGTTTTTTGTGATTGCATAAATGCAATAGTCTTTCACCTTGCCACTTAACACAATGATTTTACTCTGAGGATTTCCATAAAAGTTTCGTGAAATAAAAGAGAAAAAAAATTATTTAGACACAGTTTGGCATGGGCAGATTTAGTAGTCTCCAGGTTGACCCTGTACATACTACTTCTAGGAGCAATTATTAAGAGACATGGAGTTAGTTTTCATTGTTATGCTGATGATACTCTGCTGTACATTTCTTCTGATTATTGCAATGCCCTACTCGGTGGCTGCCCTGCAGGATTAATAAAAAACTCCAGCTGGTTCAGAATTCAGCAGCCAGAGATGAGAACGCATAAGTATGAGCATATTAGCCCAGTTTTGTCCACACTGCACTGGCTGCCTATCAAGTATCATATAAACGTCAAAATTTTGCTGATTATCTACAAGGCTCTGAATTGTTTAGCTCCTCAATACTTAAGTGAGCTCCTCTCTTATTACAGTTCTTTGCATTCATTGTGATCTGAAAATTCTGGCCATTACATAATACCCAGAATTTCAAAATCAAGCGCTGGTGGTAGATCCTTTTCATATTTGGCGCCCAAACTCTGGAACAGTCTTCCCAGTACTGTCCAGGAGGCAGATACATTATGTCATTTTAAATCTAGATTAAAAACCCACGTCTAGCCTACACATAGTCTTGTGGATTTATTACTCAAATCCCTTAAGGGATTATTAGGCTGCATTAATTATGCAAACCGGACCGGGAACACTCCCCATAGGTACAGATGTCCTGGCTTAACATTAAATCTGTCTGTCTTTCATTTCCCCAAGGTCCTGTAATCAGCTGGATCTGAACTTTGAGACCAGATGATGGGGGACAGGATGGTACAACCCCTGACATAGATCATCAGGATTTAGTGGACTTCTTTATTAAACTTACCAATATATACCTACCAACCTCCAGCCTAGTTAGTTTCTATATTTTGTTTCCTACATAGTCACAGCAGTGTTTTACAAGCAACATTACACTTGTAACATTACGTTATTTCTGTTGGTAACATTTTTCAGTGCCGACATTGTCAGATGTAATTAGACCCAACAGTTTCTTATCAGTAAATATCTATAAATCATTGTAATCAACTTTCTGTCCGTATCCAAGAAAATTACAAATTGCAGCTTTAACGTGCCAGAGGAGAACTGGCCCTCCCCATTGAACCTGGTTTCTCCCAAGGTTTTTCCTCCAGCTATACATCATGGAGTTTTGGTTCCCTGTCACCCCTGTTGGCTTGCTTACTGGGAGACTGCTGACATCTAACTTAGCTTAGGGTTTTGTAAATTGTTAATATTGCTATAATTACAGTCCAAAAGACTCTTCTATTTTGCTACTCCTTTGTCTCAAATTGTCTTACATTCTCTTTCATTATGTCATTTTCAAGTGTTGTGTGGATTTCATGGTACTATTGCAAATCCCTTATACCACTGTCCCATAAGATGCTATCTTTTTAAATGCCATCTCCTAGTGTGTAATATACATTTATTTGCAATAATACCATGTATTCTCTGTTGAACATGTCTGACATTTGTTCTGTTCTTTGTTATAATTCTTTTTTAATTATATGTAAAGCTGCTTTGAAACAATGTAACGTTGGAAAAAGCACTATAAAAATAAAATTAAATTGAAAAAACTTGAATTGATCACTTAATAAGATCAAAATTATAATTGTTTTCTTTCACAAACGTATTGTTTCACTTCAGAAGACATTAACATACTGAAGTCGTATGGATTACTTTCATGATGGGTGGATGCACATAGCTTTATTGGTACAGCATTGCATTATAGCAGCACAACGATCATTGGTTCAGTCCTAGGGAACACATGTACTGATAAATGTGTACCTTGCATGCCTTGTAAATCATGCTCAAAAGCATCTGCCAAATGCATAAATTTTAAAAAATATACACCAGCTAGTGCATGTAACTTTAGAATGTAACTACAGGTTGTAATACACTGCTTGCAAACATTAAGACAGTCTAAGGAATAAATACAGCATATGATCCCCAGCATACACTCTTAAAATAAAGGTTCCTGAAAGGTTCTTTGTTGGGCTGTATGGTTCCAAAAAGAACTCTTAACATCCACAGAACCTTTCTGTTGCACAATATTGTATTTTCTACAAATTTAATTGTAAGAAAGAAATGGTTATTTGGTCAAGAAATGGTCACGTTTTAAGACCTGTTGACTGAATGGTTCTTAGGGGAAGTGAAAATGGTTCTTCTGTGGCATCGCTGCGTAGAACCCTGTTTTGCACCTTTATTAATTTTTTTACATAATAACACATCAAAAATTCCCTTAAGCTCCTATAAACAATTGGGGACGAAGAATGTATTTTTTGTGAACATCAATAATCATATCATAACATTTATAAACTGGACATTTGGAAGATGTATGTGCGTGTCATCAGTTAATGGCACCGATCACAGAGTAACATTTTCTCTCATTAGCAAAATCTTTTCAATTAATTCCCCAAAGCATCAATCTCCAGATAAACCATAACAATAGCCTTAGATGCACATCCATCCCAATATCCCGAAAAATGGCACTTTTGCTTGTGTCATATTGTTTAAGTATTTTCAGGAGACAACAAACCCTTTGCTGGTAAAGACCTACTATGTGACCTACTAGATGTACTAAAAACTAAAAAACTTCATATGTAAATGTGCAAAGTTAAAAAAGGCCCTGATACAAGCCCACGGAAATCAAGGTTATACAAACTCCTCTACAGTTTACAGTGGTTGTGAGATTATAAACACAGGATTTCAGGAGGGGCTGGTACAGATGTGGGTCAGAGCTGTGAGCCCCACATGCTCATTTTCATTAAACATCTTGTCCCATCAACTTCGACCGTATCTGTCCCGTCTCTGCAGGAATGAAAGGAATGTTCCCTTTTGCTCACTTTGTCCGCTAGGCATAGTTCATCTGGAATGCCAGGATTGGACAAACCCTCAGGATGTTGTTCCAGGCACATCTTGCCAGCATCTGCTCAGAAGATCTGCTGTCCTGCCCGCAGCACCAGCGCAGACACAGCGACCCACCTCAGGTACCCTGTACCACAAAATGATGATATAAGCATTAACGTAAATAAGACTGTAATGAAAACATTATTATATACTAATATATATATATATATATAAAAAAAATATATATATATATATATATATATATATATATATATATATATATATATATTAGTATATAATAATGTTTTCATTACAGTCTTATATATATATATATATATATATATATATATATATATATATATATTAAGGAAAGATTAATGTTATTGCAGGTGCAACACTACACCCCAGAGGTAAATGGTATGGCCAAAATCTTGCATTATTTTCTATATATTTTGAACTTTACCAGATAGTATGATTATTCCTAACAAATATTAACAAGTGAAAAGCAGGCAATCGAATTAAAAGGATCCAAATTTTAAGCACTGAAAAGGACAAGAACCAATAAGATTTGATGTCATTGTCTGATCTGATTTGGGCTCTGTTTTCGAAGGGTGATCAGTCATTTGATTGAGAGTGTAAAACAACTTTCATTCATCATACAGGTGTTTATATCTAACAATACAGAGAAATGACATAGGTAGGATCACTTTCAGAGTTTTTTCCAAGTGATTAACGGTTAAACACTGACAGCCAAATCAAAATCCAATTGAATTTAAATGGCTCACACATTTCCTGAAGGGTAAAACTGCACTGTGCAACCTTAAAGGGACATACTAAAAGAGTTTTAAAATATGTAAGCAAACATGACAATAAAAATTTGAGGTTTTAACTGTTTTGTTCCCAAATTATGTGGGGTGTGATAGTATGTGATCATGACAGTACATCAAACATCAACAGATTCTCTTCACAAAGAACCCTGACCCAAAGTTTCTTGCCGTCGAATGTGACTTCACAGTAAACAAACACAGAGGTCGATGACACCATGACTGTGTTATGCTTCCATCTTTCATCAACTTGCTTTCTGTTTGGGTATCATTTAGTGCCACGTGACAATCTACAGCATGCATATGCATTTGTTTCCCCCCACAAGATTTCTGATTTTAAATATTTGTGAACAGAATTATTTACAATTTGTGACCCCGTTGTGCTTCGGAGCAGATTAAGTCACTCTTAACACACCACACACCACAGGACAATCAGATAAAATAACTGGTACAAGCACCAAGAAGATCAAGACTTTACCTAGCATTGTCGTAAGGGGGAAAATCGTCCCAAATTTGGTCCAGTTATCTTGTATTGCATGGCAACAGTCGTTATCATAATATTTACATTTATTAATTTAGCATTCAAGAGCATTAAACATTTTGCCTTAAGAACTAACAAGTCAAGTCTACAAAGCTACATTTACAAGTGGATATTGTATTCTGCTGCTAGAAACAAGATGAACAGGTTTTTTTTAATAAATATATGCAGGAAAGAATATAAGAGCATTAGGGATTAGTCAGGTGTGTTTTGAGTTGTTCTTTAAAGGTTGTGATGGACTCAGTGGATCGAGTGAAGGCTGAGAGTTCATTGCACCACAAAGGAACAGAATAGGTGAATGTTTTAGAGAGTGATCTGGCACCTCATTGTGGGGGAACAATCAGACGCCGCTCATTAACAGACCATAGCATACGGGCGGCTACAGGTAGCCAGTGGAGTAAGGTTAGAAGGGGTGTGACTTGGGCTCTTTTTGGTTGATTGAAGACGAGACTGCAGCACTCTGGATCATTTGCAGGAGTTTGTCTGCTGGAAGGCCAGCCAGAAGGGCATTGCAGTAGTCCAGCCTTGATAATATGAGTGTTTGGACTAGGAGCTGGACATGCTCAGACAGGAAAGGTCTGATTTTCCTGATGTTGTAGAGCACATACCTGCATGACTGAGAGATTGTTGCAATGTGTGAAGTGATTTTCAGCTGGTCATTAAACACCACCCCAGGGTTTGTAACGAACTGAGTAGGTGTAGGAGTGGATGATCCAAGTTGAACTGTGAAGTTGTGTTCTAATGATGGGTTGGCCAGGATTATCAGAAGTTCTGTCTTGCTGAGATTGAGCTGAAGGTGCCATTTCTTCATTCAAGCTGGATGTCTAAAAGGTAGGCGGAGATCCGCGCAGCAATGGTGGGGTCGTCCAGCTGAAATGAAGAGTAAAACTGTGTATCATCTGCGCAGCAGTGGTATGAGGAGCCATGTGCTTTGATGACTGCATCCAGAGAAGCTGTATATATTGAGAAGAGGAACAAGAACTGATCTCTGTGGGACCCCAGTGGTCAGCTGATGTGATATTGACTCCCCTATACTATAACTATAACTAATATAGTTATAGTTGTCTTTATAGTTTACATTCTTTGTGTGAACCAGCTTTAAATAACGTAAAGTAGTCCTGCCTAGTAATAGACATGCAGATATGTCTTCCTCGGTATAAACGGTATAGTAAATATTCTACTGGTTGACACGTTTCTGTTGTCAGACAATATATACTGTCATGCCCCCAGTCCTACTGACTACAAAACTTCGCATTCAATACTCTCTTTCATTTTTGAATACCTAATTTGACAAACACAAACATAAAATAGGCCAAATTTAAGATGTTGTAAGAATTTGATTTACAGGTTGACACAGGAGGTCTTTGTCAGGGCTGCAATTTACTCTGATCACATGACCTTGAGCTTTAGGTTCAGTGGGGTCAGACACACGCTAATACAGAAATTTGCTCACAATGTACAGCTGGCAGCAGATGGGCTGTCCTCGGCCACACCCACACACACCCTCTAAACAGATGTGGGGGGGGTTTGGACAGCTCTAGGGAATAAGGCAGATTTAGCTGAGCAATTCTAAACACACACACACATGCACAGCTGTCTGCGTTGCATCTGAGTGGCACATGAGTTTTGGAGAGACCCTTCAGAATCAGCAAAGGCAAATGCTCATGATTCCTCTAAAAAAGTTGTATCTTCACAATAATAACTTTTTTCTTTTTTTCACAATAATTATTTCTAACCATCTACCATGATTCCTCTCCTAGCGTTCCATAACCTCAGATTTCTCCAAAACGTTAAAGAGAATTGAGCTGTTACAGTAATGTTTAGTGTAGTAAGACTTTTTTTAGACTTGTAAAAATAACTAGAAGATCGACTGGAAGACTGAAAGAGTTTAAAACTGGAAATCTGAAATTACTTATCTGAAAACCTGTCCTTGAATTTAAACAAAGTCATAATTATTATTGTTTGTTACCTTGGCTGTGAAATTGAGGTGGGATTGAAGGGGAAATAAAGAAATGTTTGTCACCACCACATTGCTGCATTTTGTATTCCTGATCAGTTTGTAACCTGTAGTTGAAACTTAGAATACAAATGAACACCATACTGATAATATACTGAGGTTAAAATTCAAGAAAAATGTATTTTATTAAATTTTGCAAATAATTTTGCAAATAATTAAAATAATTTTATAAAATTAATTTTACATTTTTCATCCGTTTTTTGTCTTCAGGAGCCATTTGTCTTTTTTTTCTCTTAAGGCTTTTTCACATACCCCTGAACTGACCAATAATTAAAAAATTCGATTGTATCAGATGAAAATACATTAACCTGCATCTGGAGAAATCAGGTGAAATTCAATCATTATTGTCTTTGAGTTTCAAGTGAGGTCAGAAGTCATGTTAAGTTGTAAGAATGATCAGTGTTGTATAAACAACTAGGTACATTTTTTTAAGAAAATGTGAGTGGTGCCTGCCATGGCAAAACTCAGGCCAGAATACTTTGCTACTTTGTTATGCTATTAATATGTTTTGTTTAATATGCTAACATGCTAGCATGATAGCTACCAAAATATGGCTTATTTGTGATGTTTTTACGAGGCTGGTAGGGTGTGGAAGTTTCCAGGCAATACTCAAATAAGTCAAATAAGCCCACCCACATGTATCTACAATGTTCTGATGCCGAGATATGGCTTAGTTTTTACATGGTTGCTAGGGTGTAGCTAGACGGTTAACAGGGTAAAACTAATAGACAGGTGTGTATCTGAATCAAACGAAACAAAACTACCTTGAGATATATATATATATATATATATAATTTATGTTGGTTGCTAGGGCATGGCTGGACAGTTTCCATGGTGATAATAAAAAGCTACTTGCCTGACCTTCATCAGACCTTCAGGTCAGATTATGAACATCTGAACGTCACTTACAGTATAGAACCACAAGGCTGTACCGCCATGCACTAACTGGAATGGGATCTCATAATAAAGAATGCATGTAATGCTGTTTCAGAAAATGATGTCAGGAGTGTTTAGAGAGGCAGTTAGAGCTAGCTATAACAACAAGGTATTGTTACTTTTAAAATAGTCATGTCTTAATATCACCCTAACAACTCAAATATTTCCTACATCCCTGCTTTCAATTAGTTGAAACCGTATTATTGTTACAGTTGGAGATGGACAGGCAAGAAAAATAGGCAGAGATGAGGATACAAATATAGTTGTTTTTTATTAGTAAAATCCACAATAAAGCAATAAACATTGGGAACAGGACAAACCACAGGAACTACATTTATACATACAATGACTGACACACCAAAGTGAAACACAAGGGCTATATATACACAAGGCAAGACAAGCTAACAGGTAATAAGGGGCAGGGTTAGTAATTAGCACAAATGAGGGAAACCATGACAACAAACAAAGGAACAGAACAGCAGGGAGACAAGAGGTGAACTACAAATGACAGAAAGCCCCGGCAAGAATGTAACAATTAATAATCTTCAGATTAATCATTAGGATCATAGCCTAAGACCTCAGTATATAAGACTTGTCTTCTGCCTGTTTTATCTGAGCTAACCTCTCACTTATTCTGTTGTTTACACACGTAATCCTGCCTCGTGAGGTTAGTAGGCAAGTTTGTGGCCAGATTACCGGCCAGCAAAGGGTTAGGGAGCTACAAATTATTCCATATTCCAGAACAAAGGCAGAAGACAAGAAGAAAATGAAGGAGAAGGATTTCAGCTGATAACACGGTACCCTTTGCCGAGCCTGTGCCCTCTTCAATGAGGCTGATTAATAGGTTATTCCAGTCTCCTCTATCTTGGCTAATTGGATTATTGCAGGGATTTAGGGAAATGAATTTAAGTGAGTAGGTTCCAAAACTCTTACTTTCCTAAATGAAGATTACTAAACTGAGAAGTTGTTATATATAACAGTTGTCCGCACACCACTGGTTGTGTCCAACTTAAGCGTGTATACATGCACAAGTATGTTAAATAAGCAGACAAAGGTACTTCAGTAATTTGGCAGGCTCTTTTACAAATGAAAATAAACTTTAGGTATTAAATTTACTAACACAGAGATTATACCGGTCACTCTCATTTTGTTATGCACATAAACAATGTTGAGGCAGTTGTGGCCTACTGGTAAGTGAGTCAGGCTTGTAATCAGAGGGTTGCTGGTTTGATTCCAAAGCTGGCATGTAGCAACTGAAGTGCCCATGAGCAAGGCACCTAACCCCCGATTGCTCCCTGGGTGCAGCAGGAGCGTTCACTTCTCACCAGTGATGCAGCGGTCACATTTTGGGTATGGGTTACCATATCTGACATATGTCACTTTCACTTTTTCACACATTTTACTCTATTCAGCCTGCACTCATTTTGTGTACATTATGATGTCTTGGTGGTTTTCTTTTCCTAACAGATTTTTGACAGTTACCTAATTTTGCTTTTCTATGTAAAAGCTAGTAAGCTACATTAATGTCAACATAGACAGTTACTTTCTAAGACAGCATCCTCACTAAAATGAAACCTTTTTAACCTTTTTAATGAAAGTTTTAATTACATTGAACAATCTTTCATTAATGTTTAGGTATTGAATAAAATACATCCATCAACATTTTTATCTAGTCCACCATCTTGGGTAGATTTTTTCACTAAACTTGCTCCAGTGCATTCAATAATTGTTTTCTAATAGAGATACATATGCTGCTATGTTGGATTTTTGTCAAAAGTAGGTTTTAATAAGCAACATTCATGCGTACTGCCTTTTGTTCCAAACCCATTTTTTTAGCATGGCACATTTCCAAAAATGGCTACTGGGACGCTCTAAAACATCTCTTCAAAAACAAATGACCAGAGGTAGACAAAACTTTAAAAAGTAGAATAATTAAATCAAACAAGTATTTACAAGGTAGATAGCAAGTGTTTTCTATGCAAAAGTATTCACAATTGTTGTTAAATGATCACAGAAATCATTACTGATGGCTGGCAATCTGTCTCTATAGTTGAACATAAATGTAAATGGCAGTAATGGGCAACAGACATCATTTTAACAGCATCTGCCCTGAACAATATACTTTCATCATTATAATTTACATGGTGTACCTAAAAACCTACATACTGTAGCCACATTGATAATGTTTTGCTAATAATAAATGTGAATTATCACGACAACAGAAAGACAGTACTGCAGGTTACTTTATAGCTAAGCTGACATGCACAAATTTGCTGCAAAAAACAAAGTTGTAAAGACTGAACTTATCACCTGCTTGTATGTATTGGATGAGGTTTCACACAGTTATAATACAACAATACTGCGCTGCATGCATACTTTGTTGGAGAACAATGTCGGGTGATTCTATAAAATAAAATCCAATGTGTAATGGAGAATATATTAATATTTCTCTGACTTATGTTTCTGGAATAAAAGTGCAAATGAATGTTATATTTTGAACGCTTGGCATGGAAAATTCAGCAGTGAGCCTGGCTGAATTCAGAACTGATGCAAAATTCATAATAAAAGAATAATAAAGGTATGATCATAATAAATTACCATAAAAAATGTATTTTTCCCTACAGAGTTGCTCTTCACTGTAGCATAACATTATCACAATGTCCTGAACTAAAAACACTTAGTTTTTAAAAGTTGAAGACCGTTTCTTCCAGGTGAGGGGCAAGGTTGTTCACAGCCAGGATCCCACAGGTGAGGTCTCTCAATGAATTCAGACTGAAAGCCAGTTGGTGTGGCTGCCATTAGGCCAAGAGCAGGTCTAATGAAGGATGTGCCACCCAGCTGGAGCTGAGAGCAACTGCTTCACACACACTTGGATTGACTAATAAAGGTCTGGACAGTGTCTGTATATCCTTTAAAAATAACATCTGGACTCACTGCATGCATGTTACAGCCTGAGGGTGCAGCTGGTCTAAGCATTTTTAAGACACACTCACTATCCTACTTGACTTCAGCCGAGTGACACCTATATCTGCTGTCCTCTAGTATAGATAATGCGTCGGTAAACACTCTCATCCAAATCTCAAGTCCAGATTTTAAAATATAGAGCCAATGATTGTTTGAGTCGATCTCCGATCATAGCATGCAACATTCAGACAAGCAAGGCATGACTGACAGGTTTCCACAGCGTTCCTATTTATTTCTTCTCTGGAGCTGTTTTCTGTCAGAGAGCATATTGATTTTTCCATAAAGAAAGAAAACAAGCAGGGCTGGGGGTCTGTGCCAGATCAGCACAAATTAAAGCAGAAGATGTAAAGGCCGCTGTCAGCCCATCAGTGGTTATAGCTGACAACACCTTGCTCTCTTTAGAACAACACATCATCTGATCATCATAAAGCTAAAGAAGAGACAAAGACATTGAGCTTTTGATAGGGAAGATGGACTCAGTGGACTGAACGCAGGTACTTATTTATTAACGCCATGAGTGATTTTTCTTTATCAAACACAAAATAACCACATTAAAACAAATACCTCCATCTGTCACTCCTTTAATACCAAAAACAGTTTTGAACTGTATGCATGTTGACTTTAAAAAGCATTTATTGAAATAAAAGCTTAGGAGAAAATGGTTTATGAGTAGAATAATGCTGAGAAAAAATAATGCTGTGAGCGATATTCAATATAATATATGTAGAGTGTCTGCCTGGTAAATCCCAGTTGTCAGACTGTCCCAATTGTCAAACTAATAACTGTGATTATTTAATTCTGTCTGGTTTGTTCGTATGACTTTATAAAGTAATTTATTCACATTTAAAGCTGCAAACCGTAACTTTTGCCTCTCTATCACCATCTCTGTTTGAAACTTAAAACTGCAGGTTATTTTATGTACTTATGTTTACAAATGTTGAAGTCAAACTGACATTTCCCATGAAATCTGACCAGCAGCTCAAATTATAAATCATTAATATAATCTTACCATTTTGAATCAGGGTAGCATAAAGGACAATTTTGAACACTGATCTGCCATGTTCTTGCTAAATAATTGTTATTTTAACCAAAAAAGTTACTGATTGCAGCTTTAACTTTGACAGAATTCAAGTAAAAATGACATGAAAAGATTATATCCTAAATCCTTCATATATCTTTCAATAAAATAAATTAATCATTCACACTTGATTTATTTTTATCTGTTTGGTGAAAAATAAAGTCTATATGACAGGAGGTTAGTTAATGATGTCAGCTGAGATGGCATACTTTATCAAATACATTTTGATAAAATATTTCAAAGACTTGATTATTTTACTTTTTGGAATAATGTGCCCCTGTGAATCACTCACATGAAGACAGTGTGATTACTACAGTGTGTACTCTGAGAGTCACAAAAAACATTTTTTTAATGTTAATTGACACCTTTAGGAGAGAGTGGGCAGGAAACAACTCAAGCATCTGAACCTCCCACACAAGCACCACAACTTGACATCAGACCACATGTACTAACCACTAGGCCACAGCCCTGTCAATCATTTCTTATTCATAATTTCGAAACAAGTGACAGTGAATTTATCCTGCTCATGTGCACAGCATCATCATTCATGTTTAATAGTGTGTTAATAAGTGAATTACAGCCTTTATAAAAAAGCCATGCTGAATACTTATGACAAGATTAAGGCTAGCTGCTAGATCATTTCCAATGTGACCCTATTAAACAGCGCCTGACAAACTTATATTTCTGGACTGGTTAGTTAAGGTGACAAGTGACAAGAATATTACAGAGAAATTTATTTTCTTGTTACTGTGGAGCCAAATCTCAAGAAGTCTTTATACATTTCAACCATTTGCTTTTGCAAAGTGGAAAATGTTTCTGCATGTTGTTAGCTTGTATATAGTCATCACCCAAACAGTGACAGATGCCTGTCTGTATCAGCTCAAAGCACAGGGGCTGTGGTCCTCTGGGGATGCATCTAGGGACAGTTTGAGACTTTTACAAAATAATTTATTATATTTTATACTCTATTTTTCACCAAACCTATTCACATGCCTTCAGAACACTTGCAATATGTCATAAATGTAATTATTTCATTAAGCTTTTGTGTCCTTTCGAAGCTTTAGCAGAGAAGGTCCCAATCCACTGGTTTTTAAAAATCCCTGTATTGGTTTAGAAGAAAGAAAGCCATCAGGTGTTAACAACACAAGGGTTAGTAAATATTAACTAGTTATCATTTTTGGGTGAACTCCCTTTAACATTGAATCAAAACAGTGATGTACCAACTTCGATATAAAGTCAGAAACCCTCTATGCATACTTCCCACGATAAATCAATAAAAAAATCACAAAAAACAGAAATAAACAAAAGAAACATTACTAAAAGCCAAAGACCTGAGAGAAACAGAAACAGTGTTTCATAAGAGTACAAAGCACATTTAATCTTTCATCTTTCTCTTAATATTTGCAAATTTCCCCTTGGGCTCCTGAGAAAAGGCCTCACAGCGCAGCTGAGCTCTTATCTGTCTCCTCCACATTTAGGGATGCAGCTTGGCTCCCTCAGTAGCAGCCCGACTTCGCTAACTAAAGCCTCTGGGACACGTGGGGTCCAGGGCCCTTATTGTTCAAGGCAAGACAGAGTGTCAAGGGAGACGCCTGAGTTAAAATACTAAAGGGAAAAGAACTCAGTACAAGCAATTCATTCAGCCAAAGGAGTGTGAAGAGTGACCCTTTCAGCAGTTACAACAGTTTGGAAATCGGCCCCCTCAGGACATACAGTTTTAGGAATTTAATGTTAAGACACTTCAAATTTATTCCTTATTCCAGCCTGCCAGTTTATCAGCTGTGTATTGTCTGGATATGAAAGATTAATTATTCCACTATTCATAACCCCCTCATGGGAATCTGTAGTATCTGTAGTTATCAGCCTTTGTCTGTGCTTTAGCATGTGCTTGGACTCCTCAACCTACACGATAAACTACAAGTCAAACTAATGAGAGTACCAATAATATAGTACCTGGGAATATGTAAAAGCATTAATACTTATTTTAAATATTAAAGTTGCAATCCATTATTTTTAGCCATCTCTGTTTGAAACATGAAACTGCTACTTGTTGAGTTATTAACGTAGGTGACAAGTTTAAATTCTAAACAACTGCTGTAAGAACAAGCTACAAAAGCTACACCATTCTCAGTACCCAAACGTGATATAGCAGCCGGATCTTCTTATTTCTGTTTACAGACGGGTAAACAGAATCGAGGTCAGGTATGGAGACCATTTTGAACTATCATGTACTTGCTAATATTATTTTCATGTGATGTTAAACTTATTTATATCAAATATTATATTGTTTGGATTAAGTCACAATAGCATGACAAACTGAAGTTAGTAAGGAGTAAGGTGCTCAGTAAGGTGACAGAAAAAACACCCCAGTTCTGATATACTACTTTTTTAATACTGTTTTTGAAATGCTGAAAATCACCTAGCCAATCAAAGTAAAGGACTGGAACTATTTGTTATATAAGCTATATTATACATCTGTAATCACAGATGCACATAACAGCTTCTACACCCCCACAGGAAAGAAAGAATCACAGATCAGCTCTCTAATATCTCAGTTATTTCTCCTAGACAGCAATGAGATTAAATGGAGAGCAAATGGAAACTTTTGCTTAAGTCTCCTGGGTCTCAGATATTTCTCCTGAGAAAAGACCCAGAAATCTCACAAATGTCTTCATTAGAATTTCAGAAACAATCTCAGCAGTGTTCTAAACTGAGCTCAGATTTGCTAAGCCTGCATTCAAAAGTCAAAGCTACTGAATATTTCAATATGAACTTCAAACATTCTTCATCAAATTTAACCCTAATCCAGATTATTTCAGATACAATCTACACAAATTTTCAGCTTCATACTCTTTAATGTTTTTCAGTCTCGTTTGTTTTCATTTCTCCTGAACAAAACTGATACTGAAATTAAACACAACTGAGATCTTTCAAAACAGACTTATCCAGAAAATTAGAACTGAATGAATTCTTCGCAACTAAGAGTCAGAACTCTGTTTTACAATAGAAATCAAAGGGTTCTTGTAATTTTTAGCAAAGGTTTCAGATGTTAAGAGCAGAAGAATTCACAGCACGTATATTCAGTCTCACATGGTGAAAAACATTTAGCCAGAACAAGGGATCTATTGTTTTAAAATCCATAACTCTACCCTTTCATTCACAATCAATTACATTTAAATAAAACATAATTAATTTTCAGCACCTCTCACACACACAAAAAAAAGGCTATCGATAACACAACCCAGACCCAAATTCCGAGATTCACATCAAACTAGGGAAAATACTGCTTGACTCAGAACAAAACCAGTAGGAAGAGGTACGCTAGAGAGTGTAGCAGCCAGAATAATGGATAGAGTCCAGGGGAGCTATCTTCCCCGGGCAGAAAGTCACTGGGGATGCCGACACAGAGCGACTGCAGTGAACAGCTATCTGCTGTGGGAGTGGCTCTTCCATTCTCTTTGATTTGGCTTTCGTATCATCTCTTAAAAAGATGTCAGTTCTGCTTCAGCAACACTTAAGAATAGGAGCTTTGTGATAAAATGCTGGTTATTAAATAGATCTGTCTATTTGCATGTTAATAATGAGCTTTAAGAATCATCTCAATGCGACTCGCATTGGAAGGAAGTGGATTTGTATGCAGGTGTTGTGTGGCCATTTGACTTTTTGAACGACCTTGCCAAACTTTAAATGTACAGAATGAGGCAAATGTTTTCTTTTTTGTGGATATTGGAACTTGACGTATGGATATTCTGGCTCTAATACTGATGTCATGATTTGGGAGTGAAACAATCACGAACATTTTAGAACAAAATATTTTTGATTTTGATTTTTCTCTGTGGATTCAATCCAAAACATGGCCATATATGTGAAAACTTGTCATGTTAAAGTAATGTTATTATGTTTAGTTGCACGGCCCTCTGGAATACTGGATTCTGATAGGTCAGTTGCACCTCAAGCACCTAAGGCACCTCTACCATAATACATAAACACAATAAAGTTTTAATAATCTAACATATGATAAACGTTCCAGGTTTATTTTGTGATAATGGTCGCCTGACTGTGAATTATAACTTAGTATAAGTGTAAATATAGTGCATGTTCGATGACTGATATTGTTATGTGCAAAGAATCAACAAAAACTACTCAAATAACATATTTGACTAGTAATTACAATAATATGCTGCTAAGCTTAAACACAATGAAAAGGTGTTCTTTTTCAAATGTATCAAGCCTTAGCTACTTCTTTATAAATGCAGTAGCCTGCTAGCCATGTTTACTTCCAGATCAAAAAGGATTGTGCATCCACATGACTTCTGTTCAGACTCTTGAACATTTCAGTACTCACTTCAGTTATAGAATTTGAAACATAAGCAAAACCTCTTTAATTGTAGCCCCTTAAGCACAACTCTCCTGCTCTGGAAATGAAATTGTAAAGCGCTTGTTTATTCCTATTCGATGTGCTGTCAGAACTCTGTATCATAAGAGTGATGACTGATGTTAAAGGTTCTAAGCTGGATCTGCATCAAGTCACAACTCAACAAAGAACTGACAAGACTCAAGAAATGAACCAGTGAACTGTCACAGCATAAACAGTGGAAAATATGGAGTGTTTGCTTTGTAAACACCTCTTGAATTTGTACAGCCAATAGTGTGCTTTACACGCCTGACAAAACCATTGAGTCCTCAAATGTACCTGTTATGACTCTCTCCACTTTAACTGCAGCTCTTCTGTCATTTGAACATGCAGCTAAGAAATCCCGACCCTCACCTCTCATGCAGCCACCCCGTGCCTCCTCCATGGCCTCCACCCACACAGCTCACCATTTTCCATTTATTTGCCCGTATAACTATAAAAATCTGTCAGGGGCGAGTGAAGATTGGGGCTTTCTCGCTCCTGTGGACTCCGGGCCCTTAATGCAGAAGTCTGTTTTTATTATTCTTGCCAAAGGAACACTATTTCATCAAGCGCCCCGTTCCAGCAGCAGAGCGGAGAGGAGATGGACCCGGTGCTCTAGCTATATTTCTTCCAATCAAACATCCTGTGGCAAGGAAAAAAATGAGTGGGCGCCATCAAAGACCCAGAATAATGCTGCCACCTTTTATGTAAAAGGAAAGGACTGATGGACAAATACAGGAAGGAACGACAAGTTTAATGGCGTGTGTTGAGGGGCCTGAGATTGGAAAAGTGACAGGGAGATTCGGCCCTACTTGGTGTAATATAAATTGCGGGGGTCCTGCCGTAAAAAGGCTTTTATCTGGAGTGAATATGGGATGTAATGCGTGGGTCAGGGTTAAGTCATTTTCTCCGGCAAGTTAAGCGAATAATGAAAGCGAGTCTTGGAGGAGAAGGAGCAGAGGCTGAGCCAGTTTGTCTTCATTTATTATTCCAAATCTCCTGATTTTGGCATGGCAGCGTGGTGTGCAGTGACTCGCGCCAGTGGACGACGTATCACTTAATTTACACAAGGTAATGAAAGCAGGGAACGAGAGGACAAAACAATTTACCTGCTGACACGAGAAGCAGTGATTTGCGAACACGGGGGTTAGTGGCAGAGCGGGCAGAGGGCCAGGAGGAGAAGACGAAAATGGGGGCCCACCGTGTGTGATCACAGCTGCGATGATGGGCTTGCACACACATGCTGCTGAGTGGGCGACACACGGTCAGGCAGAGTTACATGAGGAGGCAAGACAAGACAAATTTTCTCCAAAAATGTTTGAGTGAGAAAATAATAGAACAGACAAAAATGAGAACAAAATTTAGTTTGTACTTGCATTTACCCTTTATAAGTAACATTATAAATAGTGTTAATTTTCTTTTAAATATTAATGAACCTTGCATTAACTTTAAAGAACAAATTACAGGTTTTAAACTTTATCTGATTCTACAAATCTATTAAATATAACAGCCGTTTAGTTTTTTCTGATGTTTTTAGCTGCTAATAAAATGCGTAAATTATTTATTGTTTGGGTAACATAGCCATAACCACAAAATAAACCATAATTAAAAACATAAAACGACAACAAACTTTTTACAACAAACTGTAAAACGCACCAGAGTTGTGAAATCACAGAAGATCTAATGTGGAAAGAGGATCTTTAGAAAAATTACTTTGATATTGCCTGGTTTCATAAAAGCTCTCACACTGTAAATGTCCAACACAATCTTATTGTGTTTTACGTTTTAGTAAGTTGATGGCTAATTTATATAGGCCAACATTTGTTCAATCTCACTCGTACAATCTGCTTTCACTCTAGCAATGGTTAGGGGTGGACCTTTATGCTTGCTTTTCTTTTAGAAATGTATGTTTTGTACAAATAAAATATATACAGATATATACAGATAAATATTATGGATTCAAATGAAATCGCTACTCATAAAATAATTACATTTTCATTTAAGATCAGGTAGAAATATGTGATAGTATTGATAAATAGTGTCCTTAAACAAGTAAAACGTACTGTACAATAACATAGTTTTAATATTGTAATAAGATAAGATATTTGATAAGATTCCATACTTTAACTTAGAAAACAAATATCAAAATTTATATTGGAAACAGGCAGCGTCACACCTTTTCTATAACATAAACACAACAAAACTATATATATATATATATATATATATATATATATATATATATATATATATATAGTATAAACACAGACCTACTGCATGTTCACCTCATTCTCTGTTATGCATACAGACACAGAAGACCAATCAAGATTTAATGAACAGCAAACTGAAGGATCCAATAAGAGACGGAAACTGCCATTCTTAGACGCTGTCGCCTATGAGAATCGCAGTAATTTCCATCAAAACGACGCAATAGATTTCTTTATCCCTGTAGCAGCTCAACCTCTTACAGTTCCCCTGATCAAGACCAGAGCACAAATTACTGAGCTGTTGTTTTAAGAACAGCGATCAATTACTGTGCAAAGCCCTGGAATTAAACACATTTATAAACAAATGGATGAAGGAACAGTTCTCCCCAAACATCCATGCTCCAGTCCCCCTTGTTCTCTGCAGGGTCACAGGACACTGGTGTCTGTCCCAGCATCTTGGGCCGTAGACAGATAGATCCATTGTTACTTAATGGAAGCATTCTTACAATATAAACTTGCTAGCTGGGATTTAAAATTATTACAAGATGAATCTATTATTTAAAATCTCACACAGTACAGATGTCCAACATCTGTCTTTGCATTAAACTAGATCACTTTTGGTTTTATGTTATATCTTAGTTAGCAGTCTTAGTTAGCGGTCATTTTTTTTGCTGCATTGGAAAATGTAAAAGGTATATGGTTTTGGTTTAAATTACTGATGTCTTAGCAAACTGACAGGACAAGTCCATCTTTACAGCTTTTGTCCTCCAGTGAGCAAGACTGGAAACTGTAAGAAGGAACCAAAAACTATTTTGGTGCTTAAAACAGTCAAAAAAAAAAGGTTTTACACATGTATACATGATGTTTCAGATGGCACCCTTGCAAAATCCCTGAAATAAATTGCTTACTTCATGTACACAGGGTCATTGATTCAATAATACGACTTATTATTATCTTTATTTTAATTTTTTTATTTAGAATTTTGCAATAAGTATGCAGTTCTCCTGTAATGTAAAACAAAATGAGTATCCCATCGTTGGCCATAATCTTTTATTAGATTAGATATGTTGTTTTATAAAGACAGGAATTATGTTTAAAGGAAGTTTACTGAACACAGATTTACATAAAGCTCAATCACATTAACTATGCATTGTAGCAGTGTGTTAACTCATATGGGCAGAACTCTTGTTCTTGACACACACATGGTCACACAGTACACATTCACATGCACACATACCCATTTTGGGTTTTCATGCTTTAAGGGGTACATTCCATAGACATAATGGATTTTACACTGTATAAACTGTATATTCTATCTTCCTACACTAAACCTACCCCTAAACCTAACCTCACAGAACATTTTATGCTCTTTTAGATTTAAAAAAAATCTATGCAGACCTGCAAGTGTGAAGCTCTCCTTGTGTACAGTTATCCTTGTGTAAAGTATGAATACCTGCAAGTGTGAAGACCTATGTGACTCCTGAGAGCACGGACACAGACAGGACATTGCACACCATGCCAGTTACCAGTGCTTGTTTCTCCTACTTTTGTTTCTTCCAATCTGTTTTTCCTACTACTAACATGTGTTTCCAGTATATTCCCACTGTTAATTGCAGTTGTCAAATTACACACACAAGACAACGAAATCATCACCTTTGTCAGCAAGTCAAACCTTGGTGTTTTGGCACAGACGTAAAACACTATCTAACTTCACTTTTACGCACAATCTCCGTCCTACAGGCCATGAGGGAAGGGACAGGTTTGCTTGTGTCTGGAAATTCACTCCACTGCCCTCTCTCTGTAATAATACAGAATTCAGATATCATGCAATTACAGTCTTTTCTCCAGCAAAAATAAATCTTGCTGTCATCTATCAACTCCAGGTCAACTGGGCAATATCATTAAAGAATTCAACATGCTGCTTCAGGTTTCAAGTGGAGTTTATTGTCATTTCAACCATATACAAGTACATAGTGAAACGAAACAAAGTTTCTCCAGGATCTAGGTGCTACATAAACACTGAACAACACAGAACTACAAGGCTGCATAATTTATACATAATTTATACACAAAGTGCACAAGTGCAAACATGTGCAGACAGCACAAGACAGTTCAATGACTTCTGAGGCAGACAATGGACATTGTCCCAGTGCAGTGCCGACCAGCACACAGTCCTGTCCCAGAGTGATCCTGGTGAAATAAAGAAGTGTTAACTGAAATAAATTGATAAGGGCTATCGTCTTTTCCAGAAGACGGCATTCCATCTATGGTTTCTGCTTCCCTACCCACATAACCCATTTCTTATCACCCAGTGCTGAAGCAGCAACCCTTTGTACAACTTTAACATCTTGTCTTGACAATATCTGCCCTCTCACCTCCAGGCCAACATGTGCAACACCCTTTACAACACCCTCATGTGCAACACCTTCATCTTTTCTCAGTTCCCTCTACCTCCCCCCACTACATCTCTGACTGCCAATGCCTTTGCCAGTTTTTTCTCAGATAAGGTGGCAACCATCAGCAACCAATTCTCAGCACCACACATACCAAATCTCTCTTTCCCTTCCTGCCATAAACACTCTCTTTTTCTCCTCTTAATGAAACAGACATCTCCAAATGTCTCCTTTCCAACTGTCTTACCACCTGTCCCTTGACCCTATCCACTCACATTTATTGCAAGCAATCTCACTACTGCCTGAACTCATACACATTCTAAACATTATTCTAAACAACTATAGACCACACTCAAAAAAGTGCTGGGTAGTTTTTGTAAACACTTTATTGGGTTGATTGTGCTGGGTCATAATTCTGGGTTGTTTGGGGTACAGTAAATACTTTGCTGGGTTGTTCATGCTGAGTCAAATGGGTTTTGAGGGGGTTATTCACAGCTGAACATCTGGTTGGGTTATTTTGACCCAGTTACTGGCTCAAAATTGTTCATTCTTCGCTGGGCTTTCTGGATTCTTCACTTGCCTTCAGACTTGTGGTTCTTCACACTTGTAGGTCTTTACACTTGTAGAACTTCACACTTGCAGGTATTCATACTTGCAGGTCTTTACACAAGGATAACTATACACAAGGAGAGCTTCACACTTGCAGGTCTGCATAAAAATACTTTTTTTTGAAAATCTAAAAGAGCATAAAATGTTCTGTGAGGTTAGGTTTAGGGGTAGGTTTAGTGTAGGAAGATAGAATATACAGTTTATACAGTGTAAAATCCATCTTCAGCTTCAGCTCACAGCGGTCAGGATTTTATAGTAAGTTAATATGAATATTTACCTATATTTTATATATATTTCTACATTTATTTTTAATAGTGCCAATCATTCAGTAATTAATTGTGAATTTAAAAGATAGAAAGTGCGCACATTAAAACAACACGGATCACTTTATGTTTTGTCTTAGTGCCCCACACGTAAAATCTGGCAGGAAATACACACACACAAGTTTTGTGAGGAAAAAGTCCAATTTAAGAACTTCAGAAGAAGCGAAATGTGTAGGTTCATTGTCTGTGTATGTCTTCTGTAATGTTTCTGTCAGAAACCAGGATCATTTGATCAAAAATAATAATAACTGTCGAGAGCTTTATAATTGTACCAGTAAATGAGTGCACGTGACGTGCAATCTTCCCTGCTTAAACGACAACTAACGTAATGCAAAATACAACATAAATTGCTAGGATTTGTATGAATACTGTAGCTCTGTGTGGCCAAATTATTTTGTGATTATCTGTGAATTTAACAGTGGTATGATTTAATCTGATTACGTTATAAGTGTAATGTAAGCTAAGGTTACCTACAGTAATTGTGTAGCATTGTGTAGCGTTATGAGGCTCAGGGTGAGGAGTGAACACACACTGCAAGTCGTGAACACACACACCTGGAGCAGTGGGCAGCACACTACTGCGCCCGGGGAGCAATCGGGAGTTAGGTGCCTTGCTCAATGGCACTTCAGTTGCTACCTGCCAGCACTGGAAGGTTTTATTATTATCATTTTTTTTATATTATCATTATTATTATTAAGTTCTAATTATTATCATTATTATTATTGCGATATAATATGCCCAAACACGAGGCCCTGTAGAAAGCATACTGGACACTCAGAGAGGAGTTCGGCGTGGGACTCATGGGACTTCCAAGTCAGTGGCAAAGCACTATTCCAATGCGCTAATGGGCCAGCAGTGTAAAGACTTGGCAATAACGGCTCAAGGGCCTATGCCTTTGAGAGGGTCGGCTAGCGCAAACAAAGGCTGCCAGCCTGTCACAATTGGAGTGGGGGACCCTCTGTAGCGAGGGTACCAACACTCAACCCCGAGGACGATATCCAAGGGAAGCTAGAAGGAGAGTTGGCTTCTACGCTCAGAACAGCGTCCTTGATCGAGCTCTAATGAGGCCAGGCCTTCCTGTACCTTCCAGAAGGTCCTAATTTCCGCAAGAAAGCACACCTCAACCCAGCACCTCAACTCACACCTCAACCCAGCACCAGCTTCTCGCGCCACCAGGGGAGATCTAATCTCTCTATGGTGCAAGACATGACCTCCAGTAACTCCAATGTCTTTAACTCCCCAGTAACCCTATTATACTAGCGTGCGCACCTGATGCACATTAGGCAGTGTCGCAGGCCAATTTCATTAGTGTGATTAGACACGAGTTCAGACACCGGTCACTCCGAAGGCATTCCCCATAGCATCAAGCTAGATACAGTGTCAAGTTCCCTCGAAAGGGAACTATGGGTTTTGTGAGTTAGTGAGTTTCACCTAATGATTATCAACCAGAAGGTGATGGAAATCTGCAACAATCATCACCTGCACCTTTGTGTACCATGACCAATATGACATTGGCAGACCCTACTTCTCTCTATTCAAAAACATCACCGCACATTAAAAATAGATGGATGCAGTAAGCACCACTTGACACAAAGATGGACTTCTTTAATACTTTTTGAATCATTTAAATGTCTGCTTAACTGCCTGGTTGACTGCTTTCTGTGTGGAAAAAAACTCATTGAAATCATATTCAAAATCACAATCAAAAGGCATGTTGTTGTATTATTGTGTTACAGAACAACAGTAATTATAATATTGCATTTTTTTGTTATTTCTTAATTTATGTTTGTTATTAATAAATGTAAAACTGAGACACAAATGTAAAAGGAAATAACCCAATGTATAGGTAATATAGTTCCTGTATAAATGTATAAAAATATAAAATGTATAACCTGAGTGTACTGTAAGTCACTTTGGATGAAAACATCTGCCAAATGCATAAATGCAAATGTAATATTTAACCCAGAAAGAATCACTCTTGCCGGGTTATCATTTGACTTAATCACTCACTGGTTGAGTCGAATGAAATAACCCAGCACATGAGTAATATTCAACCCAGCAAGAGAGTAAGTTTCACCACCGGTTGGGTCACATGAACAACCCAGAACCAGCACCTGGGTCAAACCAACCCAGCACATGTTCTGTCCAATAGTGACCCAGCAGTGGTGTTAAGGTTGGGTTGTTTTTAACGCAGCAATTTTTAGAGTGCAGTTTCACTCCTACCTTTCCTTTCAAAGGTTCTTGAAAATGTTTTATTTAATCAGCTCTCTTCTTATATCTCACAGAACAACCTACTTGCTATCCAGGATTCAAAAAAGGATATTTCATGGAGACTGCCCTCCTGTCTGTTGTTAAAAAAATATGCCAGGCAAGAGCCAATTCCATTTCATCTGTCCTAATTCTTCTTGACCTCTCTGCCACCTTGATACAGTGAACCACCAGATCCTGTTGTCATTTCTCTCCAACCTGGGCATCACTGGACCTGCACTCAACTGGTTTAACTCATATTTCAGAGACAGATCCTTTAAGGTATTATGGACAGGAAAGAAGTCAATGTCACATCAGCTGAGCTCTTGGGTTCTCCAGGGATCAGTTATTGCTCCTCTCCTCTTCTCAATATACACAGCTCCTCTGGGTTCAGTCATTAAAGCACACAGCTTCTCACACCATTGTTATGCAGATGACACACAGCTTTACTAATCATTCCAGCCGGATAATTCCAGCTGTATAAGCACGCAACACAGCTCCTAGTCCAAGCACTCATAATATCAAAGGCTGGACTACTGAAATGGCCTTCTGACTGGCCTTCCAGCCAACACAACCAAACCCCTGCAAATGATCCAGAATGTAGTAGCACGTCTGGTCTTCAATCAACCAAAGAGAACCCACAACCCCCCCCCCCTTCCCTCCTCCTGTTCGTACTCCACTGGCATTAAATTTAAATCTCTGTCTCTGATCTGTAGGACAGTGACCGGAACTTCACCCTCCTATCTTAACTTACTCCTTTAGAGTACATCCCCTCTCAACAACTATGTTCTGTATACGAGCAACATCTGATTGTTCCCCCACAATGAGGTACCAGATCACTCGCTAAGACATTGACATACTCCATTGACGTTCCGTCCTGGTGGAATGAGCTCCCACCCTCCACCTGATCTGGCAAGACCATCACAACCTTCAAGAAACTACTTAAAACACACCTGTTTCACAGACACCTGACTAATCCCTATAGTTCTGATGTTCAACCTCACTTTACAAACGTAAAAAAGAAAAGTCATCTATAGTTCATCCTGTCCCTAGGATCAGAACTATTCCCACTTGCAAATGTAGCTTTGTAGACTAGGCTTGTTGGTTTTTAGGGCAAAATGTTAAATGTTGTCTTTCTTTGTAAGCAGCTTTGGATAAAAGCAGATGCAAAAAAGAAAAAATGTAAATGTAGAGTGTGTGTTAGGGTTAGGTTATATTGTTTTTGACTAGTGTATAGAAACAGTAGAAGACGGAATGTCCCATTTAGATATATAAGTAAACGAGTTTGTGTCTGGTGAGTGTTGTGAGTGACATTAAGGTTAGATATATTTGTGTAAATGTTTCCAAGATACTTGTGTTGATCTTTGTTTAATTTATATAACGGAAATAAATATTACATTAGACATTAGAAATAATTAAGGTAATTAGCTTAAATTAGCTGTTATATATTTCTCTTATTAAACTGATAATTATGGCTCTGGATACTAATTAGTGGTGCTGAATTTTGTGACTTTATAGCTCCTCATCAGAATATTGTAGAGGGGTGGGCTCATATCAATCAGACTGGAGAAATGTAAAGAATTATGTACGAAACCATAATGTCCATGTGTGTTTATTTAGGTATCAGATTTCACATAATTGCATCACAGCATCAATACTTTTAGTGATGTCACCCCAAGAAAACAGCCACAATGTTTTTCTAGCATGTTTCCACAACACCTGAGAGGAACATCACAGCTGTGTGATGTTACACAACACAGCTGTTTCAAGCAGCATTCCTGAAAATATATTACTAAAGTCTTCAAATCCATAAGAAATCCTAGAGGAATGTGTCCAGTGCCTTCTTGAAACTGTGCCATAAAGAATCAAAGCGGTTTTGAAGGCAAAAGAGTGCTCAAGTACTAGAATTGGTACTTAATAAAGAGGCCAGTGAATGTATATGACCCTTTATAGAGCCTGAATGAGCAAGTCAAAAGCAAAGAATTTGCCAAGAAGCTAAAAACTCCATGAGCTGTTAATAGAGATAAAAAACTTTATTAGTTTGGTAAGATGTATTTTATAGCAAATGTGTAACAGAGAAAACATGAGTCATGACTTTAAATGTAAAAGGATCTTTCGATTCAGTTCTGATAAAACAAAATTTTGTATGTTTGAGAGTTAATATAACGACTTTTATGTCATTCTGTTTCACTGTGATGTTCAGACACTTCACAGACCTTTAATTTATGTTAAACAGAGGAAGAACAAATCACATAAAATCTTCACTTGTCTAGTTGTAATTTTAGTCACAACTTAATGAGATGAAAGTTTTGACCATGTAACTTCATTTTACAGGCTGTTGTGATTGGCAGTCACAGCCTCACTGTGAACGTCTGGAAAGCAGCTGCAGGTGTGTCGTTACAAGGGCAATTGAGCAATGCCACAATTTTGATGTTTGGGTAACTCGGTTCTAAGTGTTGTCAGTGTTGTTATGGGTTCTTCAGATGACCTTCATGTTGTTGTGTTTAGACATGATATAATCACAGTGTCATTGCTGTGTGGATTATCACATGATAATATGACAAGTTTTGCCATAAATACTCTTTGCATTACAAACAAACTTCTAAGACACATGCACAATAACTTCTCTGTCTAAATGGGGACATTTCATAGAAATATTGTTTTTATGCACAGCTAGTTACAAACAATATAACCTAGCCCTAACCCACACTCCAACCCTAACCACTAATAAAATACCTTTTTCACTAACTGTAATTTAATAAAAACTTTATTATATTTTTTAGTTTTTACAAATGAGGACATCCCCAAAGGAGGTTTTGCTCAGATTTGTCAGGTTTTGCTGACTTTTGGGTACACAGTTGTCCAAAGTATATGCATCCCCCCTCCCACACACACACACATTAACAGTCTCTCTCACTGTCTGTCAGTCTAACTGTGTGTGTGTGTACAAGAAAATGATAATGTTTCTAATCTTGTTACATGGAACACAGGATTGTGTTCAGTGTTAATGATGAACCCCCCCACACACACACATCAGCCAAGGCGCTTACTTTCAATTTGTGTGCTGTCATCTCCGCACCGCCAAAGAAATTGATGTGCCTCTCTTCTCTTTAATTAAATAAAAAAAATGAGCAGGGGGTTTACTCTTTTGTGGGGGGTGGGGCGGGGTGAGTGGCCAAGGGCCTGTTCATGCCGACAGATTCGTCTCACAAAGCAGCTCCATCTGTGACCCGCTGAAGACGGCTGTAATTCAACAGATCAGCACCTGATGAATCACTTCATGTTTGAATTCTTAGTCTGTTTTTCTAGGCAAGAACGTTTGTACCACAACAACACTCAATAAACCTAGCTGTATCTTTTTTCCACTTAAAGTAAAAAAAACAATATTTTATGTTTTAAAAATTTATATTTAAAGAAGGAAAACAAAATGCTTTCACATTAAAGACTGGCTTCAATTTTTAAAAAATAGACCTTTGGTGAATTTAGATTTGAAGTTTTTCGTAGGAAAAACGTACGGTTCATAAAATAAAGTTAATAATGATAAGTGTTTGAATACAGGATTAAATAAAGAAATGTCAATACAACAAGTGATTTGAATATGTCTGTATTGTTGTGATTAAATGACAGCTGTGGTATTATGAGGGTAATGGAAGCTGAGGGCTGCAGTGTTTGTAGCCCCTTCATTCCTTGTTTTGCTATTCATTGCATGGACTCACAAATGAAATTATTATCTGCAAGAGCAAAGAATGTCTAAGAATTAATCCTATTTCTGCCCAAAAGCCAAAAGATTCTGACTGGCAGAGTAAAGTCGGAGGGTTTACAAAAGAGGTTTTAAATGAAAAATTATGACATTCTGTGATGTGGGCTATTAGTACAGCGTAATGGTGAGGTTCAAACACAGCATTATACACAACTTACAGTGTGTTAAACTTTGTAAATTTGTTACCTTTTTACTCATTATTAATATAAATATATTGTTTTTATTAAATCAAAAAAATGTTAATGTATTTTAAAAACACCTAAAGACATAAAAATGATAATACAATAAGTAAATAATTTAAAACTATACATATTACAATTAATTAAAAACTACATTTAAAATATATGTACAGTATATTAAAAACAAATTAAATTTAATAAATGGTTTATTTGAAATTTCCTGAACATCTCACCTTCAGCTGACATTAAACATGAATAATTCCAAATGTTTAATAAAGAGTTTTAATTTTTGTTAATTCTTTTCTTTTTATGTTAAACACTCACAATATTTTCATTATGGTCAGAGTTATTTAGAAATATATATTTAGAAAATAATATATTATTAAATAAGAAACATGTTATTAAATATTTCATAATATCAACAAGATATTGTATTAATAATATATGATATAAATAAATCTAAATAGACATAAAAAAGCTAGATATAAAATATACCTAGAAATATATAATATAAATTAATATATTAATTATATAAATGTTATTTATATAATATAAAACTGTCATTTATCAAGTTCAATAAATTATGAATTGATTGCTACATTAAATCGAAGAGTGAGATTCTTAATTGTGGTAATTTTGTGGTTCAGCTGTTTGTTGGGGTAAATATATAGTTGTTTTAAGAAAGCATTGCACTGGCAATCAGATAATTTGATTAGTATTGCACAGATTGAAGGTCTGACTTTAGAATTAATACCATAGTATTTGAGACAGCAATTTGATTGATTTTCTGCTGGCGGTGTGTAGAGTAAAGTAAAACACTGACCCCTACTGCCTAACATTGTCATCACACACAGAACAACATAAAATACTGTACAATATCATGTAATATGACTAATATGTAATATGACGCATCTTTATGCACTTGGCCTATTTTGTGTCTTGTATTTCCACTTCCTGATGCATTCTAGATTTAGTCCTGTCCTTGTGACCTGTGTTTTGTTTCCTCTGATTAGTCTGTTCCCCAGTGTTTCTTGTGTTTGTTGTCTGGTGTTTCTCATATGTACAATCTTGCCTGTTTTTCTTCTCTTGACTCCTTTGTTATTTTGGATGTTTCTCACTTGGATTTAATAAAGGTGTAGAATTTGCACTTTGTATCCTGCCTCCTTGCCTTGTTTTGTGACAGAACACTGGACAGAAGAATCAAGCAGTCCACTTTCTTGTCTTTGATTGATAATTGTATATAAATTTGGGGGGTTGGTGGCCCAGTCAGATGTGCTTGAAGTACTGAGAACAATATTTTGTCTGGGACTAGACCAGCTGCTAGTAAGATAAATGTCCCCTGAGGACTGTGATGGTTTTTGTCCCACCAGGGTGGCTCCATTGATTCCAATGGTGACAGTCTCAGATGTGCTATGTCTGGTGATGCCAAGCATGGAGGTCTTGGTGGTCACATCTCAAGCGATCCCATACTGGCATAATGGTCTCTTGTCTGGTGGTCATGTCTCCAATGGTCCCAAGTCTGAATGTCCTAAGTTGTCCCAAGTCCAGTGGACCTGTCCCTGGTGGTCCCAGCTCCAGAGGTAAATGAGGCAATCCCTGATTCCAATTTGCCCATTGTGCATTCTGCCAAAGTTACAAAGGTTGTCCCTGAGGTTATCGCCACCTTTTCCGTCGGCTCCCCCTTGGTCCGCAGAGGCAGACAAGACTGTTGCAGCTCCCCTAGAGGTGGATGAGTCTTATGCTGCCTCAGGTGGTGCCAAGCACAGAGGTCCCAGTGGTCCCATGTCTGGTGGTCATGTCTCCAGTGGTCCCAAATCCAGTCCCCATCGCTGGTGGTCCCAATTCCAGACAAGGCCTGGTCTTTTATTTTCTTTTAACTTCTTGTTGTAGTCTTGTTGTAGTCAGTAAATCAGATTTCATAAAACTCTGCTTTAAGTAGAGAAAAAAATAGGTTTACAAGGTAAATTAGAATACGTTTCTGGGTAATAGTTAAAAATGTATGCATCTTTATGAAAGTTTCACAGATATCACAGGATCCCATAAACAGATGTTGCTTGCAAATGGACTGACTACAGTGTACTACAGTGTACCTGTAGATTTGTTTCCAAATTTATAAATGTGTCTGAAATTCACATTTAAAAAGGAAACAGTGAATCTTTGATAGGTTCATCAAACTGTAGGATTACACTGGTTCACAATCACACACACACACTCTGCTAACCCGTTCTTGACTCCAAACGCACTTTTAATTTGAGTGCTCTGATTAGCAGATGATTGGCTGACAGACGCTCCCAGACCCCAGTCTCTCTCTCTCTCTTTCTCAGCCTGCAACTCAATCACAGCCAATTAGCAGCTCCCCAAACACTCTCTTCTATTATAGCATCATAATCCGCTCATTTTGTCCTGATTTGCCAAATAAATCACTCCAGAGGCACTGCAGTTTCCTCCTCCACACTTTCTACTAGCCTAGTCTGTCTTTTTCTTTTGTAGCTTTATTTTTTCTTTAGCCTAATTGTAGCTTTAAGTTTCAACACTGTTACAGAGAATCAAAATCTCTCTCTTGCTCTAAACACTTCTGAAAATCGCAGAATAAGTCAGCCACTGATAGTGGTCATCTGACTGCACGTGGGCATCCTTGTATTACAAGGTTAAAAATCCATTATGTATAAGCTTAAGGAAGCTATGAATTAGAATAAATGATGGCCGGTTTCTGCCCTGGCAGTCTGGTGGAGATGATTTGGACTAGCCAGGATCATGCAGAGGTCCAGAGTAGGAGAACACAATGTCACATTAATTGTCTCCATCATTTATGATCCTCTTTATTTTATTTACGTTAATTCAAATGTACATTTCACAGACATTCTATAGGTAAATTGACTCAGAATGAACCAGAGAGACATGAAATTATCTGACATGGAGGTAAGTTGAAACGAGTAATTTGATTGGACAAGCAGATCAGATGACTGTAACGTTGAGACGGACATGAGATCTGACAGAGATCTCTCCGATGGAGAAATCGCTCAGTCGTCCTTGGTAATGTCAGAAGAGATGAGCAGAACAACAGTTCAAAAGTCCTAGAGAAAAATAAAAACAATCCTTTTATAATATTCTCTATTTTATCTTTTTTAGCAAAGCAACCACAGTTGCATTATTTTCTTATCATATTGAAAAATAAAGCTACTGTATAATTTCAGTCTGCATTTAGGGTGTTACTTGTGTTCTGTGCTCATGATGCATGATAAATTAACATTAAAGTAATTATACTAAACATGTAAACTCATATATAATATGCTAAACCTGTTGAAAATAAAACATCCATTTATTTGTATGTCAGGTTCATCAATACTATATTTTAATGGGTTTTATGTAAAAAAATCCTAAATGTCACTTTGGTTAAAATTGACCATTTCTCAGAAAAAATTTTTTTCTTCTCAGAAACCATTTAATTTTATTCTGTTAATACATACCAACCTCAAAACTATCTCTGTAATGGGACAAAAGAAATCACAATAATAATTATCATTGTGACGACACCCTGTATAGAAGTGGCTCTGTCAGCTCCTGACAGCAATGTGTGAATTTCATTAAATATATTGTCTATGTGGACACAAACACAAGACTAGTCTACAATCACTGTACTTTGAGCCTCCAACTTATCAAGCAACATATTCAGCAGTTTACTGGCTTTGAAACCCAAAACACTTATTATCTTGAGATTCTACACCAACAAGACAAAGAGGCCTACACAGCAGTGGACTCGCTTACTGTCACTAACCAATGCAAGGTGCGATTCAAGCGGTGTGAGAGACAATGCAAACATGGCACTCATGCAGGGATTAGCGGCAGGCAGAAGGCTAACCCCTACAAACCGCCATTTCCATCCATTTTGCTAGCTGACGTCCGCTTTCTGGATAACAAAATTAATTATTTATGACTGTATCTACCCACTTAATGCAAGGTAAGATACTGCTGTGGTCTCATCCTTACCGAGACATGACTGAATTCTGTTGTTCTAGATAACACCATTCAGGTGGATGAAAACCATACTCCTGAGGCAATGTGGTAAATCCTGGGGAAGAGGAGTGTGTATTTACATCAACAACTAGTGTACCAACACTGAAATTGTCTCAAGTCACTGTTTGGAAGATATAGAGTTTTTGAAATTTAAATTCCAACCATCATACTTGATAAAGAAAGGTCACATCCAACCTGTCAACATTTAGGTACCAAATACTGGGAGACTTTTGAGAGAGGGGGGAATGGGGGTGTTGGGATGTGATGAGAGAGGGTTTCTGTTTACATATTTTTTATTATTACAAACTGCATTACATAAACAGAAACATTGCATAGCAGTTAAAACAATTTCTTTGCAATCAACATTGCTATTTTCAGCTCTGCCTGTAACACAGTTTCTGCCTCTGTCCGTCGCTTATTGATGAAGGTCAAAATGGCCACTGTGCCCTTCCGTGCCTTTGCTGTGCAACTGTGCCGTTGTGATTTAATGGGCAGAGTAGCATCATTTTTCCCACCATGTCTGTGTTAAAATCAGTGCGACACACTTTGCAAAAGGCATGGGAATTCACGATATGGCTTTGTGTAATGAAATTAAATGAAAAATGAATTACATGTATATGTAGTTTTTTTTGCTGCTGGAGCACCACCTACACCTACCTAGAGTATTCTCCCATTTCTCCAAGTGACACTTGATTTAACTTCCCATGCTACTACCTGCGCTAATATCAACAGCGCAATGGTATAGGCTACCAGGCTGAGGTCACAAATGGAGCAAAATTTGAATGTATTGATTCTGTGAATAGAACACATTTTATACAAGATCTGGCAACCTTGGAATAATATATATATATATATATTCACAGCAGTATCCATTCCACCCAGCACAAACACAAAAGACTAATCCGGATTGTGTTTATATCATTTCTGGGGACTTTAATTAGGCCAATCTGAGTACAGTGCTAACACATTATTACCAACATGTAAACTTTGCAACCAGAAAACACATTACACCAGGTTTAGACAAACATCAAATAGTTATTCAGGGCAGCCCCCCACCCCCACCTTGGAAATTCAGATGATCTCTGTTATGCTCATTCCAGCATTCAGGCCACTGCTAACTAGAAGCAAGCTATCTGTGAAACAGATAAAGACATGCCCAAAGCAAGCGGTATCAGCACTCCAGGATTGTTTTGAATGTACAGATTGGATCATTTTCAGAGAGGCTGCCACTGTCAATCAACATATCAATCTTGGGGAGTATGCTGAGTCTGTGATGGGATTCATATCTAAGTGTCAAGGATGTGACTGGTGTCAGGAATATCACCACATATTCTAACCAGAAACCCTGGATCACCAGGAGGTACATGTGCTCCTGAAAGCATATAATGCTGCAAGTCTGGGGACAAAGATGCTTTAAGATCTGCTAGAGCCACCTTGAACCGGGCATGAGAAAAGCAAAGTGTGCTTTTGGACAGAAAATACAGAGTCACTTCTCCGACACAAAAGACCCCAGGCACATGTGGCAAGGCATCAAGTCTATCACACACTATAGGTCAACCCAACCACCCTGTGATGCCAACCCCAATTTCCTTAATACACTTAACACCTACTTCAGCTGGTTTCAGGAAAAGAACAACACAACAACAATGAAACCCTCCTCAGCCCAGATGATGCAGTACTCTGCCTTGGCACAGTTGACGTCCGGAGGACCCTATGTAGGGTCAACACATGAAAAGCTGCAGGTCCTGAAAACATACACGGGTGTGTACTCAGGTAATGTGCAGACCAACTGACAGATGTCCTCACAGACATCTATAACATCTCCCTGAGCCAAGCCACCATACCCCATGCTTCAAGGCCACTACTGACATATCACTGCCAAACAAATCACCACCATTAACATTCAATGACTACCAGCTGATAGCACTCACTCCCATAATAATGAAGTGCTTTGAAAGGCTGGTCAAAGACCACATTACATCAAGACTTCTGGCAGCACTTAACCCACTCCAGGTTGCATACCACCTTAACTGCTCCACTGATGATGCCATAGCAGCAGAACTTCACCTGAGCATCTCTCATTGAGAGAACAAGAAAAGTTCAACCCTGATGCTCTTCACTGACTTCAGTTCTGCCTTTCCCACAGACATTCCCTATCACTAGGCATCAACACCCCACCGCAGCTGGATGTTGGACCCCAGACAGTACTAGTTGAGAACAAAACCTATGAGAGAATTCCTGGGTCTGCACCTCACTGAGGGCCTGTCATGGACCACTAATACCACCTCCCTGGTCAAGAGGGCTCAGCAGCACTTACACTTCCTAAAGAGGGTGAGGGGAGCAAACTTTCCCCCTCATGTTCTCACAACTTTCTACAAAGGTACAATAGAAAGCATTCTGACTGGCAGCCTCTCAGTCTGGTATAGTAGCTGCATGGCCGTAGATCAGTTTCTCCAGAGAGTAAAGACAGCAGAGAAAATAATCAGGATCTCCGTCCTGTATATATAGGAACTACATGTGTCACTCTGCCACAAAGCCATCAAAATAATCAGTGACTGCTCACCCTTCTGTCCTCTGGCAAACGCTAGCGTAGCATGTGGTGCAAGACTGCCAGATTCAGAAATAGCTTCTATCCACAGGCTTAGAATACTCAACTCTCATTAACAATACACAGACATGCTGGCTGTTGGACTGCTGATACATGTGCACGGACTGAATCACATATGCCCTTATTTCTTATGCTGCTGTTTTTAAAGCAGTAATTTAGTGCCTTCAACACTGAACACTTTTTTCAGCATCAACTGGTGTCTGTTTACATCAGTGTTACACTGAGTAATACACTCACAGTGTAAACTATTTGCAGTACAGTGCAGTGAAAACTGTAATTTTTTTATTATTTTGTGTAGTTTTTCTATAGTTCTTGTATAGCTTTGGAATATATTCAGCTTAGATTGTCTCACATGCCGATATGTTATCTTGCGTCTTGCGGCCAATATGTCTATTACGTCCACCTGTTGTTGCGTTATGTCTGTACATACCTTGCACATTGAGCTGATAGAAACACAAATCTTTTAATTTTTTCACATTTTACAATAATAGTAAACTTATCAGAATGATATGACACAAATGTAACTTTGGAAATTCTGATGTGACTAAAGAAAAGATTCTATCACCCAGATTCCTGAGGAATCATCCCTCTGTTCTATGCTCTTATTGGCTGCTTTTTCTTCATTATTTTGTCCAAATCATTCATTTCAAAAACAATTTAAATAAAATTCATTTTCTAATTATAGTAATTAATATGTTGTCACAATTATATTTTTGTCTACAATAATAATTTTAAATATTTAAGCAAATGGCTTCAGATGAAAAGATTGTTAACATAAGATATATATTAAGATATAAACATTTCAGTCAAGTATATCCAAACGTTTGACCGGCAGTGTAGCTCATTTCTTCAAACCACTGTTACAAACACTAACCTATAAAATCAAAATTGTTAACGTTCATTACTAGTTAAAGATCCACTTGTAAAACTGAGCCCATTTTCTGCAGACCGCTTTCTGCTGCCCTTGTATCTGTCCAGATAAGTGGCTTGCCAGTCCAAGTCCAAGAGCTTCTCTGTCATTGTGCTCCAATATTGAAATGACCTCCCAAACACAGTCAGACCATGAAAGCTTCTGCCAGCTCACCTTCTGACAAAACATTCACTGTCACTCCAGTTCTGAATACTGAAAACATGTCATGTTATTCACCTGGATTTGAGCTTTACTGTTTAAAATGGTTAATTCTTAATTTATTGTGCCAGTTCAAATTAAATGGTTACAATTAAAATGGTTACAGCAAATTAGCATGTTATTTATCAATTATTTTTTAACCCCTCATTATTTTTTAGCACCTCATTATTTCACAGCAGGTTTGGAATTCATATACTTTATAAATTGAAAATAATTAAAAACGACACAAAATGTTTTAAGTTTACAGTTTTATTGTTTAATGAAAAAATATCAATCAAATTAAAACTTCAATAAAATTGGGAAAAAAAGACTTCTCAAGTTGTTTTGTAACTAAAGTTTGTTTGCAATAGTGTTGTACAATATACCGCTATTAGAAAAGTACTGTGATACCCTGCTGTTTAAATGGTTCTATTTCACATTTAATTAGTGACAGCATTAACCCTAATACCGACACTTTAAGAATAACAGCATTTAATAAGAGCTGTATTTTCTGTGTGTGTGTTTGCAGTGCTTCCGGCAGTCACACAGAGCACACCAAACTTTCCTCTTATGTGCTGCAGCTTTAACAGTGATGAAACAAGAGTCATGGTGGCAAATATAAGCGTCTGTTCATGTGTCTGTTCACGGCTTGTCAATAGAACAGATGTGCTATGAGGCATTAATTTGCTTACATAAGCACACAGATAAAGCCCGTCTGTAAAATGTTTAAAATTAATGTAGATCATCTAGATCAGCTGTGAAAATACATTGTATTTGGTAACACTTTAAAATATGGTTACATTTTTTAACATTAACTAACAATGAGCAATATTTTAATTTACAATAATTTATAAATCTTATTTACTAATCCAAAGCTGTTTCTGTTAACATTTGTTAATGCACAAAGAACTACTGAGAACAGACAATGAATAATTGTATTGGTATAAACTAACAGTATAATAAATGCTGTAAAATATATTGCTCATGATTTGTGTGCTAATGTGTTAATTAATGTGGTAATTAACTGAACTTTTTAAGTTAAAACTTATTTTAAGTTAAAATAAGTTTATGTTGCTGTTCCAGTAAAGATGCTGGTCAGAGTTTTAAGTTTTTTTTAATTAATATTTAAAACAGAATTTTACGATCCATGTGTTAAGTCATCAATTAATAAATTGCTTTTCCTTTTCTTTTAGTTTTTTGCTATGGTACAGATTCAGTGTTGGTATTGAAATACTGTAACAGTATTATTGTAACAGGTGTATATTGTACAATAGGTTTTAAAAGAAAGAAGAATGAAATTACAGGTAGTCAGACAGAAAGTAATTAGATAATGACTCTTCCATTGGTTAGTTTTAAAAGAACAGAATAACAGACTGTTTGTTGGGGGGGCGCAGGAGCAGGCGTGGAGGTGGACATCATCTCGTTGGTTTTTAGGAGGTGTGTCTGGCCAGCTGGCATTAGAACCTCATGATGGAAGCGTTCAGATTTAAAAGAGAGACCCCAGCAGCTGCACCACAAGGGTCCGGGACACTCTCAGCATGTCTTTGTGGGGCTGCCCGGACCCCCACTTGCTCTGGACAGATGGAGCACCTGACCCCAGACACCAGGAAGGAGGATAGATGAGGCCAATGGCAGTTGCTGCAGATGCCACAGGAAGGTCTGGGGTCTGAAGTTGGGCGTCTGAACTGCAGCAGGTGTGAAGGGGACCTCACGCTTCAGTTCATACCTGTTTTCCTTCTAACTACAGCACAGAAGCCTGTTTGGACCATCACACCCTGGAAGACGAACACCAGATGTCCAGTCACAGGAGTAAATGAGAACATGCCAAGTCCATCACACCACAGTACTGAAAAATAACACCTAAAGGAATACTTACCCTGATTTTCATTTGGCGGAATGTCACTGCATTACACACAAAATAACTGTGACTAAAAAATAAGAGATTTGGAACATCAGACAAAAAAGAAAGTTGCTTCATAGCTGGAGAAAGTTATTTTCGATGAAACTAACATTTCAAACACATGTACACCTGGAACATGCTTTATCAAATGTTGACTTAACTTACTGACATTTTGCAAAAAGAAATTTGTTGGGTTTGAAATGATAAAGCCAAAGAATAATAATGTTGAAAATGAAGACAATTAAATTTTGACACTTAATGTTTGTCAAATGTTATTGGAACATGTCTACAGTTATAGCTGCAATCTATAACTTGCTTTTTGTTACAAATGAACAAAACATAGTTATTGAGCAAGTGCATGACAGATCAGTGTTCAACACAGTCTCCTTACCTTAGCATGATTCACAATAAATTTATCATGTTGATTTATAATTTGAGCTGTCAGGTCCGATTTCGTACGTAAACAAACAACAAAGATCTGGTTGTTATAACGGGTGTGTGCTGAGTATTTGAACACCCAGTTACAATATTAGACATTAACAAAAACATTTTTAAAATCACTGTTCTCTTTTAGATTTACAAGTACAATGGTGAAACAACAGCCTAAGGAGAATCTTACTGGGCCTTGTGTATCCAAATGCTTTGTGGGGCTATATTGTTTGGCTATCATCTGATATGAATTGTAGATCATTATGGTCTGATCTCTTGCATCGCCATGCGACTTTTTATACGTTCACATCAAGCATATGCCTCTATCTGGCCCCCTCTTCCACGTGTCTGCATGCAAATGCAGTCGCCAATCCATCCCGTTTTACTGCCTATCAACATTGCGACAGATAGTCTGCACTGGCTGCTTGGTTGCGGCCGAGCAACTCCGTTGATGGGGAGGGTTTATAGGAGGACTGCATGGCAGAGACCACCTTGACCTGTCCCCACGCAGACCCCAGATCCCGACATCAGCTTAGTTCAACACAGCATTTGAGTTATTATCATAATATATCATGGCCCATGTTTTACAGAATGTTTTGTTTTATTGCCTGAGAATAAGCAGCAGGGCATCGGCGAGCACCACCCTGATAAGAAAAGCAGTCATGTGAAAAATGAAAAGGGCCACATGTCCGTCAGTGAGTGGAGTGAGGGTCAAATAATAAAACACATGACAAATGCACTGCCCGTATTTCATGTTCAATGTGAAACACACAAATACACATACCAAATTCACACACAACCCAAAAAATGTTTTTTCTCACGTTTTTGTGAATTATTCCTGATAATTGTATATACATCAAGTCATACTTTCTGAGGAATAAAACACTGCAGCTGCAGAACCTGAGGTACAGCACGTGGCCCTGCAAATATAAGCATGTTCTCATATCATCTTGTGACTTCCACGCTGTCTCGTCTGTCTGCACCCCTCACTCTAGAGTCAGAACCTGAGCTGGTATCTCCCCATCTCTGTACATTTTTAATTTTCATGCTTTAATTACACAGTGGCCATAGTGACATATTGCCTTTGGGTTGTACGGATGCATGATATTGAGAGGAGGTAAGACAAAGAAACTTCTGTCAGCACTTCTGTCAAAACCTTTATTGCACCAGTTACTATATGATGTCTCAGAGGGTCAATTATCACATTTGCTCTCACATGATCTCTAAATAAACCATGCCTTCACATTCATTTCAGTGACTAACATAAAAGCTGTACAGCCCTTATAATAAAAGAACACAAAGTGAACGTCCAACTCAATCAAAATACATAAAGAACCCTGGAGCTCTGAGCAGCGTTCAGGTTTGAGGCCAGAGACCATTTTTAATAAACCTACTTGACTTTGCCCTTGTTTATTTTACTAGCTGGATGAATGAAAGACCAAGCTTTAGATGGGCCAATGGTCAAATACAAATAGTGACAAAGAAACGATTTAGACTTTCTTTCAATGTAGGTGAAATGTTATCAAGATAAAACATTAAAAGGGTCATTAAAGGGGGCATCAAATATTTCTCTGATTACATATAAGAGGTGTTTATACTATTAAAACAAACTATCTTTCAAAACTTTATGTTTCAAACCTTTCTCAATGAAAGTTCTCAAACAGCTTTCATTGATACCAAGCTGACTAAAATGAATCGTTTCTATTTGCTTCTGTTTGACATCAGATTAATGAATACACAGGCAGACTAACAAGCAGCACAATGCAAGACTGTCTCAACAGCCAGACATTGACGCCTACTTAAGCCGGGCTCACACTGTGCAATTTTTAATAGTCCTTTGCGATTGTTGCTTGTCACACTATGCGAACATGATCCCCATGTCACACTGTAGGATCTCAGTTGTTATAATGTCAAACTGTACGACAGTCAAGATGCGACAAAAACAGACGGACACAAGAAGATTTGTCCAGAGTTTTATGTCATCAATCCATGACCCATGTTCTCTCGCTAAAATAGTACCTGGCAAACAACAGCAAGATGTAGCATTAGTTTTGTTATTCTTCTTGTTGTACTGTCCACTTCAGTGACATTTTCACTGAGGTGGTATGAAGTTAATCGGCTGTCAGTGAACATGTCAAACCAGCAATCAAAAACAACAGATTTTAGCCTAGAATTATAGGAATCTTTTAGGAATTTGTCTCAGACAACCAAATTGTGGCCAAAATCACACAGTGTGAGCCAGGCTTTACCTAATTGTTTCTTTGACCCACCCACTGGGGCTTGATTGGTTGAGATTATGTGCTATAACTTTAAGTAGCTGGTCTCACAGTCTTTACTTGCAGCATGATAAAAACAGGTAAAACAATCTCAGTCTTACAGTAAAGGTAGGACAGAATATCACAGAATTATGGGTGTGACTCAGTAACTCAGTAACTGTGCACCGATCATTTATTAGTCACTGCTTTACAATTTACTGTACAGCTTCAAAAAATAACTTAAATTTCTGTTTCTAAAACAAAAAGCTAAAGGAAATTTTCTTTATCTGGAACAACGGGTAAAAAAAATTTATAAACTTTTATGTTGTTGTTTCTTGTTAAACTTTAATTATAAAATGTAGTTAGATTTAAGTTAGATTGTTTAAAGAGGTCATCTGATGTGTTTCATGTTTTCCTTTCCTGCAGTGTGTTGTACATGCACAAACAGCTGCATAAGATCTGCTAAATTACAAAGCTTAAAGTCTCCCACAAAATTATTTATTTGAACTAAAAAGGCTGATCGGTCGACTCCTCCCCCACATTCTTATGTCACAGTGTGGGACTTTACCAACTCTGCAGACAACTCGCTCTCCTCATAGGGTGACTTTGTATGGACAATCTTGTGCTTCTGAATCTGTATGTTTTATCATTTTTTCAAGTATTTGCTATTGACTGTTCAGATGCAGAGTTTTGGGCAGTGTAGTGTAACAGTGTTTGTCATACTTAGGATCAAAAGTACAGACGGATTTATGATTATAGACAGTTACAGTCCTTTGTGCTTCGCTTATAATTGAAGGTGAAACAACTACAAACATAGATGCACTACATGTTCTCTTTCACTGGGGCTTGCAAAGTTGGTCATGATTGATTGGCTTGGTCATCTGCATTTTCTAGGGCTGTGTTTACACTGCAAGTCTTAATGCTCAGATCTGATCATAAGCCCATATCTGATTTTTTTGGCCTGCCTGTTTACACTTATGCTTTCATATCCAATGCACGTGATTACATTAATCTCCCAGCCAAAAAGATTCTAGTCATTCACTAATATGAGCGCCATGATTGACCCTCGAATTGTGGACGGACTTTTGCTAATTCATCTGTTATTATAAAACAGATTATAAAACACTCATTTTGTAAGGAAAACTGTTCTGTAATAAGTGAAAAGAGAGATTTAGAGAGATTTTGTATGGCCGGCTGCAAAGAAAGAAATCTAGATAAAGTGAGAAACTGCGAGAGAGGTGACTTTGAGGAGCTGGATGCTGCCTCATGCCAAGCGTATTTCTCTCTCTCTCTCTGTCACCTAATCCTCAGTCTGACCGGTTGGTTCTGGGAGCAGTTGTGTGAGGCGGGTCAGTTACCCGCTATCACAGGACTTTAATCTGGCGGGCGGAGTGTTGCCAGTGAGCTGCGCTGGGCTCTTGTTCCCTGAGAGAGACAGCTAGAGGTTGTCTGAACATGGATGGCCACTTCACAGCTCGGCAGGGGGGGAGGAAGGGGCATAGCGGCAGCTGCTCGGGGCATATGGGCAGAATTCATTAAAAGAGCCCAAAAAAGCTCATGTGAGGAACCAGAAACAAAGTACAGTGAGTGTGTGTGTGTAAATGACAGGTTAGAGATGGGTTTTCCATCATGCCTGTAAGCTGCATTAGACTTTCAGCAGCCTAGTTCTCCATGAACTATTAAATATTAATTTTATATATGTGATGATTTGCTGGTGATGTCAAACTAAGCAACATTACGATGAGTTTAATACAAAATTCTTAATTATTTTAACATTCCTATCCCAGCTAATAATTTTAGGTTGTAAGGTTTCTCTAACTTTTCCATTAAGTAACAAAAACATTACAAATGTACAAACCCCATTTCCAGAAAAGTTGTGAAATCAAGAATCTGTGATTTTATTGATTTGCTTTAAGCTTTATTTAACTGACAAAAGTACAAATAAAAAATTTCACATTGAAAAACTATGTTGTCACTGGTCAACTTAATTGTAATTTGTAAATATCAACACATTTTGATTTTGATGCAACACACTCCAGAAAAGATGGGAAAGATGTAAAATAAAAATTAAAAGGTTACAGAATATCTAAGTTAAACTGTTTTGAAACAGTCCACAATTAGAAGATGAACTGGTAATAGGTGAGGGTATCATGTTTGGGTATAACAGGAGTATCCACAAAAATTTTGGTCATTGCAAGGTGAAATAAGAAAATCACATTTCTCAATGCACGAATGCAAAGAATTTGGGTCTTTAACCACCTACCACACATAATATTGTGAAAAGATTCAGGGAATCCAGAGAAATCTTTTTCGTATAGGGCAAGACAAGAAACTTCTGTTAAATGCGCATGACCTTTAAGCCCCCAGGTGGAATTGCAAGAGAAACCATCATGCAGCCACATACACACTGGGGTACTTTGGAAAACAGTCTGCTGCTGCTGCTGCTGCATCAAGAAATGCAACTTGAATCTTTGTTACGCAAGAAGAAAACTATGTCAGTTCAATGCAGAGATGACACCAAGATCTCTGGGCCTGAGCTCATCTCAGATAGTTTACAAGACAGTGGACAGCTTGTTTTAGGGAAAAACTGACATCAAAACATGAAAGGGACCAACCAGACCTTCATCAGCGATAGCTGCAAAAGCAAACATCTGTCATGGTATGGGGGTACATTAGTGCAAATGGCAGAGGTGACTTGCATATGTGTAAAGGCACCATTGACAAGGAGACATATACTGCCATCATAATGACATCTTTCCTGGGAAGCAGGACAATACAAAGCCTCATTCTGCATGTGATACCACAGAAACACTCCATCATAGAAGGGATATGCTTGACTGTCTGCCTGCAGTCCTGACCTACCTCTTATTGAAAATGTATGGCCCACCATGAAAAGGAGAATCAGACAATGATTTATCAGGCAAGATTGGGCAAAAATTCCACATCCAAATCTGCAATAATTAGTATCCTGAATTCCTAAACATTTAAAAAATGTAATTACAAGGAAAAGTGATGTGACACAATAGTAAACATGTGTCTGTCCCAACGTTGTGTGTGGTGTTTAGCCATCAAAATCTAAATTTATATATATTTACAAAATAACAGTTGTCCATTTTTTTTCTTTTAGCTTTTGTCAGTTTAGCAAACCACAGATTTCTGATTGTGGTTTTCTAAGTTTTTTGAAAATGGTGTTTGTATTTTTTAATGTTCTTGGAACGTTTAAAACTTTTAGTTTTTTAGATGTGGTATTAATGTTATTGCTTGGTTATAAGAACATTATTCAGACATTTTTAAATTCCGTAATGTTTTTAAAATGTACACTAACAACTTAAAAATAACTTTTTAATATAATAAAAATGTCTACTCCTGTTAGCTGGCCTGTTGTTCACAGGTGTGTTAAGATGTTTTAATAGCATTTAATCTTAACATGAAATCAAAACCTACTTCACATTTCTGGTCTTATTTTAAACATTTAGATAACATTACTACAAAATGTTTGCAATCAAAAATTACAAAAATGTTTGTAATACATCAAACAACTTTTTCTTTTGGAAAAAGTCACAAAGTCTCTTTTGTTCAGCCCTCCCTTTTAAACAACTGATATAGAAATCACTCTTAATTCAATTAATCAGCCATCGACTTTTTCTTTTTAAAAATTCAGTTTCACTTGGAATAACATTTTATTATATAAATAACGTAAAGAAACAGCGTTACAATTTGTGAAACTCAATCAATTCAAAATTTATATTTACATATTTTTTGCTCTCAAAATAGTAAAAAATAAGTTTTACTTATGTGAAAGAACAGCCCATTTTAATAATATACATGACTGGAGCAACATAAGACTGAATAAATGCCCATAGATGTAATACTTTGGGGTAAAATTAAGTTGGCTGATAAAAGCATATATGTGATAGGAATAATAGTAGGAAATTAAAAATACATCATTCTTGACAAACATAGCAAAATACATGTATCTAGTGTGACAGGAACACAGGATCTAAGCTGAACATATTTGGAATAGAGGAAAGCTTTGTGCAGGAACTAACAAAATGGTCAATAGGGTGGTCAATAATGATAAGACTGGCTCACTCAAATGTGCAAAGTTCATTTGAACGCAATCAACTAGATTTCAGTTTACTTGCTCATTAACCTTGGATTTACACTCTTTATACCAGATACTGTGAGCGGAGACATGTCACCAGATTGATCCAGTTAAGAAAAACAATGTTTCTGGGTTTCCAAGGTTAACCTTAATGAGAAAGACTCAAAGCGCGAGATGTGTACAACAATGACACAAGTGCCATCAACAAACACATTCAATATGAACAACAGCATGGAGTCTGCGGACATTCAGGAGCTCATCCATCCTCAGACCACTGGAAGAGGAGACTGCTCATCTCGTTCTCCTTGATCCCATTCAGTCTGGAGCTCAGAGGAGACCTCTGTGAAGAGATGATCCCAATCCCAACCAACATCCTCCTGCACAGGCAGCATGAAATTGTCACATCAGGTTTGGCCAGATGAAATGGAAATAAATACAGACGTATTAAAGGAACAGTTCACCCAAAATTAAAAGTTCTGTCACGCTGTTGTTGTTCTGTGCAATGCAAAAGGAGACTTGAAAGAATTTATGAAGTTCTCTTCAAAAGTTTACGACAGTGAGTAAATAATGACAGATTTTTCTTTTTTTGATGAGCTGTTCTTATAAAACATTAAGGCATGCAGAGAATAAAAATGAAAAGTGCTAGTCTTGGTTTGATTAATACACTGGACTGACCACCTTGCCCCAGAAACAAGCGCTCACCTCTCTAACCTCCTGCTCCGGGGCTAAAACCTTTGTGAGCAACTTCAGGTCGATTTCTCCATCCTTAGAAAAACACAGTACAGGTGAAACATTAGCCTCACAAACACCTCAGGTCATTGCAGTTACATCATATAATCCTCAGTCACTATACGCAACTGATACACACAGACTCATGAGTTTCAATCCAAAACCTAGTGAGCTGTCAGACAAACAAGACCAGAGACTCTGTACTTATGTTGCATTTAAAACTGAAAACTTCTCATAAAAATAGTTTGAATTAAAAATATCATCATAAAGTGCTATTAACAATTAATAGTACAACTGCCAACCATCTAGTATAAACTGAGTCATCTTGCGCTTAAGGAAACAGAACTGCTTTCTGTTTTAAATTCATATTGAAACTCTTGTCCTGTTGTCCTGTATTTTAACGTCAAACACCCAAAAATCTGAGAACACTTCTGTATTTTGGCATTTGAATCAGCTTCGTATACATACTGTGAATGTGGCTATTGTTACATTACACAGACACAACACTTGACAGTGAGGGGAAAAAAGAAACAGTCTATTACAAAAAGCAATTAATAGTTGAACTGTTCATTTGATCTTTAATGATATTAACAGCTACTTGCAATCACAGCTCTCTACTGCTACATTTATCATCAGTAAATGCTTCATTGATGTGTGTAATGATAGTTTACAGTTTTATACGACAATAAAGTTTATTTATTTTTATAAAAGTAACGAGTCTATAAAATATAAAAAGTAAAGAAAAGAGGGTCTTTTATTTTCGAAAAGATAAACAGTGTTTCTCTTTTAAAGTCAATAGAAGAATCACTTCCAGTTAGGACGCTGACTTTGAAGTCAGTTGTCTATTTAAAAGTTGACAGTGAGGCACTAGTTTCTGTACTACAAGCACTAGTTCTGTAGGGAGAATTCCTAGGTCTCACCAGTGTCTGAAAAGCAGAATACTTCATCAGGTCCATGTCTAGATCTCTGTAGGTCATCACTCTGTTCACCTGGATACTGGAGATGAAAAAGAACACTGAACAACCTCCACCAGATGAAAACATCAGTGCCATCACTGGATTCTTAAAGACTGTGTGTAAGGCAGGAGTCTTGAACACAATTCAACTGGAACTGCTAGTCAAGTGTACCCCATCAGAGGCAAGAAAAACACAACAAATACAACCAATTATCTAAATATCTATCTAAAGACATCTGGCACAGTTGATGTACAACAATGTCACAAGCATATACATCTGAAGCCTGAACAAAAACCGTACGGAAATATGAGCTACTTTAACAGCTCTTAACATATGGGTTAACAATGGGTTAATCCTGCCTGCAACTCATATCTGATATGCAGGCAGGATTTAAGAAGGAACTATTAACACATGGTTTTCCTGATTAAGAAGCATAACTGGGGGTCTGCACCTAGAAACAACCTGCTATTCAGCCGTGTAGCTCCTCTTTAACTTCTTATATTACCAGACACATAGAGCCTGATCTGAGATCAGATCTGAGGAATGTAGAAGATCTTATGATCATATCAGCTCTTCAAACACATCTGACACTTTACCATTGCAGTTTACCTCAAAATAAAACATTCAGTCATTATTTACTCACTTTCATGTCATTCCAAACACGTTTTTTTATCTATACAGTGTCAAAATCCAAAAAGGAGAAAACAGCACTATACAAAAACACCATCCACACAACATGTGCTGCACCCTGAAACACTGCACAGATCATATGAATGACTGCTATTGTACAGATCAGTATAAGCTGCAGGGTAAAGATCTGTAAGATTCTTTAAAAATTCAGTTTTACAGAAAAACAACAGCGTACAAGGTTAAAACTATGTGAGTAAATAAAGACAGAACTTTTATTTCTGGGTGTAACATACAAGCAGTATATCACTGTAGTATTTGATTGAGTATGAGTTCAGCTGCTTCATGTTCAGCCTGATGTCAGTATGTCTGCTGTGAATCGTGGTTGGGATTGTGGAGCACCTGGGTGGAGCAGCGATTTGCATGCTCAAATTCTCCTCCTGAACCTCCTCCAGGTCTGGAATCACTGGGATATCTATAGAATATAACATTTATTTACTGTTAAAACTACGGTAAAAATATTTCACTGTTTCAGTAAGTATACAAATTATTTATATCATCAGTTGCTTCATTTCAACACAACCAACAATTACTCCCTTTAAGATTTTTCAAAAGGTATTGTACTTGTTTACCAAAGAGTGTCAGAGTATGATTACAAAGTAAATATGATTTTCATAATTTCCAATCATGCTATGATTTTGTAAAATTATGTATTTTTAAATATTTCTTTGTTTTTTGTAAATGAAATGCTAGATAAAATGCTAGCTGGGAATTTAGCTTTAACAAGACAAACATTATTTTATTGAAGAGAAAACATTTCTGAAACTTTACAGGTCCAAAAAATCCTAAAATGTTTATTTATAGTACACTGCAGAGTTTGGACAAAAACTTACTAAAAGTAGCTAAGACACCAAGCAGTTAGCCATGTTATTTGTTAGCAACCTAGCTTAGCCAGACTGTATTGTAACTACACTTAATTGCAAGCGGCTCCAGACACTACAATTATAAATCAGTGCAGGTATCCTGCAAGCACTGGTATGCTCACATTCTTTGGAGAATTATTAAATCGACAGCACGAACACAACAGCAAAGTTTTCTTTGAGACACACACAGCCATATGCCACTGCTACTGCTGCCCATTACTGTGAATTGCACCATATTCCACAATCACTCCAATCGGCACAGATGCTGTCTGTCTCCTCCAAGCGGGTTTGTTTATATTGTGTGTGAACTGGCGTCTGATTTGCACCCTCCCCACCTTCTCCTCTCTGTATTTCTCTCACTTTCGTGCTGACATCCTCTTCCGCGCTGCCCCTGTCACAGTGACCATGCGGCCATGAATATTCAGCGATCAAGGCAGTTTCTCTACCCGCTGTGAGGCAGTGCTCCGGCCAGGGGCTCCCCAGAAAGCACCCCCCACCCCGACATACACTCACATGCACATACTCGCTCTCGTCCCGACGCCGAGCATTTGGGCCCTGTCAGCAGCAGCTACCCTCAGGACCCGTCAGGCCAGAGCAGCGACCTCTGCGTCCGTTCGGGGTGGGCCGGGCTCCAGGCACTCAGGCCTGCCTGCGAGCCCATCTGTGTGGGGTCGGAAGTCACAGTGCGCCCTGGCAGGAGCCACGGTGCCAAGAGCCGCATACCCGCTGCTCGAAACAGTGGGAACCTGCTTTAATTGGCAAAACTCAACAGGATGGAGCATGGCATCGCTCCCAAAGAAGGACAAACTTTCACGGCTCTTTTCCTCTTTTTGGACAGACTTTTGATGAAGTGCGTTCAGGTGCCACGGAGACATGACATGCAAAGCACTTTTATGAAATTACCAGCTGTAGTTTGACAGTGCTTCAAACAGTACTTAAGTAAAAGTAGATATTTTCCTAATGACATATTATACTGTTATGCACAGGTTTATGAAACGAATAAAACTTTTGTTACATTCAACAATAATGTGACAAAAAAGACAATAAACTCTTTGTCCAAAATGAACTTGCATTCACTTCTGCTGTCCATGTTGAAAACATTTTAGCAAAAGCTCAAAAATTCTTTTAAAACACTAATAAAATCTAATCGTGGCCTAAAACTTTCGAACAGTACTGTATGTTTTCCATTTTAAAATCTTTATTTGATATTATGTATTATTTTCCACAACTTCGTTAAACAGGAACATAAACAATTTTGTCACATTCACAACTTGAAAATAAAAAACATATTATCAGAATGATTGGTCCATACTATCTGTTGTTGTTTAAACATCACTTAAAAATATCTCACAATAACTTGTTAATAAGGCACCAGTAAACATTAATTACTGATGTTTAATAAGGTAAGCTAATTTTTTTTTACATTCTGTTTTTTGCTTTGAACTTTTAGTTTAGTCTGAAATACACTTCTTAAGATGAGCTTTGCTAATTTGGTGCTTGTGTTAACCAGCTTTAAACCTACTATTGCTTACAGTGGTGCGTAGGGTTATTGATTTTTGTCCTCTTTGCCCAATAAAGTATAATGTGTGTAACTCATGAAAGATCATGTGGTTGAGGAAGAATGGGCTGATACACTGAAGCAGGGACCCGAGTCATGGCCAGACACTTGGGGGAGAGGGCTTGTTTTACTTCGGCCTGTCAGCAAACACCTAAAGAGTACTCAAAACACACTGCCAACTACCAGTAACACCCACCACCGGTGAACAATCATTTATTATTTATTGTCACGTATTACTTGTTCATTTATGACTTCCTAATGAAGGTCATTGCATGCTGTTTGAAAAAGATATTGCACACCTTATCACATACAATAATGAAGAAATATCAGTGATATACGAGGTCATTTTGAAAACTTTTAACTCTCTTTAGGACTTCCAGGCTTGTTTGGATTTCAGCAGCCTGTCACAAAAGCCACATTCAATTCCATCACTCTGACCCTTAGAACAAGCCCTGTTATCCTACATTGATAACTTCTTCCTTTCTCTCATTTTTAATTAAAGCTAATTAAAAATGGCAGCCTCGTTTAGTCACTGACAAGATTCATCTGTGTTCCTGATATACAAATAAATGCAGGCGCGCACAAGCGCTGCTTAATATTCATGAGTGTGAGGTGACACTGACTTCTCATTTTCAAAGCAATGGGTTCAGCAGATTCGGGCCCCTGTGGACCCCCAGTCAAATTTAATGGCCTTAGTACAATGACATCAAAAGCCTCTACGTCCTGCTTTCGCAAACAACTTCCTGAATTTAAAGTTTTCTGCCCCTCCCCATGTCAGCAGGAATAATGCACCATCAACAGTATTCGTCCACAGTTCAATGTGAAGCAGAGAGGTAAAGCTCCCAGTCTGCAAACGCCATGATTACGTGGCAAGCGAAAACAACGCTTTTTAATGAGGTTGAGTGTGACCTACTACGCGAGGTTGAGAGGAAATCAAAGGTGATGTGTAGCAGAAAGCGCTTTTGATGATGACCCCAAAACACGTGTCAAGATCGTCCCGTTCTTCCATTATTTATTCAGGACTCAAAGTGGAAAGAATAACGATTTTTTTTAATCACCCAAAGTTTCTGTAAATAAGCTGCTAATAGTTTATAAGAGATTCATATTCAACGTATAATGTTGGGTTGTTTGATTAGAGATTACATTGTTGTTTTTTCCAATAGATTTTTATTTCTTGTCTGATGGATAAGAAGTTTCTTTGGCACATCTCACTTAAGCACAAAATGCTTAAGCACTTAAGCACTCTTGGTTGTGTCTCGTGTTTGTGGGGATCTGCCAACGTTTCCATTGGGTCCTGTTGAGCTGCATAAACCCATAACTAAGAAATCATTAGTGCCATTTAAGCTAAACTTATCCTCCACTGTGTGTGCTATGAACATGAGTACTTGTTGAGAAAAAAATGCGTCATTACTTTTCTTGATTGATTTCTGTATCACAGTAACAATAAAACAGAATTATAGCATTGTACAAATTCAAGAACTTAGCAACCACAATACCAAACCCTGCAACTGCATAGCAATGTGCAAGAAAATGCTTAACAACCATCCAGCAATGCCCTGGCTTAGTAAAATTTAACATTTTGTACAGGTTTAGCCACCCGAATCTCTATATCTCAGTGTCAGCCACTGAAAATCCAACTTAAAAAGTAAAACATAACTAAATATATGTCAATGTAATTTATTAATCATGCAGCTGAGACCAAGTGTAAGGCCTTTAGACCTCTAAACCTCAAACTACTGTTTTTTTTAGTTTAACGTAACTTGTGTGTTTATTGTTTGAATACAGCATGAAATAATGTAATAATTTATCAGTCACACTAGCAGCTATTAGCTTCAGTTGCATTTTGGTGTTGTACAATATACCGCTATTAGAAAAGTACTGTGATACCCTGCTGTTTAAACGGTACTATTTCACATTTAATTAGTGACAGCATTAACCCTAATACCGACACTTTAAGAATAACAGCATAAAACAGTACAGCATTTAATAGAAAAGTTGTTTCTGTTAACATTTGTTAATGCACAAAGAACTACTAAGAACAGACAATGAATAATTGTATTGGTATAAACTGGTTAGTAAATGCTGGTTAATAAATAGGTTAACAGGTTAAAAAATAAACAGGTTAATAAATGCTGTAAAATATATTGCTCATGATTTGTGCGTTGACTAATGACTAATGCGTTAATGGTAATTAATTGAACTTAAAACAGTTTATGTTGCTGTTCCACCAGTTAGCAGACAGTAAACACTGAGATCAGCAGACCTGTAGACTAGACTGTGAGCTGCTCTTCACCACAGGTCTGTATGGTGGCATGCTTTTCTTATTAAAAAGAGGAACTGTTTAAAAAGCAGGGCAGGGACATGCTGAAAGTTTTAAGGATTGTTTTAAATTAACAAATAAAAGAATTTTACGTTCCATGTACTGAGTCACCTATGAATAACTTTTCCTTTTGTTTTAGTTTTTGTCATGCATTTCAAAAGGTGGCATGCAGTAATAGAGAAGCTGGTGTCCGGTTAAACAGAGTTTGTGTGTGTTTGAAGTGAAGCAGAGTACTCACCACTTTCATTGTCAGAGCCCTCTGGGGTCTGTGGCCTCAACCGTCGACTTCAGACATGCAGAGACACCATGTTAAACACAAGAGACCAGACATGAGTGAAACACACATCTGTCTGTCCAGTTGAGTACAGCTGGACTATACATCTACACTCCATACATATTTATATATCTGAGTAAAATATTGTAAAAAGCCACATGCCAACAAAGGTATGTTTTTCAAACTGTGGCTTACTAAACAAACAAAAGGAAGAACAATGTTTGTTTTTTGTATTGTATTTTTAATATGTATGTACCAACATAAAAATAAATGCAAACATACAAACTAAAATAGTGAAATGCAAATACAAAAGGAAAGTTTAGTCATGGTGAAACTAAGTGATGCTCTCTTTAGGAAACATAATAACCAAATTAACAAGCAGATTAAAACAATGGGATACTAGAGAGACGGAAGTGAGACAGACAGTGATCTAGTTAAGCTAAACTCTGCCATCATGACTTTAATCAGACTGATTGTTCCTGTGTTAGCTTTGAACAAGGACAATTTCACTGCAATAAACAAACGTTTAAAGTGTTTCTGAGGATTTCACCCTTTAATCACTGAGTGCTAACTTCTGATAATTCACTCACTCTTCCTGCTCCTCTGCAGCTACATGCCTGCCAGACCTGTGGAGGACAAGGAAAGATTTAAATAATCAGCAATCACTACTCACTCATTTACAACCTGATGAAAATGAAGTCAGGAGTGGGTTTATTCTAAATTAATTGTGCTTAATACAGTTACATTAATTTCACCAGCTAGAATAAATAAACAGTTTAAAAATGTATTGACCTAAAACAGAATAGAGCAGAATATTTACTGCCACAGGACTGCTCCAGGTGTAGGACATACTATATATGAGTGAATGGTCAAATGCAACAGTGTATGATTGTGTATACAACGTAAAATACAATATACACTGCACACTATACTGAACAACATATAATACAATGTACAACATGCACTTTATTGTAAATTATACAGTATAACACAGTATACTATACAATACACAAAACAACATACACTATACACACTACTGTTAAGGAGATGTAAAGTTCTCTTTCTCTTAAATATACAGGATATATAAATTAACAGGATATTTACTGATGTTCTATTAGTGTTGAGCGCCATCTAGCGGTTCCAGACAACATGTTCTTGTTCACATGCAGATAAATACTACATTATTCATTATTCTAGCTTTAACGTGTTTATTAAAGCGTGTTAATTGAATTAGGCTCACACCCGAAAAAATTTTTATGCCTCCTTTTTTCCCCCCCCAAACACCCAAAACCAAAAAAAAAAAAAATTGTTTTGTTTATCTCTAACAAAAGCACACAATCTTTGCTGTCTGTCAGTGGTATCGACTCCACATGTACAACAGTACTGTAGACGTGGGTTACAGCAGCTGTTAGTGTGTACAATAGGACAGCCGCTCACCCACCGTGCAGCCCACAACACCTGTCCTGCCCTCCCGACCACACTTTAACATGCATCAAAGTACTCTCCATTAACACCCGTGTAATGCACAGTGAAAAATACAGCAAACCTGTCTCAAAAAAGTTGTTAGGGAAATATGTTTTGACAAGCTGGCTTCAAAGATTCATCAATAACCTGACAGATCATTTAGTGTCAATTAGGACTGACAGATCTGCTAATCCTGGGATTTCTGCTGTGGGATTAGCTAGCACAGAGCGACGGTTATTGAGCACCAGGGGTGACATTGAGAAGAAGAAAAAGTCCTTGTTTTATGGAGGACAATTACTGTTTCACAGAGGAGAATCAATGTAAAGAAAGACCCTTTAACACCTCAGTCTGAATCACAGAAGTGACACTTTGACCTTTGCTGAGTGTTCTACACTACCTGACACAATGACTACATTCAGACTATCTTACTAACACACTGTTCCTGCAGTACATACAGTGCCTCTTTTATGATTAAAAGATGGAGGGCACTGCAGTATGGATATTGTTCGAGCTGCAAGATTTGAAGAAAAAATTTAATTGTGATTTTTCTGATCAAAATTGTGGTTTGTGATTTAAAATGCGATTTACTATTAAAAAGAGCAACTGGTTTATTGTGGTGGTTTTACAGCATCAAAAAAAGAGCATAATCACAAACTATTCTAACACTGTGCTACTGTTTATTGAAAACCACTTTTTCAACCTTTTTTTTAAGTTGTCATGATGCAAACATTCATCATGACAAATTAAGAAAACAACTACAGTATCTTGAATAAAGGTAAATTAACAAATATAACTTAAACTTTCTAAATTTGCTCTTCTGCAGACACATTTAGTTGCAGGGTTGAATTGCTGCTCACGCTCATCTTTTCCAATAGTGTTCTTTGCTCATTCAATCAGCACGTGCAGTGTTAAAATGCCCCCTACTGGTTAAAATCTAAAATGCGCAGAAAGCAAACTATCAAATACAATGTGGATGCTTGTTACCATATTTGATCATCCTTAATCGAAATATTCACAGCTTTTTTGCGATTTGAAAATTGCACCCCTTCAAATTGCAATTTCGGTTTGAAAACAATTAATCGTGCAAGCCTAGATACTGTGCAGATTTTCTGTATGCACTTTATACCCAGATGTCATACTACATACTCTATAGAACACTGTATCTCACAATTCAATGCAATGACTGCCACAAGTCAATTTTACACAAACTTAAATCAAAAATACAAAAAACGGTGTCACAATGTCCAGGTTGTCAGAGGCAAAAATATAGTATACAACAGTGTAAATGTAAACCAGAACAAGACACAATACAGATGTTAAGGTCTCTGGTTCGTTTCTTCTTGTTGGTAAAGTAGAATTCGTTTTAACAAAATTTTAACAAAATAGATATGTTTGAAAGGTGAACATTCAGAATATACATTAGGGTGCCATGTACTAATTTAATATTAGTCTTTTGAGAAATAATTCACATGCACTTTGATCATTCTAGTAAAGCACATGAAACAGGAGACAGGCCACCTTGTGGTGACTCATAATTACTGATTCAGTTGATTCTGTTGTACATGTCAATTTCACACCAATGGTAAAAAGATTGACTGCTATTCTAACATCACTGTGAACATTCAAGTGTACATCAAATGTACATTAATATTAGCCTGTGTAACACTAATGTTGCAACATTAAGTTACATATGACTTTATTCCCATCTTTATTATATTTATTTATTATATTTCCGGTTCTATGTTTTATCTTTGACATTATTCTCATAATTATTTTTAGCAGCACTGTGTCATTGTTTTGTTCGTTGTATATCTAAAAGACGACATTCTTAATGTAGGTGAATCAGTGTCACTCTTCTCTGACCCTGACAAGCTCTCACCTCTACAGTTTCATCTGCTGATTTTTTAGAACAGCCAAAATGTTATTTTGTCAATCTTAGAGAGCTAGAGAGAAAGAATGTACTTACTTGGCAGATCCAGGTCCTGTGCTGTCCTCTGCCCATCCCCCCTGCCGACGGGCTGGTTTAGGTGGAGGACCCTGAGATTAATCACACTGTACATCAGTATATTCATTTTGTAACACAAGCTCTGCTTGTGTGTCTGTCTAGATCTGGATTCTTAAACTAGCAGTTGCGTGCTCATGTCTGTATAAAACACATGTGCACAAGCTTTGTACTATTAAGGATCATTTCTTGTTCAACTGTTCAGCTGGCCCCAAATGGGGAACATTGCCTGACTAGTGGCCCCTAGGTAGCTTGGGTTTGATTTTACAAGTGTATGAGGCTTTTATACATTTACAGGTGTATGGAAGTGTATAAAACGTACGTAAATGTATGAGCAAATAAGTAGTGTACAAATAAGTACAAATAAGTGTATGGGCGGTGTAACTGTAAACGTATGAGGGTATATGTAAGTGTATGGGGAGGACTTTAGTGTGGGAACTGCTCTGGCCAGGCATGACCCAAAATAGGTTCACATGAAAAAAATTGTCTCTCTGTTTCTCATTCTGATTCTGAAAATAGTTATTTGGGTTCCAACAGCGCTAAATGACTGAATTCCTTAGGGCATAGTGAAGGTGGGCAACCCACAAATGCATTTGAAAAAAGAGGCATTTCCCATTACCAAATTGGGTCTGCAAAGGAACAAGAGGCCTGCAGGAATTCAGTTACTTTCAATATAAAAAACACACAATAGCAAATAAACCTCAGTTTCTGGGTTCCTTCAAAAAGACCATTTGTGAATCCTGATGGCAACATTTGGAGATGAGGGCATTCAGAGTGCATCCAGCTTTAAATGGGACACATGCTAGTGGTAAACAGACCTGAAGAAGCAAGTAATGCCACTGGTGTGTGTCATCAATGTGTGGTTATGTTAGATAAATAAGCTACAGCCTCCTGTACTGATGACATGTGCAGTGTGACGATGTAACATAAATATCAGGACTTCTCCATATCTGCAGCATAGTACAGAACTAGTGTTAGAGCTGAAATAACCTTCTGATTTAGCTTTTGATGAACAGAGGTCACAACTCTCTCAAGAGTCTTAAATGGCTAATTTTAGACAAATCCACACTTTACAGCAATTTACAGTTTCTAGTCCAACCTGACCTGTATGTCTTTGGACTGAGTGTAGACCTGGAGAACACAGAGGAAAACAATTATGATGTGTAATATTTAAATCAAAAATATTTTTTTAAGGCTGCATGAGCCTTAAATATAGCTTTCACTATTTTATAGTAGTGTGCAACACCCAGTAGTTCAAACCTGCTCAAAGTGGGGGACCAACACTGAGTGTTGCTCTGTAGTGAAGCTACATTAATTTCAATGAATAAGCACAAAATAAAAATCTCTTAGAAGTACTTTGTATGTCTAACAAATGAAGTATTCTGGAGTGTGCAAACTCTAGTGTGATACTGCTGTATTCGAATTTTCAGACAGTTGTGGTCATTGATACTTATTTCTTAAGCAAAGATGTTGGCCAATAACAGTCAAATAGCTGTTTACAGTTTATGGTAACCACTAACTTGCATGGTATGAAGAAAAGAATCTATTAAAGTCAATGGCTACCAGCAACTGTTTGCTACCTTCATTCTTCGTAATATCTTCTTTATGTTCAACAGACGGAACTCATACAGGATTGGGAGGACATGAAGCTGAGTAAATGATGACAGGGTTTTCATTTTTGGGTGAACTCTCTTTAAATTTCAAGATTGTTTTGACAATTGCGTGTTTTGTTTTGATGGCTCCATGTTCATTTAATGAAAGATACAGGACTCCCCACCCCGCCAAAGAAATACTTCACCAAGCCATCCACCTTGAATTTGTTTTTACAATTCAACCACTGAGTGTGATATAAGAAAACAGGAAATCTATCTATTGTGGTTAAATTATAGTTATTCAACAACACATGAGTGAATTATTTTCACTGCATGTCATAGACGAACGATCATATGGATCAAACGACAATGAAAACAATGGTGGATGTAGTATTGTCCAGAATGTATGTACACTGCAAACACACATATGATACAGAATGTACTGTTCTAACAGTTGATAAGTAGGTCTTCAAATCAAATCAAGTTTAGAGGTGAGTGTAGAGGTGAGTGAAAATCTTGGGTGCGACTCCAGACAATGCAATACAGTATATAAAAAACAGACATGTAACAGTAGCAAAAAATGTACACATATTAGTGTGTAGTATATATAATGACAAAATGGACAGAATATACAAAATTACAAATGTAAAATATACTTTATATGTGCATGGACATGTTGTAGTGTGTCTACAACATGTGTATTTTGACTTAAAAATGTCAAAATACACATATGTAACAATTTACATTTGTACACACGTGCATTTACATATATGTGTATATATACACACACGCATACATACATACATACACACAATAAATATGTTATGTAAAGTGTACATACAAGACCAATAAACATGGACTCATAATAAAACCTTGTTATGTGATGTGTGTGAAGTAGTTACAGTGCAGTGTATGGTGAAGGGCAGGGGGGGGGTTGAGATTATATCAGATCGCATTAAGTAATCGGACAGCTTGAGGAAAGAAGCTGCCCCTTAGTCGGCTAGTGCTGGTCCGGATGCAGCGGTACTGTCTACCATTGATGGTAATGGGGTATGTTCTCTAACTTCCTGTCTCCTGAAGTCCACAACAATCTCTTTGGTCTTGTCAATGTTGAGTGAGAGGTGGTTCTCCTGGCACCAGTGTGTCAGAGTGCACACCTCTTCACTGTAGGCCGTCTCGTCGTTGTCGGTAATCAGGCCTACCACCGTTGTGTCATCAGCAAATTTCACAATGACATTAGAGCTGTGTGTGGCCACGCAGTCGTGGGTGTATACGGAGTACAGGAGGGGGCTGAGAACGCAGCCCTGAGGGGCTCCAGTGATGAGGATCAGCGGGGAGATGTTGTTGCCCATTCTGACCACCTGAGGTCATAGCTGGTGCGTTTGTACTCCTCCGCATCTCCAGAATTAAATGCAGATGTTCGCACTTTCAGAGCTGTTTGAACATCGTTGTTTATCCACAGTTGTTGGGGTAGATCCGGATAGTTTTGATCAGCACGACGTCATCTATGTACTTCTTAATGAAACACGTAACGGTATCCGAGTAGACCTCAATGTCGCCATCGGAGGCAGACCGGAACATGTCCCAGTCCACATGATCAAAAAAGTCCTGTAGCATAGAATCCGATTGGTCTGACCAGCACTGGATCGTCCTAAGGGCGGGTGCTTCCTGTTTCAGCTTCAGGACTTGTAGCCGTCCCAGAAGGAAGAGTAACAGTGATCCAAAATCTGGTTTCCACATGTGTTGCATGATATATGCTGGAAGAATTTTGATGTTATTGTCCTGAGGTTGGCCTTGTAAAAGTCACCAGTTATAATGAACACAGCTTCAGGGTGGTTTCCTACTTACTTATAACCCCATACAGTTCTTGTACGGGGCTATAAGTATTATAGTGTGTGCCTGGTCTGTGTCAGCTTAAAGGGGGGATGTATACAGCTGTGATGATAACAGCCGTGAACTCCCTTGGCAGCCAGTATGGTCGACACAAAACCATGAGGTATTCCAGATCAGGGGAGCAAAAAGACTTTATATAATGCACGTTCCTTCGATCACACCAAGCGTTGTTGGTCCTAAAACATACACCCCCTCCTCTGCTCTTCCCCAAGAGGTCTTTTGCCCTGTCCATGCGGTGCACGGAAAACCCTGCTGGCTCGATGGCTGAGTCTGGAACCTCCGCAGACATCCAGGTTTCCGTAAGGCATATAATGCAGTCCCTGGTTTCTCACTGGTAGGAGATACGTGCCCTCAGTTCCAGAGCTTGTTCTCCAGTGACTGTACAGCGGAAGTCAGAAGACACAACGTCTCAGCCTGGCAATAACATCGGCTCTCTTTCCTCTCTTCCGGGTGCGTTTCTGAGGTCACGACCGGGCTGTCCAGACAAAGGGCTCTGTTGTTATGTTTGTAAACAGAGCGTCTTCTGAGAACTTAAAGTCTGGTTTCCGGTGAGCGACAGTGTAGCCAATATCCAAAAGTGTTTGTTATATACAATTAAACTGATGACATTACGCACGAATGACAACATGGTTAGATACAGAATAAACAAATAAATAAACAACAAACTGTAAGGTCACAAATAAATAAACAACAAACTGTCTCGACAGAGCTCGCAACACGGCTGCCATACTCTGCGCCATCTTGGACAACCAAGAATTGTATTAATTGTCTTTAATACAACTCAGTAAGCACTGTCACAGTAAGCAATTTAGGCTAAGGGATGCACAACTCCATGGCTTGCCACAACATGGCACACAACAGGTATAATATTAAGCAAAATATGCCGTTCCAGCTTACATGAAGATGGCGCATACAAAGAAGATAAAATTTTATAGGACAGCAATATAAGGGATTTACAATAATACCATAAAATATCTGAACATTGCATAAAAAATGGGAGAAAAAGAAATAGTGAAACAGTAGAGTCCTTAGGACTGTAGTTAGGTCATTTAGCTAAAAGCAATATTAATTTACAAAATCCTAAGCCAAATTAAATGTCAGCAGTCTCCCAGTGCCGATGGCAAGAACCAAAATTCTTCAAAATTGATGTACAGATGGGGCAAGAAACCTTGGGAGAAACCAGGCTCGACCGGGAGGGTCAGTTGTCCTCTGGCAAGTTAAAAAATTCATTCAAACAGGGCGCTTATATTACTGATTTAAAATTTTATAAATTTAAAGTTTAATAAAAACGTCCATCATATTCCCACTTATTCTAGATGATCCAGGTTATGGCTGTAATCTTCTTAAAATGGCATAAGGATGATCATCTAGCTGACCCGGAAATGGGGCTAGTGTCAGGTTAAAATGGAGATGGGTCGGTCTGTCACGGGCCGTCCCATCCTGTCTCCCCACCATCTAGTCCAGATCCTGCTGACTGCAGGACCTTGCGGAAGTGACAAACAGACAGTGTGGAGCCAGTCCATCTGTTCTTATGTGTTTACCCACATAACAAAGCCTAATAGTCCCATATAGGATTTTAGTAGTAAGTGAAAAAGAGGGGTCTTTAATCTAGATTTAAACTGATTTTCAAAATTCTGGGTAGTATCAAATGGCCAGAATTCTGAGACTACAGTGTTTGTGAAGGAGTGTAATAAGAAAGAGCTTGCTCAGGTACTTAAGAGCTAAACCATTCAGGGCCTTGTAGGTAATCAACAGAATTTTGACGTTTATATGATGCTTGATAGGCAGCCAGTGCAGTGTTGACAGAGCCAAGCTAATATGGTCATACTTGTTTGTTCTCTTAGAAACTGCTGCATTTTGAACCAGCTGGAGTTACTGTACTAAACCTGCAGGACACTTACCCAGTAAGGCATTTATGCATCTCGTTGGGCCTCAAAGAAATATATAGCTGAGTTTCATCAACATAATAATTGTCTCTTAATAAATCCTCCCAGAGGTAGCAAATACAGGGTGAAAACGGAGGCCCAAACACTAAGCCCTGTGACCCTCCATACTGAACTGATCGATATGACACCTTTTCACTCACAGCAAAAAAATGGAATCAGTCAGATAAATTTAAACCATGCCAGTGCAGTTTCATTTATGCCAACAAACTTTTCAAGCCAATTCAAGAGAATGCTGTGGTCAGTAGTGTCAAAGGTAGTTTTAAAAGAAAGATGCAACTACGATCAACCATCAGGAGCAAATCATTTGTCGCTCTCATAAGAGAAGTCTCTGTACTACGATATGGTGTAAATCCTGACTGGAAATCGTCACAGGTACAGTTTCTTTCCAGAAAATAACATATCTGTGAGGACACCACCTTTTCAAGTATTTTTTAAATAGAATTTGAGATGGGTCTGTAACTAGTTCCATGGGATCAAGGTGTGTTTTTAATAAGAGGTCTGATAACAGTCTGCTGCTAAGTTTTTGGGATATATTTCAAAACCAATGATGAATTAATAATACTATGTAGAGGATCAATAATTTCAGGATGCATCTCTTTCAACAACCTGGTAGGTATAGGATCAAGCGTACATGTTAATTTAGATGATTTAATTATTTTTGACAGTTCATCCTTACTGTAGAGAATGACTGGAGTTGTTCCTTGAGCAAACTGATGCGCTGTCTGGTGTGATTATGTAGCTGGTAACTGCACGTTTATGATTTTTTCTCTTTCTTCTTATCTATTTTGTTATTAAAGAAATTCATAAAATCCTCACTACTATGATACTGACAACTATCAGAGACAATTGATGCTTTATTTTTTGTTAATTTACCCATTGTATCAAATAAATATCTAGAGTTGTGTTTATTTTCTTCTCAGAGATTTAAAACTTAGGCAGATCTACAGTTTTAATGGCCTTTCTGTAATTCAAAACACTGTCTTTCCATGCTGTATGGAATACTTCTGGTTTTGTTTGCTTTCAGTTATGCTCCATTTTCCGGGCTGCTCTGTTTAGCGTGTATGCTCTTTATACCAAGGTGTTGGTGTGCTGTCCTTTATTTTCTTTAAGAGTAGAGAAGCAACTGTGTCTAAGGTGTAAGAAAAGAGGAAGTTAACAGAACACCATATAATGATCTGAAATCCTTCCCTCTGCTGCAGAATAATAATGTCATCAACGTTTACACCATAGAACAGTATTAAATCTAAGGTATAATTATGACAATGAAACTTTAGATTTAATGTCTCCGATTGTTTAAAATGTCTTTGAAAGCCAACCTCAATGCATCTTTTTCACACAGTTGAGCCGTGTGACTCTCTTCCCCTGCTCATAATGTCCAGATCATCTTGGTGTTGACAAACGCTAATGTCAGCGTTTGTCATGTCCCCCTAAAGACAGATCAGCTCACTCAGTAGCATCTTTGGAATGCACTTGGGCAGAAGTGCAGCTTCTTTCTAACTGAATGTAAATTAGAAATTCAGAAACCTTGTTTTATTAAACCAATAATGTTTCATTGATTTTCTCACAGATAACATCAATGCAACCTTAGCCTTATGTCCTATCTAAGAACATCCCTGGTAGAACTAGCCTGGTAAAATTACTGTAACACAAGGCCTTGAGTGGTTTATTGTTTCACTGACTGATTTCATGTAAGACAGAGGATTTATTTGCAATGCATGTTTACCAGTTTTTGTGTGATGTGCATGCAACACATTTATAATTGAACATTTTGATAAATACTCGTAATGCATAGAATTATTTATTGTTTTGATAGTCTTACTAAACATATGCCAATTAAATCTGTAATAATAGTAAATCAGTATATAATGCAAAGCTTCTTATAAAAAACAGTGTAAGTATATTGTGTTGCTCTGAGTGTTGCTCTGTTCTATTTTAGGGAGCTACAACTTTGTGAACTTTCTTCTGAAGATAAAGGCAGATTTAGCTGAAGTATTGCAGAGCTCTGATGTTGTGACTGCAGTGTTTTGGCATCTATGGTATGCCATCTTTGGTTTGTCCCCAAGATTGCTGAGAGCAGTACATGAATTCAGTTTGGAATTCAGATATGTTTTCTTTCTGTAAACTTTCCAAATTAGGTCATGTTTAGCAGTGTAAAACCAGGATTCTCTGGTCCCTTGTGACCTCACATCCACATGAAATAATTTTTTTTCTGAGTTGATGAGTGACAGGCCTGTTTTTCTGACATCTCTGAAATTGTATTTCTAACATTCACAAAGCAGGCACACTTGTTCAAATTTATATTGTTATTTTTATAGTTCATCTATAATGTTAGTAATGTTTTTTTACAGTGTTGTAATGTTGTACATAAAGGAGTCATGTTAGTAATATGTGGCCATGTTTCACCTACTGTCTGACCCTCTTAGTTTAACTGCTGTTCAACTTTTAAAACCCAAGGAATTCTTTATTTTTTACCCATATGCTAATGTCAAAATCTTATGTCAACACGTTCTGTGATCATACTGGTAATCCTGTTCTGTGTTCAAACAGATAATCTTACTGTTAATTTACTGGTGATAATAAATTGCCAGGGCCAGTAATTTACCAGTAATTTATAAAAGGTCCCGTCAAGGCGTGATCTCTTTTCCAGTAATTTATGTGCGTGTACAAAAGGAACTACATTCTGCGGATAAGTCTGGAATTATTTTTGCTAATTAGTGGGTTCACAATAGGTGGCAACCAGAGCAGTTGTTTCAAAAGTTCATCAGAGAAGAAACGAAAGACGGCAGCAGCTGTATCTGCGAGGACTTCCAGTCAGGATTTACCCCGTATCATAGTACAGAGACTTCTCTCATCGAAGCGACAAATGATTTGCTCCTGTCAGCAGATTGTGGTTACATCTCTCCTCTATCACTACTCGACCTTAGGGCAGCATTCTCTTAAACAGGTTTGACAATTTTGTTGCCATAAATGGAACTGCACTGGCATGGTTCAAATCATATTTACCTGACTGATTCCAGTTTATGTTGTGAGTGAAAAGGTGTCATATCAATCTGGTTGCTTCTAGTGACACACTGAGCCAAAACACACTAATTCATTATGTGGCAAAGTGCAAAGCTGTTTTAACAGAACAACACATCCACACACAGGTTTACTAACGTTACATTTAGATTTCATATTTGAATCCATTAAATGTTTATTATGTAAATAAGGCTGTGATTTTAGAACTGATATAAAGAGTAATTATCGCTTGTGTTGATTAGCTAGCTGAACATGAGCCCATGTTGATAATCTCAAAACAGTTCAAACATGGGCTAATAAATCAGTCTGGGCTTTATATTTGTCCATCAGTGTTTATGAACAAATGGTAAAGCTATCAACGATGCTCACAGTAAACAATATTGATATACTATTTTATTTTTTTCTGTCAATAAACCAGAATTATTGTGACCAGAGGTTATCGTGAGGACTGACCTCTGCTGCAGTACTGACTGATGAAGATGATTTCCTCTGACGAGAGTCTTCAGCATTGATCATCTCAGAAGTCTGACGAGCTCTTCTGCCCGATCTAGCCACCTAAAAACAAAGTCATCATAGTAATGAGTCAATCTCACCAAACCTATAAAGATCAAACCATCAAACTTCACAACAACAGCAATAAATAGACTTTATTTTATTAATGCAAAATAGTTTCTCGTTTTTTTTCTTTTTTACTTTGGGGTAAATATGATCCGATATGTTTCGTAAAAGCATGGCGAGACGCTCCATAGACGCCATTTTTGTTGCTATAGCAACGCGTCACCATGGACGCTGCTGCGTTGTTAACAGGCAATATCAGAAAATACCTATCAACATACAAACTACACTAGATCATTTATTATTATAGCTCATATATTATAAGCTACAAAATGATCTACATTATCTACGTTTATTTGGTCGGAGGTCAGTTTTAACGAACTCGATCAACCAACGCAGCAGTAAAACAGACAGAAATAATAGCAGGTTGTGTGAGCTGCTCTGTATCTACATTTCATGTTTATGTGGCTACTGTGGCTACTCGAAGCACTAAAAGCAGCTTAATGTGCATTAAACTCACATTTTTAGTGAATCCACCATCAGCCCGCGGAAGAGAGACGTCCATCGCTGACGCAACTACCCCCCGGAAGTGACGCTACAAAAGCCACCAGGCTAAAAACAACTGATTTACTTTCAAATCAATTATTTTTGTGAAACCAAAATCTGCTGTTTTATTTGATAAGGGATATGATTAAAGACTTAAAGAGATTTAAATGTGCTGTCCTTTTAATATTTTATATCAAGTTCTTATTACCCTACATTGTATGCAATTTATATATATAAACTGATGCATTGATACATATAAATTTGTATGTATCAATGAAAAGAGGCTGATAAACAATACAAATTAGAGCCCTAATATACTGTACTATGGTATAACCATTTTTTTCCCAAAACCATGGTAATTCCATGTTTTACTATGACCATGATAGTAATTCAGTGCAATGGTAGGTAGCAAAGCCCCATGGTATTACCATCTAATACCAGTCCTGTACCATGATATTACCAGATAATTACCAGAACATTTTTGTCCCTTTAATTTTTTCCTAATTTTGAAGAAGGGTTACATTTGTTACAGCTGATTTTCCCCAAACCAAAACATTCCTATTATTATTATTATTATTAGTAGTAGTAGTAGTAGTAGTAGTAGTAGTAGTAGTTTAGTATTATTCCTATTATTTGAGAATATTTAAATAAGAAGGGACAGGACAGCACATCTCTGCCAGAGAAACAGGCTGAAGATTAGATATAAGTGATCCATTGTAAGATTTGTACAGCATTCCTCTGAGAGTGTTTATGGGGTGTCATTTAGTGTCATGTATCTTTTTTTTAAATGTATTTTCTCCAAATATGGAAGACTGTAACATAGTATTGCCAATAACAATATCAAAGCAAAATAATGTTATCACTGTCTTGTATTACACCAAAATTATTAAATTTTTAATTCAGGACGTAGATAAAAGAGTATCAAGAAATCAAGAGGCCTTTATTTAAGTGTCTTTATTTAAAGAATAACTTATATACTGTGGTAAATACTGTATATTAAATAAGTTTAGTGTGCACTTTAAAGATCAACTGCTAACATTCTCATGGCTCTAGAAGTGTTTTTGTTCTCTTTATAATGCAGGGACAGTAATGGTTGTTAAGAGCTCTGGTGAATCTATGACATCCACTGGATGTGTTTTGTTTATTTTATTATTTGTGGGATAGTTGGTTGAGTTCCAGCAATTAAAGGTCTTGTATTGTTTAGCAGGACACTGCATGTGGACGGTGATTTAAGCCACTTGGATCTTGCCATATATAGAAATGTTGATATGCAAGTTCCCACTGTAACCTGATATTGGTTATTTCATGCAAACTGAAGCATGTTATGTACAGAGAAATCTGTATGAGGTTTACACAGATTCCTAAAGGATGTTTCTCTGTACACAGCATTATATATATATATATATAAAATGCTGTGTACAGAGAAATATATATATATATAAAAAATGCTGTGTACAGAGAAATATATATATATATATATATATATGATGCTATCTACTCAAATAAAGGTTGAAAGGGTCATGTGAAATCATGTTAATGACATAATCACACATTTTATTATTGTGATCCTGTAGCTCAGTTGGCAGAGCTTTGTGTTGGCTGCACAAAGGGTGTAGGTTCGATTCCCAGAAAACCAAGTTAGATTTATACTTTGAATGCACTGTCAATTTGAATAAAAGCGTTGGCTAAAAGTATAAACCCTTTAAATTGTTTTCGCAGTTTTGCTATAACGCAACTGAGTCAACTGGGCAGACCATTTAGTGTAGAAACAACAACTATTTAAGCCTTTGACAAAGCTTCAAGATATCAGATATTAAAAAAGTCAAGATATCAGTCTAGTCTAAGTCTTGGAGAACAAACTGAAGACTAAAATATCCAACAGGGGGCGCACAAGAGTTATAAAATCCAGCATTTGTGTTTGTGTGTGTATGTGTGTAAAAGAAAAGGAAATTTGGCGTTGAGATTATTAGGATTGTAATCTCATTTCTCAGATATTGTATTCGTTTCCATTGCTGACGGTTACGTAATGTGCAATTACATTTTCTGATATGCGTTAGCTATTATGTAAAATAATGAATGGGAAAGTTGCAGAGAGCAGTGAGGATGAGATTGACTCCTCCCACCACTACGTCACTGCGCGCTCTGACTATAAAATGCAGCGGGAGCGAAATAAACCTGGCAGTCAAGAGAAGTGCTGTGGGAATGTGTTAGAAAAGTGTCTTCAGAGAAATCCTTTCAGAGCGCTTGTCTGAGGGAAAATGCAGGTGGACAATGCGGTGGTAAAGATTTTTTTTTTTTAAAGGGCTAATGGTGCAGGTTTAAGGATGTTGTGGGATAATTGTGGAATGATTTGGAATAAGTTTACTAATTGGACTCTTATGGAGAAGAAACAATCAGCACTTGAAGTCCACAGCGTCGAGAGGATGACCTGGCATGCGCTCTCATTATCCATCTAAACCTGTTTAACTGAGCTGGAACTGTACGTTTACGGCTGTAAGTGTTTTAATTAAGTTTTTGGAGAATACATCATGCATTTGGGCAGAGGGCTTCTGCTTTTTCTTCTTTTAAACAATGTAACCATGAGCTTCTCTCTATCAACCTGCACCACGGTGGACATCGACCACATCAAGAAGAAGCGGGTGGAGGCCATCCGGGGTCAGATCCTCAGCAAACTGAGGCTGACCAGCCCGCCACAGACTCTAGGCCCTAGTCAGGTGCCCTATCAAGTGCTGGCTCTGTATAACAGCACTAGGGAACTGTTAGAGGAGTTAGGGCGAAACAGACAGCAGAGCTGTGGACAGGACAACACTGAGACCGAGTACTATGCCAAAGAAATCCACAAATTCAACATGATCCAGGGCTCCCCTGAAAACAGTAAGTGATTTAAAGGGCAAATCATATAATTAGATCTGAAACTGGAGATGGGGATATTCGTAATCAGACAGAGGATACTGTACCTACGGTCACAATATACGGTCAAAATAATGCTATGCTATAATTATTTAATTATTTTAATACTGTTTAATAAGTCTTTAATAAACATTATAGTTTATGACATTCACATGAAATATATAAACTGATATAGGTACTTCATGGGCTGATACCGATACAGGTATCTAGGCAGAATATAATTTCAGCTATATCGGCAGCATATCTAATGCAGATATGAAAATAAAAATACAATTTAACAGTAGCAAATTAAACTTATTTTACATAATTGCTCGAGGAACACTGTTTACACTATTTACTATAAATTCATGACCACTTCTGGTTATTGCCCAATGAGTTATCAGTCTGGCCAATATAGCAATTCATCGCTTATGTGTAAATAATATAATAATATTCAAAGTTGTGTAACTGTTTTAACTGTTGTTTTTGTACAAATCATTTGCCAAGTGTTATATGATGTAAAAATGTTTAAGGTTGCTATAAAATTCTGCAGTTTTGTTTTCAGAAAATAAATATGAAATAGTAGTGTTTTAACTGTTTCTTACAGCTTTGTGCGCACTGATGTTGGCCAAACTCAGGTTACAACACTATTATTCAAAGGCCATGGGGAAATATACTAAAGAATATGTTTAAACACTTTTGTTAATAAATGGAGTAACTTGGCATCTGAAAATGATTTCACATGATTAGTCTGGTCTATTCTTTCATCTGAAGGCCAGTACAGAAAAAGTTTCCACCAATTTTCCATGTGTCTGTGGTTCCAGTCCAAGTTGAGATGGGCCCCAGATTATTTGAGGACACATTGAGTTGTGTGGATCCTAGTTAAGTCTTTTGCCATAGACAGGCGATTTGATGGTGAAACCGCTGTGCTGTCCAAAGGTAAGACACAAGCGGGAGGAAACACCACAGAGCAGACTGGGATTCAGAACCAGCCCATCCATTAGAAATAAGATCAGTCAGTATTTTTTCAGTGAGATTTCAGTACATCACTATCACTTTATCACTGCACTGTAAAAATAAAAAGCTACTGGGCGCTTATGATAGGGTTACTAGAAAAACCATTACCAGTCTGTAGAGTTCTTGCAGGAACTTTGAGTTCCTCAAAGAACCGCCCTATTAAGGGTGGTTTTCAATTGGTTTTGCTTCAGGACGCAGGTCATAAAATGGATATCAAGTGGCAGTCCAACACATCAAGCAATATGTACTGTACATGTTGACATCTGCTCAATTTTGGCATTATAGTAACTATGTTTTTCAGGCTTTTTAGTGCCACATTAAAAGTTTTTACATTTGACAAATGATAGCAATATATATATATATATATATATGTATATACATATGTCAATTTTTTTTATGTCAAGCATCCTATTAAACTGCAATTTTATATTGGCAGAACTTGTTTTTTGGTGGATTTTTGGGAATATTTATGAGTTAACGGTTCAAAACCTCTGGAGATGTTTGTGTGGAGCCTTTATATGCTATTTATCAGCTTCATTCTTGATGTCCTGTCACAGCAGACATTTAAGCATTTGAGCCCGTAAGCTCCAGTGGGGAGAAACTGTGGATTGGCTACTGAATGTCTTTTATTTCCATTATGCAGTTTGCCGTAATTCCAGAGCTGGAGAATGTGGTGGTCATCACCACGATGATAATATATGTTCCATTCTCCTAAGCTAAGATAATGGCTTTTTCATGTGTTGTGTTTGGACATTCGCAGCATGTGGAATCATTTACACATTTGTGTTTTCTGTGTATTTTCTCTTTGAAGCTTGCAGTGGGCACACCAGCAGCTAATGCTCTCATTCATCATATATCCATCATCTAGCCAGTAATCTCCAGATGTCTCTGAAGTTCAGTGGTGTAGAAGTTTAATGGTGCAGGTCTTATCTCCTCTCTATCTATGTGCATACAAAAATTCTTGAACCTTTGTGACATCACTGCAAAGCATTTTTGCCATTCCAGGCCTGTTTATCCATTAACCAGTAATAGAGGGAGATAGATGCAGGGATAGACCGAATGTGTTTTTGTGTTCCTCACTCTCAGACTTACGGTCTTCTGTATGGTCAAGCTAGTCTACTGGCCTTATTGGTAGTGAACCCTTAGTAATAAACCTTTAAACTGGCATCATCACCATAAAATGTTTTTCCATAAAATGTTTGCTGTTGAATGAGAAACACAGTTAGCAGATGATAACCCTTCCCTAGTTAAAAGGATCTTGAGCTGTAGCAGAGAGGGACAGATTCTGATCATTGGACCGCACCACTTTTGATAGGTGCAATAATAAGATGATTTCATTCTTAAACCAACCAGAGAGTGCATTTGCAGGCCAAAATGCAAAAACACACATTTCTTCATTCTCTTTTCTCATTCTTAGCTCTCATTTCATGTCTTGTCATTTGTCTGAGATCTTCCAGAATCAGATTTCTGCTGCGCTTACAGTAGTTTCTGTCAAACAGTCACTTCACACAGGTCATGACCGCTAACAAGCTCTTAAGGAAATGCCCCCAAAATAGTTATTGCATGACCTCATTTGGTACAGGACCTGAAAGAAAACAAGATGTACTTGAAGGAGATCTTTTTTGATTCTCACGCTACACTATACACACAATAATACCACATAATTGCTTAGACGTTGACCTTTCATTGCTCAGAGAGACTTAATGCATATATATCTACCAAATCCATGTATTTAAAATATCAGCAATGACAGATTCTCTTCAAGAAATGATAGCACATAGCAGAGGGATCATCAAGATATTTTGTTATTGGAAGAATTTAATGGGAAGTAGTTAAGTTTAAAGTCTGTGTTTATTGCAAATTAGTATCTTAGCTCAGTTTTGGTAATTGTATAAATCTCGTCTGAAACACTACACATTGTAAAACTACCAAGGTTTTTCTCTTTGTAGAAGAAACTCCAGCAGAGGTCTCCTTTTATTGTGTTGCAGTCTAGGAAAAACAACCGAGGTGGAGTTAAAGATTTGACTTGTGATTTCTCTGTTCTGTGGGCTTAGTTATCTTGAAATCAGATTCAGCATTGAATATTTTAACTGTTATTTAACTGTGATGTCTGTAGTTTTTCATTCACTGTGCAGTTATTCTTCAATATTCAGTTTTATATTAAAAACATAGGTTTTTTAAAGAATGCTTGTAAACAGTAAAAGACGTAATTGAAGAATATTATCATACTAAGTTAAAACAGAGGAATGTTTTGGTAAATCAACAGCTCACATTCTTTGTTATACTCTGAGCTTTAGGAGTCTTTCCTGTGACATCATCAGTGATGTCCAGATTGCTCTAAGGACTTTCTCAGGAACCTCTGGACAGTGTCACCTGGCAGGAGACAGCTCTGTTAGGAAGGACGTCCCAGACACAGAGAGACTCAGAATCTCTCTGTTTAAAGATGTGGTCTCAGGATATGTCAAAGCATACAATGCATACAAAGTATTGGGACAGTAAAAATGGCTTTGTTTGCTGTGGAGTCAAAAAATTTATTGATTAAAAGATAATTATGAGGCAAATGCTAGGGTAATTGCTTTTCTGTCAGGCTCAGCTCCCTCATCTACATACATGTATTACGGAATGTACTCACTGAAGTGTGAACAAATAATGGAACAAGACACAGCTGATCTCGTAGAAACAGTCATTCCAGTACTTGGGCTCACATTAGATATAGGGATGAAACTCTGCTGTTCTTCTAAACTGATTAAACATTTATTTGTTGAAACAGCTAAATAACAAAATGTGACATTCTGTACTTTTAATCATAAAAGATTTCCTGACTCCACAGCAAACAGCAATTTTTTCTTTACTGTCTCAATACTTATAGAAGGCACTGTAGCTTTAATTGTCTCATGGCCTTACAGAATCAAAATCACACTTTTTCACACAAATCACAGGAGCTCACATTAAAGATCCAGTGTGAAAATTGGGACACTTGAGTATGTTTTGGAGCCAACAGTGTGGATACATGACACATTGGTAGAAGAGCATACCACAGCAAGTCTGTCAGGGGGTGTACATGATCTGAATGCTATATAATATGACCTATATATGGGAACCCCAGTCTAATCTTTGTGTTTGACTTGACGTCTTGAACCTACATTTGTGGGACAAATGACCCACACGCTTCAGCCTTGGCAAAATCAGCTATAATGTGAAATCCATCTCAGAACATTGCAATAGGAAAAATGACATCATCCAAAAGGAAATAAAGATTATAATTTCAAATCTGAGTGGGGATTTCCACCTTAGGAAATGAGATTAAGGAGAGACAAAATGACACATGGAAATTCAAGATGAGCCTTTTGCTTTGTTACAAAATCTAGTAAGCTGTCTTACAGACTAAATAGGCAGCTGCCTTCTAAGGCAGCATCCTGACCCAAAAAAAGACGATTTGAAACACTCTACATAGGCAGCAACTCCACATACATCACATAAATAGGACATGAGACAGTTGAGTTCAGTGGAGAGAGCATATTGGTGAGCCAAAGATGTGATAGTCTTAACTAGCCTAAGAACAGGGAGCCATATGTATTGTGGGAACTTTTAGTATTGAGTGAATAATATTTATTAAGAACGTTACTTTCACTTCATCTGCCATCTTGGATGCATTTAGTACTGAGCTTTTCAAAGGGAGTGAAGCTCTGAGCTCTGATGTCTAAAATGGTGTCTAGTTCGACTTCTGACAAGGTTTCGGAGTTGACCTGCAGGGTGTCTGTCATTCAGCTGGTGTTGAGAGCTTGTTTATGTCAAAAGACAGAATTTTGAGTTCTGTCAGTGTTTTTAAAATTCAGTTGATGTAACCTCTGTTTGGACTCTGAAGCAGTCCCCAGTAATAACTGTTATGTGAGTAAACCACCCATATGTTTGGTTTTTTGCATAAATTTGTATCCAAAAGTTGAACAGTCATCTGTCTGATCGCTACTAATTACCGACAGCATGACTATGGTTAAAAAGTCAAAATCAATAAGGATTTTTTTGTGAATTAATTCAAAATCGTAATGCATCATTCTGTTAACTGATTTTTCATTGTCCAAATGCATAAAAGTAAATGTTGTGTAATTTGAAAATGTTGCACAGGATGGAGACCAGTAATGAAGTCAGTGATGGTCAATTAACCAAGACCTATTGTTGAGCCTCTTAGAAGTTTTCTTTTGCTGATTAGCCGCTAGGTTTAGCAAAGATATTCCAAAGACCTTCCTGTTACCCACAATGTACAAAATTAGCAATAATGAAATGGCAATATCTTTCCATTTGCTGAATAAAATGCAGATGATTTTCAAAAGCAGAAAATGGTTGAGGTTGCATAAGTGCATGGTTTGCTGGAGGTATATTCAGTGTGCCTGGCAAGATTTGTACCTCTGCAGCCCAGCTGGCATAATCTGTTAATGTTACATAAATATTCCACATTTGACCAGCCAGCCAGCCTGTCAGGAATGTGGTGGATTGATAATCGTTTGCGGTCTGTCGTCAGTACGCTCTTATTATACAGGACATCAGAACAAGCAGAAGAAAAGCTTTACAGCATTTAAAAATACAGTCCACAATCTCTCTATTGCCATCTCTGTTTGAAACCTCTGTAGATGGTTCATTCACATGCTTTCTTATTGTACGATGAAGTCAAATGAAGCTAAACTGACATTTCAACTGATGGGGTGAGCCAAGAAGACCTTTTTTAACACTGATCTGCTATGTATTTGATCAATAATTTTACACAATACACAAAAGTCAAATGATCAGGGAGGTGAGTTATCACTACATTAGTTATATATTTAAGGGATAATGTATAGCAAGCCGGCTGTTATCACAGAATAAACCCCGACAGGGTGATCAGGACCCTGACACAAAGCACAGAACACACTACACACTGAAGGGCTTTATTCTGAGATAACAACCATGTGGATGTACATTATCCCACTTATTACACCATTACTTTACACATTATTGACCACGAAATATTCAAAATATTTTGAATTTTGAAAATTTTAAAATATTTTATATTTTATTAGGAAAAGCCATTGCAAAGACATGGCGTTCAAACAAGACAAACATGCAATTTGGTTTAATAATTTGTAAATATAATTTGGGAAATAAAATACCTTGGAATGTTGCGATTGGTCAATCAGAATCAAGTCTCCAGGGTGTTGTGTAGTAAGATGATATAATATAAGTGTCATTCCACTGTAAAGACATTTCACATACAAACAGTTATAGCTAGAACTTTTTTGAGACTTTCTCTGAAGACCTCCAGCTGATCTGAAGATGTTAGTGGACATCATGTGATGTTTATCTGTAACTATGAATATGTTCCACAAAAGTGTCCAAATATTTTTTATCTTAATTTTGTGTAATATATCTGTTGTTTTATCATTCAGACCTAGAAAACTTTGCATTCTCATTCTTCCAGATGAGTGACACTTGCTGTGATTGTTTTCTAATGCAAAGATAAAGTGTTGTGTTTTGGAGTCACTGTTTATATTTTGCTGAGTTGTTCTGCCGTGGGCTTGTTGCACCTGTTCTATAGTTACACAGAAACTCACTGCTATTATGCTGGACTTCCTCAACCATTATTTCAAAGATTTCAACTGATGAGTTTCAGATGAGTCTCTCACCTCTCTCCAAATAATTACAATATAAATTACATTTACTTTGATTTGTTGTGAGATTTAAGGCAACTCTATAAAATGAACTTCAATGAAGTGACCCTTGAACTCTCAACCTGCAGATGACCTTCCCTACTGTCCCAAGGGGATAACGTCAAAGGTTTTTCGCTTCAACGTGTCCAGCATGGAGAAGAATGCCACCAACCTATTTCGGGCAGAATTTCGGGCATTGCGGGTGCCAAACTCCAGTGCCAAGAGGAACGAGCAGCGTCTTGAGCTTTATCAGGTATGTAGCTTTTTTCTCAAATTCATTCTCGAGTTCATTTTCTCAATATCTTACAAATGATATTAATGTAGGAGTTGTGGATGTCACTGACACACAATGTAGAAAAAAAGACTAGAAAGAACACCAGGCCACAATTAAGTGTGTAGGGGTGACATTAAACACTACAAATAAACACTACAATGACCATATGCAAAAGGACAACAATACAGAACTTCAAAACAAAAGACATGAAACCAATGGGACAACATGGAACCCTGGCAACCTCAGAGCTGCTTGGTTTTAAACCACCAGTACTACAGTGAAACTACAGTGAGATCAGTTTACTGTACAGTACTCCATCGCTCACACACAGATAAAGTGTGTGCTGACCCACAGCAGCTCTCAGGCCTGATCTGTATTTCAGGTTCTGATGTATTATACAGACCAACGTTTACACGACTCAAGTGAACAAAGAAGCTTTCTGAGAAGCTCCAGCTTCATTCATTCACAGGCTGATGACTTTAGCCGCCATATAAAACTAAGACTCTGAGTTTTAGGAGTTGTTATATAGTACATGTCATACACATGTATATGATCTATAGGTGTTGTATGAGGGTAATGGAGGAAGGGAGGTCTGTTTTCTCACTGATCTCCCATGAGACGCTGTGAGCGACAATTGGGTTCCAGCATTTCCTGTCAAGCAGACATTTAAACATTTGTCTCTGAGCTCTGCAGACCTCCTCTCCTCTGTCAGAACCCTGCTGCAGTGTTGACCCACAGGAGAGAGAGCATCCAGGTCATGGAGGGTGAACAAACAGGCGCAGCGTGAGTGTTTCGCCTCCGCACACTGGCCTGGAGCTGTTTGGCAGGGGTCACTGCTCTGGCGTGGGCTGCTGAAGTGTTCCCAGCGGACCCCCGCCCCCAGCCTCAGCCTCACAGCTTTTCAAGAACCTACTTATCCCAGACTGCTTTTATAGCCAGGCAGTTCTGAGACATCTGTGCGCTGAAACAGTGGTGTATGGTAATTTTATTTGGCCAACTGAAGTGTTGGACGCTACGGTATGGAGTATTTATGTAAGTTACTCTGAGGGATCTTCAGTTTTTGTGTTGGAATTGCCATTAAAACCATCCTCAAATAAATACATAAATAAAAGATTTTCTGTTGATCACGACTGCAGTAATTTATCAATGATGATGATGATCAGCATGTATTCATATTCATGTGTCTGGATCACAGTGGTGAAGTGATGCTGTACAGTATCAGTACAGTATAGTCGTAGTACAGTAAAAGTACAGTAATAGTACATTAACAGTACAGTACACCGACAGCTAACAGGAGCAGCTGTGCAAACTTCATGCAACATTAATTTTATGGCCACATTAACTGATTGCATTACTCTTTTAGCGAATCAAATGCTAACATAATATGGGATTAATTTTGTGCCAGTAAAAATGAATGCAAACTTTGAAGAAACAACAAATAAACATAAATATACAAAAATAAATCTGAAAGAAGAAAAACACTCTGAAAGAAAATAAAAAGCAATAAACTCAATGGCAAAGATTTAGCATGGTTTTAAAACAAATCATTTTTAAAAACCATCTATTTTTAAAAACTGCTTTCTAATTTTTCTTCTTCGCAAAAAAAAAGAGTTTTCTTTATGCATTCATAGTTTATAATACGCAAATTACGTTCAACAGCCTTGACAAAAAGAATGTAAGTTTATTACTGTAATTACGGTAATATCACAACAGCAGAAAAAGTTTCAAAAGTGCTTTCATAAAGCGAATATAGAATAAAATGTGTTTGTGTTATCTTTATTATTTAAAGGTGAGAATGTATACATCAGTTTTTAAACATGTTTATTCAATGGCAAGGTTATTTGCAAAATGCAGACAAAAATCTTTAACTGTAAGTGTCACCTTATACATTTGTTTTGCTGTAACAGTATTTGAAAAATATAAGTCATTTGGACTGGAAGTTAATTAAATGAATTAAATACATAATTCATGAGTTAGTAAAGTCAGCACTGCTATGGTACAGGAATAAAGCTCAATTTTATCTGAATTACATTAACTTACCTGAGGGTGACAGGAGTACAGCTGAAGAGAATAAGGACAAAGATTCCCCATGAGAGCTCATCTGGAAGGAATAGTTGTATGAGACTATCCAAACCTTATATATTAATTACTAACTTAAATGCTTATTAAATAAATACTTTACAGTCACTACACAGAACAAACACTACAACAATACTAATAAGTGCATCAGATCAACAATTCACTCCACTGAACTCTAGTTCCGAGTCAGAGAGCTGCCATCAAAATCTCACTAGCCAATAAGAGTAAAGCACAGTTAAGCTCCGCCCACATATGACGTTTGTGCCAGAAATGAAATTTGTGGATTAAAAACAAAAACTGAAAGCGTAAATGAAAACTCTGATTTGCGAAAAAGTATGGTTAAAAAATATGGTTTGTTTAAAAACCATGCTACATTTTTGCCATTAAGTTTATTGTTTTTACTTTCAAAGTGTTTTTCTTTGTTTCTTCAAAGTTTGCATTCATTTTTTTATTGGCACAAAATACATGCCAGCGTCTCCAAGACGCTTGAAGAAACCTGCCTGTAAAGCTACAGTGCTATGAAAAGTTTTAGCCACTTGTTTAAAAATGCTGTAATGTGGGGATGCTTTCAAAAATAATGTCATAAATAGATTTTATTTATCGAATAAATTCTAATAACTAAATCAAATAAATATTTTGTGTGAACACCCTTTGGTTAAAACCTCTTGTCTTTGGTAAACATGCACATAGCTTTTCAGGTAGCTTTGCAGGCAGCTTTCTTCAAGTGTCTTGGAGACGCTGCCACAGTTCTTCTGGATTTAGTCTGTCCCTGTTTTTTCTGTTGGTTCATAATGTAATCACAGACAGACTCGATGATTGTGAGATCAGATTTCTCTGTGGAGCACTGGTTGTTGTCAGTCTCCTTGTGCATACAAAAATCTCACTGGATTATTACAATTAATTGGCAAAAAGGATGTTTGGAAATGTTATCTTATAATTCCTACTTACACTACAACAAAAGATATAAATAACTTTCTTAAAACCATTTTTGGGTATGAAAATACTAATGTGCCTAAGACTTTTGCACAGTACTGTATATTATATTATAATGCCATAAATATCCATGTCTGTTAGTTATCATGACTGCTTTACATTATTATTGTATGAGATCAGCAACGGAAGTCTTGTGAAAATACAGAGAATTTAAAGGAGAATTTATTAAAAAGGTTCATGAGTTCAGTTGCCATATCCAGTTGGCTCATCTGATCAGATTATTTTAATAGCAGCCTTTTAACTTTTTGAGTCTTTTATTGTTATCTTACATTACATATTTAAGAGGCTTCACAAATTGTGAGAAATTAATTTGTTATGACTAATCTATTTTATGAATAATCTAATGAAGACCACCACATGATCATGTTCCCAGGCACTAACATGTGTAATGGAGGACAGCTAGTGAATGAAAAGCTATGCAGTGTGTAAACCTCATGCTGCGATCTCAAGAGGTGCTCTAGCGACACTCAAGGGATCAGAATTTGTGAAGTCTTTCAAATATGTAGCATAGAATTAAAGTAAAACTTGGGCCTCCTTGTTGGAGCACCCGACTCCCATGCCATGCCAACACCATTCTGGATAACACACTGCAGTACAGTCATTATATCCACAGCAGCAGAATGCAGAAGATTTCTGGTGATATCTGATGTGTTTGCTATTGGCAGATTCTTCGTCCTGATGAGCACATTGCAAAGCAGCGCTACATTGGAGGCAGGAATGTCCTGACTAAAGGCACACCAGAGTGGGTTTCATTTGACGTTACTGAGACCGTTCGTGAATGGCTCATGTACAGAGGTATATTAATATTTACAAAAGATTCTTACTCTAATAAAAAGTCTCATGTACACAGTCCACAGTAACAGTCTTCTGTACTCAGTCTACAGTCATAATCTTTCTACACAGTCTACAGTAACAGTCTCCTGTACACAGTCTACAGTAACAGTCTCCTGTACACAGTCTACAGTAACAGTCTCCTGTACACAGTCTACAGTACAGTCTCTACACACAAGTCTACAGTAACAGTCTCCTGTACACAGTCTACAGTAACAGTCTTCTGTACACAGTCTACAGTAACAGTCTTCTGTACACAGTCTACAGTAACAGTCTTCTGTACACAGTCTACAGTAACAGTCTCCTGTACACAGTCTACAGTTACAGTCTCTACACACAGTCTACAGTAACAGTCTCCTGTACACAGTCTACAGTAACAGTCTTCTGTACACAGTCTACAGTAACAGTCTTCTGTACACAGTCTACAGTAACAGTCTTCTGTACACAGTCTACAGTAACAGTATTCTGTACACAGTCTACAGTAACAGTATTCTGTACACAGTCTACAGTAACAGTCCCCTCCTGTACACAGTCTACAGTAACAGTCCCCTCCTGTACACAGTCTACAGTAACAGTCCCCTCCTGTACACAGTCTACAGTAACAGTCCCCTCCTGTACACAGTCTACAGTAACAGTCCCCTCCTGTACACAGTCTACAGTAACAGTCCCCTCCTGTACACAGTCCACAGTAACAGTCCCCTCCTGTACACAGTCCACAGTAAAAGTCTCCTGTACACAGTCCACAGTAACAGTCTTCTGTACACAATTTACAGTAACCGTCTCCTGTACACAGTCTACAGTAACCGTCTCCTGTACACAGTCTACAGTAACCGTCTCCTGTACACAGTCTACAGTAACAGTCTCCTGTACAAGGTCTACAGTAACAGTCTCCTGTACAAGGTCTACAGTAACAGTCTCCTCCTGTGCACGTTCTACATTAACAGTCCCCTCCTATACACGGTCTACAGTAACAGTCCCCTCCTATACACGGTCTACAGTAACAGTCTTCTGTACACAGACTACAGTAACAGTCTTCTGTACACAGACTACAGTAACAGTCTTCTGTACACAGTCTACAGTAACAGTCTTCTGTACACAGTCTACAGTAACAGTCTTCTGTACACAGTCTACAGTAACAGTATTCTGTACACAGTCTACTGTAACAGTCTCTACACACAGTCTACTGTAACAGTCTCTACACACAGTCTACTGTAACCGTCTCCTGTGTACAGTCTACAGTAACAGTCCCCTCCTGTGCACAGTCTACAGTAACAGTCCCCTCCTGTACACAATTTACAGTAACAGTCTTCTGTACACAGTCTACAGTAACAGTCTTATCCTGTACACAGTCTACAGTAACAGTCTTATCCTGTACACAGTCTACAGTAACAGTCTTATCCTGTACACAGACTACAGTAACAGTCTTCTGTACACAGACTACAGTAACAGTCTTCTGTACACAGTCCGCAGTAACAGTCTTCTGTACACAGTCCGCAGTAACAGTCTTCTGTACACAGTCCGCAGTAACAGTCTCCTGTACACAGTCCGCAGTAACAGTCTCCTGTACACAGTCCGCAGTAACAGTCTCCTGTACACAGTCCGCAGTAACAGTCTCCTGTACACAGTCCGCAGTAACAGTCTCCGTCCGTACACAGTCCCTGACAGTAACAGTCTCCTGTACACAGTCCACAGTAACAGTCTCCTGTACACAGTCTACAGTAACAGTTTCGCACGGTCGTAAGTTCACAGTCTACAGTAACAGTCTCCTTACACACAGTCTACAGTAACGTCCGTCTCTCTGTACACGGTCCACAGTAACCGTCTCCTGTACACGGTCTACAGTAACCGTCTCCTGTACACGGTCTACAGTAACCGTCTCCTGTACACGGTCTACAGTAACCGTCTCCTGTACACGGTCTACAGTAACCGTCTCCTGTACACGGTCTACAGTAACCGTCTCCTGTACACGGTCTACAGTAACAGTCTCCTGTACACGGTCTACAGTAACAGTCTCCTCCTGTGCACGGTCTACAGTAACAGTCTCCTCCTGTGCACGGTCTACAGTAACAGTCTCCTCCTGTGCACGGTCTACAGTAACAGTCTCCTCCTGTGCACGGTCTACATTAACAGTCTTCTGTACACAGACTACAGTAACAGTCTTCTGTACACAGACTACAGTAACAGTCTTCTGTACACAGACTACAGTAACAGTCTTCTGTACACAGTCCGCAGTAACAGTCTTCTGTACACAGTCCGCAGTAACAGTCTTCTGTACACAGTCCGCAGTAACAGTCTTCTGTACACAGTCCGCAGTAACAGTCTTCTGTACACAGTCCGCAGTAACAGTCTTCTGTACACAGTCCGCAGTAACAGTCTTCTGTACACAGTCCGCAGTAACAGTCTTCTGTACACAGTCCGCAGTAACAGTCTTCTGTACACAGTCCGCAGTAACAGTCTTCTGTACACAGTCCGCAGTAACAGTCTTCTGTACACAGTCCGCAGTAACAGTCTTCTGTACACAGTCCGCAGTAACAGTCTTCTGTACACAGTCCGCAGTAACAGTCTTCTGTACACAGTCCGCAGTAACCGTCTCCTCTACACAGTCTACAGTAACCGTCTCCTCTACACAGTCTACAGTAACCGTCTCCTCTACACAGTCTACAGTAACCGTCTCCTCTACACAGTCTACAGTAACCGTCTCCTCTACACAGTCTACAGTAACCGTCTCCTCTACACAGTCTACAGTAACCGTCTCCTGTACACAGTCTACAGTAACAGTCTCCTGTACACAGTCTACAGTAACAGTCTCCTGTACACGGTCTACAGTAACAGTCTCCTGTACACGGTCTACAGTAACAGTCTCCTGTACACGGTCTACAGTAACAGTCTCCTGTACACGGTCTACAGTAACAGTCTCCTGTACACAGTCTACAGTAACAGTCTCCTGTACACAGTCTATAGTAACAGTCTCCTGTACACAGTCTATAGTAACAGTCTCCTGTACACAGACTATAGTAACAGTTTCCTGTACAAGGTCTATAGTAACAGTCTCTGTACACGGTCTATAGTAACAGTCTCTGTACACGGTCTATAGTAACAGTCTCTGTACACAGACTATAGTAACAGTTTCCTGTACAAGGAAACTGTTACTGTTTCCTTGAAACAGAAACTGAAACTGTTACACACGATCTACAGTAACAGTATTCTGTACACAGTCTACAGTAACAGTCTCTACACACAGTCTACAGTAACAGTCTCCTGTACACAGTCTATAGTAATAGTATTCTGTGCACAGTCTACATTAACAGTCCGCTACTGTACACAGTCTACAGTAACCGTCTCCTACACACAGTCTACAGTAACCGTCTCCTGTACACAGTCTACAGTAACCGTCTCCTGTACACAGTCTACAGTAACCGTCTCCTGTACACAGTCTACAGTAACAGTCTCCTGTACACAGTCTACAGTAACAGTCTCCTGTACACAGTCTACAGTAACAGTCTCCTGTACACAGTCTACAGTAACAGTCTCCTGTACACAGTCTACAGTAACAGTCTCCTGTACACAGTCTACAGTAACAGTCTCCTGTACACAGTCTACAGTAACAGTCTCCTGTACACAGACTATAGTAACAGTCTCCTGTACAAAGTCTATAGTAACAGTCTCCTGTACAAGTTCTATAGTAACAGTCTCTGTACACGGTCTATAGTAACAGTCTCCTGTACACGGTCTATAGTAACAGTCTCCTGTACACGGTCTATAGTAACAGTCTCCTGTACACGGTCTATAGTAACAGTCTCCTGTACACGGTCTATAGTAACAGTCTCCTGTACACAGACTGTAGTAACAGTCTCCTGTACACAGACTGTAGTAACAGTCTCCTGTACAAAGTCTATAGTAACAGTTTCCTGTACAAGGTCTATAGTAACAGTCTCTGTACACGGTCTACAGTAACAGTCTTCTGTACACGGTCTACAGTAACAGTCTTCTCCTGTGCACGGTCTACATTAACAGTCCCCTCCTATACACGGTCTACAGTAACAGTCTTCTGTACACAGACTACAGTAACAGTCTTCTGTACACAGACTACAGTAACAGTCTTCTGTACACAGACTACAGTAACAGTCTTCTGTACACAGACTACAGTAACAGTCTTCTGTACACAGACTACAGTAACAGTCTTCTGTACACAGTCTACAGTAACAGTCTTCTGTACACAGTCTAAAGTAACAGTCTCCTGTACACAGTCTCCTGTACACAGTCTCCTGTACACAGTCTCCTGTACACAGTCTCCTGTACACAGTCTCCTGTAACAGTCTCTTGTACACAGTCTACTGTAACAGTCTCCTGTACACAGTCTACTGTAACAGTCTCCTGTACACAGTCTACTGTAACAGTCTCCTGTACACAGTCTACAGTAACAGTCTCCTGTACACAGTCTACAGTAACAGTCTTCTGTACACAGTCTACAGTAACAGTCTTCTGTACACAGTCTACAGTAACAGTATTCTGTACACAGTCTACAGTAACAGTCCCCTCCTGTACACAGTCTACAGTAACAGTCCCCTCCTGTACACAGTCTACAGTAACAGTCCCCTCCTGTACACAGTCTACAGTAACAGTCCCCTCCTGTACACAGTCTACAGTAACAGTCCCCTCCTGTACACAGTCCACAGTAAAAGTCTCCTGTACACAGTCCACAGTAAAAGTCTCCTGTACACAGTCCACAGTAACAGTCTTCTGTACACAATTTACAGTAACAGTCTCCTGTACACAATTTACAGTAACAGTCTCCTGTACACAGTCTACAGTAACAGTCTCCTGTACACGGTCTACAGTAACAGTCTCCTGTACAAGGTCTACAGTAACAGTCTCCAGTACAAGGTCTACAGTAACAGTCTCCTGTACACAGTCTACAGTAACAGTCTCCTGTACACAGTCTACAGTAACAGTCTCCTGTACACAGTCTACAGTAACAGTCTCCTGTACACAGTCTACAGTAACAGTCTCCTGTACACAGTCTACAGTAACAGTCTCCTGTACACAGACTACAGTAACAGTCTCCTGTACAAAGTCTATAGTAACAGTCTCCCTGTACAAGTTCTATAGTAACAGTCTCTGTACACGGTCTATAGTAACAGTCTCCTGTACACGGTCTATAGTAACAGTCTCCTGTACACGGTCTATAGTAACAGTCTCCTGTACACGGTCTATAGTAACAGTCTCCTGTACACGGTCTATAGTAACAGTCTCCTGTACACAGACTGTAGTAACAGTCTCCTGTACACAGACTGTAGTAACAGTCTCCTGTACAAAGTCTATAGTAACAGTTTCCTGTACAAGGTCTATAGTAACAGTCTCTGTACACGGTCTACAGTAACAGTCTTCTGTACACGGTCTACAGTAACAGTCTCCTCCTGTGCACGGTCTACATTAACAGTCCCCTCCTATACACGGTCTACAGTAACAGTCTTCTGTACACAGACTACAGTAACAGTCTTCTGTACACAGACTACAGTAACAGTCTTCTGTACACAGACTACAGTAACAGTCTTCTGTACACAGACTACAGTAACAGTCTTCTGTACACAGTCTACAGTAACAGTCTTCTGTACACAGTCTTCTGTACACAGTCTCCTGTACACAGTCTCCTGTACACAGTCTCCTGTACACAGTCTCCTGTAACAGTCTCTTGTACACAGTCTACTGTAACAGTCTCCTGTACACAGTCTACTGTAACAGTCTCCTGTACACAGTCTACTGTAACAGTCTCCTGTACACAGTCTACAGTAACAGTCTCCTGTACACAGTCTACAGTAACAGTCTTCTGTACACAGTCTACAGTAACAGTATTCTGTACACAGTCTACAGTAACAGTCCCCTCCTGTACACAGTCTACAGTAACAGTCCCCTCCTGTACACAGTCTACAGTAACAGTCCCCTCCTGTACACAGTCTACAGTAACAGTCCCCTCCTGTACACAGTCTACAGTAACAGTCCCCTCCTGTACACAGTCCACAGTAAAAGTCTCCTGTACACAGTCCACAGTAAAAGTCTCCTGTACACAGTCCACAGTAACAGTCTCCTGTACACAGTCTACAGTAACAGTCTCCTGTACACAGTCTACAGTAACAGTCTCCTGTACACAGTCTACAGTAACAGTCTCCTGTACACAGTCTACAGTAACAGTCTCCTGTACAAGGTCTACAGTAACAGTCTCCAGTACAAGGTCTACAGTAACAGTCTCCTGTACACGGTCTACAGTAACAGTCTCCTGTACAAGGTCTACAGTAACAGTCTCCAGTACAAGGTCTACAGTAACAGTCTCCTGTACACAGTCTACAGTAACAGTCTCCTGTACACAGTCTACAGTAACAGTCTCCTGTACACAGTCTACAGTAACAGTCTCCTGTACACAGTCTACAGTAACAGTCTCCTGTACACAGTCTACAGTAACAGTCTCCTGTACACAGACTACAGTAACAGTCTCCTGTACAAAGTCTATAGTAACAGTCTCCTGTACAAGTTCTATAGTAACAGTCTCTGTACACGGTCTATAGTAACAGTCTCCTGTACACGGTCTATAGTAACAGTCTCCTGTACACGGTCTATAGTAACAGTCTCCTGTACACGGTCTATAGTAACAGTCTCGTACTGTACACGGTCTATAGTAACAGTCTCCTGTACACGGTCTATAGTAACAGTCTCCTGTACACAGACTGTAGTAACAGTCTCCTGTACAAAGTCTATAGTAACAGTTTCCTGTACAAGGTCTATAGTAACAGTCTCTGTACACGGTCTACAGTAACAGTCTTCTGTACACGGTCTACAGTAACAGTCTCCTCCTGTGCACGGTCTACATTAACAGTCCCCTCCTATACACGGTCTACAGTAACAGTCTTCTGTACACAGACTACAGTAACAGTCTTCTGTACACAGACTACAGTAACAGTCTTCTGTACACAGACTACAGTAACAGTCTTCTGTACACAGACTACAGTAACAGTCTTCTGTACACAGTCTACAGTAACAGTCTTCTGTACACAGTCTAAAGTAACAGTCTTCTGTACACAGTCTTCTGTACACAGTCTCCTGTACAGCTCGTAACAGTCTCCTGTACAAGTCTCCTGTACACAGTCTCCTGTACACAGTCTCCTGTAACAGTCTCCTGTAACAGTCTCCTGTACACAGTCTACTGTAACAGTCTCCTGTACACAGTCTACTGTAACAGTCTCCTGTACACAGTCTACTGTAACAGTCTCCTGTACACAGTCTACAGTAACAGTCTCCTGTACACAGTCTACAGTAACAGTCTTCTGTACACAGTCTACAGTAACAGTATTCTGTACACAGTCTACAGTAACAGTCCCCTCCTGTACACAGTCTACAGTAACAGTCCCCTCCTGTACACAGTCTACAGTAACAGTCCCATTCCTGTACACAGTCTACAGTAACAGTCCCCTCCTGTACACAGTCTACAGTAACAGTCCCCTCCTGTACACAGTCTACAGTAAAAGTCTCCTGTACACAGTCCACAGTAACAGTCTCCTGTACCAGTAGTAAAGTCCACAGTAACAGTCTTCTGTACACAATTTACAGTAACAGTCTCCTGTACACAGTCTACAGTAACAGTCTCCTGTACACAGTCTACAGTAACAGTCTCCTGTACACAGTCTACAGTAACAGTCTCCTGTACACAGTCTACAGTAACAGTCTCCTGTACAAGGTCTACAGTAACAGTCTCCAGTACAAGGTCTACAGTAACAGTCTCCTGTACACGGTCTACAGTAACAGTCTTCTGTACACGGTCTACAGTAACAGTCTCCTCCTGTGCACGTTCTACATTAACAGTCCCCTCCTGTGCACAGTCTACAGTAACAGTCCCCTCCTGTGCACAGTCTACAGTAACAGTCCCCTCCTGTGCACAGTCTACAGTAACAGTCCCCTCCTGTACACAATTTACAGTAACAGTCTTCTGTACACAATTTACAGTAACAGTCTTATCCTGTACACAATTTACAGTAACAGTCTTATCCTGTACACAGTCTACAGTAACAGTCTTATCCTGTACACAGTCTACAGTAACAGTCTTATCCTGTACACAGTCTACAGTAACAGTCTTATCCTGTACACAGACTACAGTAACAGTCTTATCCTGTACACAGTCCGCAGTAACAGTCTTCTGTACACAGTCCGCAGTAACAGTCTTCTGTACACAGTCCGCAGTAACAGTCTCCTGTACACAGTCCGCAGTAACAGTCTCCTGTACACAGTCTGCAGTAACAGTTTCCTGTACACAGTCTACAGTAACCGTCTCCTGTACACAGTCTACAGTAACCGTCTCCTGTACACAGTCTACAGTAACCGTCTCCTGTACACAGTCTACAGTAACCGTCTCCTGTACACAGTCTACAGTAACAGTCTCCTGTACAAGGTCTACAGTAACAGTCTCCTCCTGTGCACGGTCTACAGTAACAGTCTCCTCCTGTGCACGGTCTACATTAACAGTCTTCTGTACACAGACTACAGTAACAGTCTTCTGTACACAGACTACAGTAACAGTCTTCTGTACACAGTCCGCAGTAACAGTCTTCTGTACACAGTCCGCAGTAACAGTCTTCTGTACACAGTCCGCAGTAACAGTCTCCTGTACACAGTCCGCAGTAACAGTCTCCTGTACACAGTCCGCAGTAACAGTCTCCTGTACACAGTCCGCAGTAACAGTCTCCTGTACACAGTCCGCAGTAACAGTCTCCTGTACACAGTCCGCAGTAACAGTCTCCTGTACACAGTCCGCAGTAACAGTCCGCAGTAAATCTCCTGTACACAGTCCAGCAGTAACAGTCTCCTGTACACAGTCCACAGTAACAGTCTCCTGTACACATTCTATAGTAACAGTCTCCTGTACACAGTTTACAGTACACAGTCTACAGTAACAGTCTCCTCCTGTGCACAGTCTACAGTAACAGTCTCCTCCTGTGCACAGTCTACAGTAACAGTCTCCTCCTGTGCACAGTCTACAGTAACAGTCCCCTCCTGTACACAGTCTACAGTAACAGTCTTCTGTGCACAGTCTACAGTAACAGTCTCCTGTACACAGTCCACAGTAACAGTGTTCTGTACACAATCCACAGTAACAGTCTTCTGTACACAGTCCACAGTAACAGTCTTCTGTACACAATTTACAGTAACAGTCTTCTGTACACAATTTACAGTAACAGTCTTCTGTACACAGTCTACAGTAACAGTCTCCTCCTGTGCACAGTCTACAGTAACAGTCTCCTCCTGTGCACAGTCTACAGTAACAGTCTCCTCCTGTGCACAATCTACAGTAACAGTCTCCTCTGTACACAGTCTACAGTAACAGTCTCCTCCTGTGCACAGTCTACAGTAACAGTCTCCTCCTGTGCACAGTCTACAGTAACAGTCCCCTCCTGTACACAGTCTACAGTAACAGTCTTCCTGTGCACAGTCTACAGTAACAGTCCCCTCCTGTACACAGTCCACAGTAACAGTCTTCTGTACACAGTCCACAGTAACAGTCCTTCCTGTACACAGTCCACAGTAACAGTCTTCTGTACACAATTTACAGTAACAGTCTTCTGTACACAATTTACAGTAACAGTCTTCTGTACACAGTCTACAGTAACAGTCTCCTCTGTGCACAGTCTACAGTAACAGTCTCCTCCTGTGCACAGTCTACAGTACACAGTCTTCTCCTGTGCACAATTTACAGTAACAGTCTTCTGTACACAGTCCGCAGTAACAGTCTCCTCCTGTGCACAGTCCGCAGTAACAGTCTCCTCCTGTGCACAGTCTACAGTAACAGTCCCCTCCTGTGCACAGTCTACAGTAACAGTCCCCTCCTGTACACAGTCTACAGTAACAGTCCCCTCCTGTACACAGTCTACAGTAACCGTCTCCTGTACACAGTCTACAGTAACAGTCCCCTCCTGTACACAGTCTACAGTAACCGTCTCCTGTACACAGTCTACAGTAACAGTGTCCTGTACACAGTCTATAGTAACAGTGTCCTGTACACAGTCTATAGTAACAGTGTCCTGTACACAGTCTATAGTAACAGTGTCCTGTACACAGTCTATAGTAACAGTGTCCTGTACACAGTCTATAGTAACAGTCTCCTGTACACAGTCTACAGTAACAGTTTCCTGTCCAAGGTCTACAGTAACAGTCTCCTTCTGTGCACGGTCTACAGTAACAGTCTCCTTCTGTGCACGGTCTACAGTAACAGTCTCCTCCTGTGCACGGTCTACATTAACAGTCCCCTCCTATACACAGTCTACAGTAACAGTCCCTCTGTACACAGACTACAGTAACAGTCCTCTGTACACAGTCTACAGTAACAGTCTCCTCCTGTACACAGTCTACATTAACAGTCCTCCTGTACACAGTCTCCTGTACACAGTCCTCCTGTACACAGTCTCCTGTAACAGTCTCCGAACAGTCTCCTGTACACAGTCTACAGTAACAGTCTCCTGTACACAGTCTACAGGAAAGTCTCTACACACAGTCTACAGTAACAGTCTCCTGTACACAGTCTACAGTAACAGTCTCCTGTACACAGTCTACAGTAACAGTCTCCTGTACACAGTCTACAGGAACAGTCTCCTGTACACATCTCCTGTACGCAGTCTACAGGAACAGTCTCCTGTACACAGTCTACAGTAACAGTCTCCTGTACACAGTCTACAGGAACAGTCTCCTGTACACAGTCTACAGGAACAGTCTCCTGTACACAGTCTACAGGAACAGTCTCCTGTACACAGTCTACAGGAACAGTCTCCTGTACACAGTCTACAGGAACAGTCTCCTGTACACAGTCTACAGGAACAGTCTCCTGTACACAGTCTACAGGAACAGTCTCCTCCTGTACACAGTCTACAGGAACAGTCTCCTCCTGTACACAGTCTACAGGAACAGTCCCCTCCTGTGCACAGTCTACAGGAACAGTCCCCTCCTGTACACAGTCTACATTAACAGTCCCCTCCTGTACACAGTCTACAGGAACAGTCTCCTGTACACAGTCTACAAGAACAGTCTCCTGTACACAGTCTACATTAACAGTCCCCTCCTGTACACAGTCTACATTAACAGTCCCCTCCTGTACACAGTCTACAGTAACAGTCCCCTCCTGTACACAGTCTACAGTAACAGTCCCCTCCTGTACACAGTCTACAGTAACAATCCCCTCTTGTGCACAGTCTACAGTAACAATCTCCTCCTGTGCACAGTCTACATTAACAGTCCCCTCCTGTACACAGTCTACATTAACAGTCCCCTCCTGTACACAGTCTACAGTAACAGTCCCCTCCTGTACACAGTCTACAGTAACAGTCCCCTCCTGTACACAGTCTACAGTAACAGTATTCTGTACACAGTCTACAGTAACAGTATTCTGTACACAGTCTACAGTAACAGTATTCTGTACACAGTCTACAGTAACAGTATTCTGTACACAGTCTACAGTAACAGTATTCTGTACACAGTCTACAGTAACAATCTCCTCCTGTGCACAGTAACAGTCCCCTCCTGTACACAGTCTACAGTAACAGTCTCCTGTACACAGTCTACAGTAACAGTCTCCTGTACACAGTCTACAGTAACAGTCTACTGTACACAGTCTATAGTAAAAGTATTCTGTACATAGTCTACAGTAATACAGTTGAACATAGTAAATTGCACAGTTCATGTTAATGCAATAATGCAAGTGGTAATTTGTGGTTATTAGATCTCAGAGAATGTGTTTTTATGTTCTTAAAACCTAAATCTATTTTATGTATTTTGTGCTGCTCAGAGACAAACCTTGGTCTGGAGGTCAGCATTCACTGCCCGTGTCACACATTCAGCCCCAACGGTGACATCATTGATAACATCAACGAGGTACTGGAGGTCAAATTCAAAGGTGAGGGAAGAAAAATAGCTTTTTTCCAAAGAGCAAGTTTTTTTTTTGTTAATGACTGATTAAAAATGTCTAATAACTGACATGCAGAACTGTTTTGTAAATGTTTATTTTTAGCTTTATGAAGCAATAACATCATTAGCTACACCTGTTAAAATATAATATGTTTTAATAATATTTCTGTATTGCATGTCTTGTGTACTGTTTCATGTCTTTAATTTTGAAATTTAAAGTCCTGTTATAGTCCTAGTCATGGTTATTGACTAGTCAATATTTTCTCATATTCACAGATTCTCTGCCTTGTCTGGATACTATCTGCGCATAGATCCTGTCTTTTGCTCTGTTTCTTCAGCATGTTTCAAGTTTAATAATAACGATATTTTAGGCATAATATTTATGCTGCTTTTGTAAATGTATGCAAATGTATTTTCATGTTTATATTATGCTAACTTCATAGTTACTTTACCATTGAAGGGACAGTATTTTGTCTGTAGACCGAAGTTATAGTAAAGAACAAAATCTGGTCAACTAATACCTGAAGGAATATCTCAGTAAATACAGAGCCTCTACATAACCTTCAACGTGTCTGAGTGATTATGAAGATCTCTCTGGAGTTTTATCCAGAGAGCGTTTTATGAAGATTTTCTGATGTCACCTTGTCCTGTCTCACCTTCACAAAATGCATATTTTGATGTGTGATTACATAAACAATCACAAATGATATAATCACAAATAAACAAATGATTATTTTCTCTGAGAGGACAAGCTGGTAAGCGGGATGGTGGGAATGCAGTGCAGTATGGAATCTCACTTAGTTCTGGGGTCTCAAGGGTGTCTGGGGTTTTGGGAATGCGCTGACAGGAATGCAACACTGTGGCGGGCACACAGACATTTGGCTCTCAATGAAAGAGGGGTGTCCGTATCTACTGGTAATGTCTCTCCTGGGTCCTGAGCTGTTTTTGCTATCACAATCAGATTGGATAAGCAGATGGTTGAGTGGCCTAAGAGGATGTGGAGCTGTAGTCTGGAGGTGTTGGTAACCTGATGCGAGTAGTCTTGCTTTCACAGAGAAGTCCCTGCTTAAACAAGAGAAGATCACGTGTCTGATCATAAGTGGCTACGTGTCTAAACATAATTCTTGATTTTACATATTTTGTAAATTTGAAATCAGTGATAATACATGTAGGTGGTAGCCATTTTGGACATACAGCTGGACAGACAACACCAAGTAAATGAATGAAAAACGTGTAGATTCTGAGGTCACAATGTATATCTGATTGTTTTAGATTAATAGGGAAGAATATACAGATATGCTTCAAAGATTTAATGCCTTAATGTCAACAAACTTGTCTAAATCTTCAATTAATTCTGCCTCAGAAGTGCTTATTGTAGCTGTCAGCACACTGATAGAAACCAGCCAATCACACATGAAAGTCTGTGAAAGCACTTGTATTTGTTATCATATGGGTTGTAAATAGTTTGTAGGCATAGCTTAGACAACTGCTACATTTTATTGTAAACTGTCAGATGTCAAACAATTGAAAGCATGAGATAATTTAAATTACCATAATGATTGATGATTTTATAGTCAGTTACAGATTTATTTGTGTGTGTGTGGATCGGTTTATTTAAAAAAAGATTCTAAATATTTATAAAATGTACTTTTTACATGCTGGGTAATTATTAAAAAATTTGGATCACAAACTAAACAGGTTTTAATAATAAAACAAGCAGAATTTCTGCATTAACTGACAGTAAATCATTTCAATGCCACAATTTGAATGAAAAAATTTAAATTAAGAAATTTGTTTTGCTTATGAAACACTGAATAATTTTATTTTGTTCAAGTTGGACAAAGTGAGCTGTAAACATTGCTTGGTGTACTGTGCTGTTTGTTGGTTCTTAAAGCACAACATAAAATTTGCAATTCACTTAAATAAATAGCATCTGTTAAATAAATAAATAAATGTTATATTTAACATTTTACTTTTATAATGTTGCAGTTGTCAGCACCTGCTGTAACTTTGAGTCTAAGTCATTTGCCCAAAGAAATTTCTAAAATCACAGCTGAATGTTTAACAATGATAGTGAAGTAACTATTGAATTTAAGCTGTAGATGGCAGATGGTGAAGACAGTCTTGTGGCAACACTGACATAGTTAAAGGTTTCCTAGGGAACACACAGACTGATACAATGTATAGCCTGGCTCCACTGTAGGTTTCTCTGTCAGATGCATCAATGTAAGACACAGATGGGTGAATCCAGTGTGAAGCAGGTGTTTGAACACAAAGCATATGTTTGTTCAGACTGTTTGTCAAGCAGCTGTTGCAGACCTCAGCATGTTCCTCACAGGTTGTTTGTTCTCAGGGATGGAAGGAGAGTATGAGGAGAACCGCTGGGATCTGAGCCGGCTGAAGAAGCAGAAGGAGCAGCTGCTTCCCCATCTGATCCTTATGATGTTGCCTCCTCACCGTCTAGACGTGTTTCCCTCATCTCGACGACGCAAACGCGCCCTGGACACAAACTACTGCTTCTCGTAAGTACTGGTTGTTTTCTTCAGCATAAAAATCATGCTTGTGCCTTTCTCATGTTTGGAGATAAATTTAAGATAAAAAAGTTGCAAAACTGCAGCAATGGGTTTCCAGTTAGGGGTTTTTAACCTTTGTAATAGCATCTCACTGCACCTGAAGATTAAAACCTTTACGTTGAAAATCATTTTAAATATTTGTAATTTACTGAATTATTTTATTTCTTTTTTTTAATTTGTTATTTACTGGCTCTGTTGTGTCAATTAAATAAAAACATGGTCAACACCGTAAGGCCACTGTTGCATTTGTGTCAATTCAAACTTGTATGTAAGTTTTCTTAATTTGTTCTATAAAAGTCAGCAATGTATCAGTAGGCTGTGACTGTTTTGTGAACCTTGGCATGTTGTGAAATTCAAATCGTAAATATGTATGTACATAAATGTAGTCTTTTAATTGGCATTTGGTAGGTTAAAGATTAGGGGACAGTTCTGCATTGCAGTACAAGTTTAGATTTGTCCCACTTTTCATATATGAAAAATCTGCCCTGCACTGCCTGTCTGCCTCCTTAGCTTGTGACTGTCTTTTAACTTCACACCTGGGCAAGATCCAGGAGGGAAAAACTGACACACCTTACAGTGGAATTTGTGTTTTTAAAAGCCTATCTGACATGCTTGTAAGACCATACAGAGTCAGAATGACAGTCTAAGAAACATTAGGAGAACAGAGTGAAAAGTATGAAAGTATAGTCTTTAAACAAATGTCTAATCTTTAATGACTGAGAGAGAGTTGTGCTGTCAACATGCTGATGGACTTCTGTTTTCAGAAATTATGAGGAAAACTGCTGCGTTCGGCCACTATACATTGACTTCCGTCAGGATTTGGGCTGGAGGTGGATTCATGAACCAAAAGGTTATCATGCCAACTTCTGCTCAGGGCCGTGTCCATACCTCCGCAGTGCTGACACTACACACAGCACGGTGAGCGTCTCTCTCCAAAACAAGTTGACGATTGTTGGTTCTTCCAAAAAACACAAAATTTTAAAAGTTATCTGCATGTAAAGTCCATCTTATGCTCTGTATGAGGAACCGACCCACTGCTCACTGATGTGACTAGTGAAAATGAGTGAACAAGCTTTGAGCACTGCAACAGATTGACATGCCTCCATCTGCCATTATGTAGACAAACTCACAGTAAACTCATATGAAGTATTTTATCATTTTGTCACACACATTCCTCATACATTCTTCACACAAAGCTGTTGCTGTATGAATTAAGACAATTAAAGCCATTTGTGTGAATTTTTTGGAGTACCTGTCCACATTCACTATCACAACATGAAAACACATGAACATCTTGTGTTCCACAGAGGAAGGTCAGTTTGAAGCAATATAATTGTGAGTGAATGATGGTGAAATTGTCATTCTTGAGTTCTCTTTGACACCCTGGCTGTCCTCTCTTCAAAGCTCCTGAGTCTGTACAACACGCTGAACCCCGAGGCATCTGCTTCCCCCTGCTGTGTCCCTCAGGACCTGGAGCCCCTCACCATCCTCTACTACGTTGGCCGAACACCTAAAGTGGAGCAGCTCTCCAACATGATTGTCAAATCCTGCAAGTGCAGCTGAGGGGTCCTGAGAACCCAGCACAGACCTCAGCGTGGGTTTAAATATGGCACGGCAGAAACTGGTCTCTGAAAGAAAATACCTCCGTACATCCTTTTCGCCTACATCCCCACCCCTATATGACAGACTTCTCTGAGCACTACCTGTGTCACAGTAAGACAACTATGCTGCCAAATGTCGCCCTGCCATCCCTTGGACTTCTAGTTTGAAATCTGAAGTGACTTTTCCATGTTTTAATGCATCACTGTCTTGAGCATTGTAAACTGCCTCTTGGCAAAACCTTGTGGGCATTTCTGAACTCTGACTGGCAGCACAAACTTTTATAACATCCAGACTGGGACAATCACATCCACTGCCCTCATAAAAGATGCTGCCCATATCTGCTGGATCTGCAATAAACTGACTAAAGGGTTAATGACAGGCTGATGATAAGCCAAACAATGTTTTTGTAAAAAAAATGTTTCAGTCTAATTCATTGTGGCCCAGACCAAACGCTTCAGTGTGTGTATCACAGTAATACTCATTGTTTGTTTAACACGAATGTTACAGATAATTTTAATACAAACATGCTGGAAAGAAATATTTTTAAAATAATGTGTTTTGACTCAGTTATATTTACCTCTGTTACACTACAGAAGTTTTAGGAATCTTTAGTTCTTTAAATTAAACTGATGTTTCAGTTCAAAATGATGTATGATGAATTTTTTTTTTATCACAAACTGCAAATGTTTATTACTCTTGAAAACACTTTTTTAATTAAAACATAGTCTTGGACAAAAGAGCTGTTGATGATTAAATTTGCACATTTCTGAGTGATGTACAGAGACATAATGAAGTGGCAGATGTTAACAACAGTTTTTCATCCTTGGAAGAAAATGTTGTTTTTCCTCAAAAAAAAACTGGTATTTGTGGGGTAATTGATCACAAAACTAACTGAATCACGTTTAAAAATGTAACTCCAGCCTTTTACTCCACACAATTAAACAATTAAAATAGAAATGTTTTATGAAATTTCGACATATAATATCGACATATATCAAAATATTTTGTCAAGCGATCCAACATCACTAAAAAATTACCACAAAATGTTAAGTCAGACAACTGCATGAAATTGTAATTAAGTGAAAACACATCTGACTGCGTCTGGACAGTGAAATTTTAAACTCCTTTCTCCAAGCCTTTGTTCTAAATGTTCACCATCACCATGACAGTCAATTTAAGGAACTCAAAGCTGCTCAAGTGGTCCACCACATGTAACCAAGGTAATCTGTTAGAAGTGACATACTGCAATGCATCGTGGGTCATGAACAGTAACTAAACTGCTTACATTTAGATCTTCTGTATGTCAGTGTAAACTGGGATGAATATGACAGACACATGATGGTCATATGATCTCTGATGTGCTTGTTTGCGTTGTGTTGTTAGAAGGTAGAAGTAGCAGCTGTTAAGTGTCAAAACCATGAACTGTATGGTAACACCCAGTAAAAGATGCATAAGGTCAATCAGGAGGGAAATGATCTGAGATACTGTAAAGAGAATTAAATTTCCAATGTGTCTGCTAAATTCACATCAAGTGTTTAGTACAGAAGTACAAAAAACAGATCAACTTTTGATGTCCATGTTCTGAGTAGCTAGAAGGTGTAGAAGACAACATGATTGTCAAAGCTTGTCCTGTGCTCGTGTCACTGTGCAACCCCTGCGAGCAGCTCACTCTTACAGTTTGACCTTTGGGTTGATTCATTTGTTCTTGGAGCTCTGAGTGTGGAAGAGTTTACTGTACCTTGACAGACCTGTGGACAGAGAACAACACACTCAACGTTGGAAAGCCTTCAATCAAATAACTACCAATCAATAACTTCCACACACAAATTTTACTATTGACAGTGTTGATTTATAACCAGATTCAATGGAGATTCCAGTTTCTAGGAATCTGACAACTGGTACATTAACTGGAATTGTACGTAAACACCTTAAACAGAATATTCAATATTATCTCTAGATGTCCAAATGAAAACTTTAGGTACTAATTCAGTTATACAGATACAATCAAGTACTTCATGAAACTTTAAAGGAAACAAATAGTAATTAAACGGATGTTGATGCATCAAGTTTATGAATGTTTTTCTTTTAATCTGGATTAAGTTTAGGTTTATGTAAGATTTTATTTACCATTTAAAATAACCTTTTTGTTTAAAGTTTTGTGTGAAAGTACAAATATTCCATGTAGCCACTTAATTGATAAAAGCACATAAAACCTGCATGTTTTATTTATAGAAAAATTAGAACAAAGCAGTTATAATACCCAAACGTATTTCATATAAACTTCAATCCACAGACGGCTGACTCTGCAGTATGTTTTAAAGCTCATTTTCTCACAGCATTTAAAGGTAGGGTAGGCAATTTTATAGAGGCTAGCAAGTAAGCTTTGAAAGCATTAAAAAGACAGACACCCTCTCTTCAGAGTGCTCCAGAACCACGCCTCCTCCAACACATGAACGCATACATAGTTTGACAGGCAAGTAGGACATCCCATCATTGCATTCGGACAGAATGCTGTGATCGGACAAACATTTGATGGTCCTGCAACTTCCACAGAAGATATATATTTATATATATATATATATATATATATATATATATATATATATATATATATATATATATATATATATATATATATATATATACATTTAGACTTGTGAAGGATATGAAGAGACTCTCAAAGCAGCAAAAAATGTTTCTGGAAAAAACTACCCTGCCTGTAGTGTAGGCGATGTAGAAGTGAGTTGGGTGGACTGGTGTAAATGAAAATTGTTTGATAGGAACAGTGTTTGCTCTCTGTTCATCAATCCCACACCAGCGGTGACTAAGTTCTGCCCTTCATGTCCTCTATTTATCCTACCGCTGTCTTCACTGTGAGCTCTTATGGCACAGGACAGCTGGAAGGAGCTTTTCACACTACACAAGATGACAGGAGGATGGAGGAAAATATTTTCCTCTCTTCAATGCCATTTTCCTCCTCCATCTCAACTACATATTTAGAGTTAATTGAATACAGAGACACGTCTACAGTCAACATCACACAAATGTTTGACCCCTAACGTCTAGTTCATTTAACCAGTGTGACCGCTCCGAACCTGTGCTCTGGTTCGATTGAAGAGGTGGGCAGGATGGTCTGATTGGGCTCAGGCATGGTTTGCATGTAGAGTTGTCGCTAACTGCACCAGAGTACTGAACAGCTTTCTACCAACCATGCTCGGTACAGGGCAACCATGCCTAGTATGAGTTCACTCTGAATGTGTTTCTTCTGAAAACCTTCAGCTAAAGCCTTCAATGCTTAAAATTGGTTTTATACACAAATATATTTAGGCCTACATATGCATTTCTTACTAGAGACAAGATGAACTAGAGACAAGAAGGTTTTTTTTGAGGATGGGATAGAGCATTAGGGATTAGTCAGGTGTGTTTTGAGTTGTTTTTTGAAGGTTGTGATGGTCTCAGCGGGTCGGGTGGATGCTGGGAGTTCATTCCACCACAAAGGAACAGAATAGGTGAAAGTTTTACAGACTGATTTGGTGCCTCATTGTGGGGGAACAATCAGACGTCGCTCACTGACTGACCGTAGCTGGCGGGAGGGGACATATGTCCAGAGGAGTGAGTTGATGTAGGAGGGAGAGGTTCCGGTTACTGTCCTAAAGGCAAGCGTAAGAGATTTAAATCTGATGCGGGCGGCTACAGGTAGCCAGTGGAGTGAGGTCAGGAGGGTTGTGACATGGGTTGTTTTTGGTTGATTGAAGACCAGACGTGCTGCAGCATTCTGGATCATTTGCAGGGGTTTGGTGGCATTGGCTGGAAGGCCAGCCAGAAGGGCATTGCAGTAGTCCAGCCTTGATATTACAAGTGCTTGGACTAGGAGCTGTGTTACATACTCGGACAGGAAGGGTCTGATTTTCCTGGTTTTGTAAAGCACATACCTGCAGGATCGAGAGGTTGTTGCAATGTGTGGAGTGAATTTCAGACACCACTCCAAGGTTTCTAACGGACTGAATGGGCGAAGAGTGGATGATCAAAGTTCAACTGTGAAGTTGTGTTCTAATGATGGGTTGGCCGGAATTATCAGAAGTTATGTCTTGAGGTTGAGCTGGAGGTGCCATTTTTTCATCCAGGCTGAGATGTCTAGAAGGCAGGTGGAGATCCAGGCAGCAATGGTGGGTTTGTCGGGCTGAAAAGAATAATGAAGCTGTGTATCATCTGCGTAGTAGTGGTATGAGAAGCCATGTGCTTTAATGACTGCCCTAGAGAAGCTGTATATATTGAGAAGCGGAGAGGAGCAAGAACTGATCCCTGTGGGACCCCAGACCTGACCATGTACAGACACAGTGATCATAACCTCACTACAGTGGATGTGGAAACTAGAGTTGCACTTTTTAACAACATGCCTTATTAATACACACATTACGCAAATATTTTCCCCCAATTCACAAACCATCACAAAGACTTTAACCAGACACAACAAAAAGACAAACTGGCACACATTCTATGAGAAACCTGAGCTAGCTTAAACCTGCTGTAAGCTATGTCAAGTCCTGCAATGACAAAAGGACAAGCAGTAGAACAGAACCATTTCCAGAAGCAAAACACTGCACAAGACACACACACTGATATGACAGGATAATGTCTTTTTCCTGGTTCTTTATTAGAGTTTCATTTAGTACTTTTATTTTATTGTTTATACTATATATATATATATATATATATATATATATATATATATATATATATATATATATATATATATATATATATATATATATATATACAGAAAAACATAAAGAGAGAGAAAGAGACTGAGACAGAGCAAGAAATAGAGAAAATGTGAGACAGGAAATGGAGGCAACTCCTGAAAGCATTGAGTTACAAAGCTCTGAAGGAGAGGCTGAAGGTGGTTTGGGGGTTGCAGTATTTGCTCAGATTGGTGTCATGTTTACTCTCTCAATGTGGAATTCCAGAACTGTTCGCTCTCTCCACTGCTCTGCATTTTTGTGGTTGGCCTGTGTGACATTGGAAAGTATGGGAAAAACAGAAGCTCTCAGATGGAAACCCACAGAAGAAATAACAAGGAGCTGAATCAAAGACAGGTGAAGATTCAGAGCTCATCCAAAGCACAGGAGCAAAGGAACACAGGAAGAACAGAGTGGAACAAAATGATGATGACTGATACATCTTACTTCAGACTTCACAACAAATATGGACACAAATTTTCACAAATTACACAATTTTTTTCACAAATTACAATGAAAAAACATTTAAAATGTTAAAATATATCATATAATATATCAAATGACAGTCAGAGTTCATCAAACATGAATATGAATCCACATAAAGTTTTGTGCACGTTCCTTATCTGAATCATGAACTTTTAAATCAGTGATCAGAACATCAGCCAGTTGAGACCATAATGTCATAAATCACAGTATGTCCAGCTAAACTGAGTTTCATACCTGAGAACACAAATCTGTGACAGACAAAAACCAACAAATCAACTGATATATGCCCTTTTAAGGTTATCTGCATGAGTTAATGTTGTCTGCTGGTCATAGACTGTACCAATGAATAATCTAAATGAATTATACATTTATCATCCATTGTAATCCAAACTACAATGAATGATAAACAGTTTCTTTTTCACATATTGTAGTATATTTTGAGAACATTTTCTAAAAATATGTATTTAAAATTGATTAATTATTATAATTTAGACATATAGGCTAAATTAATTTGCCTATATGTTAATTTATCTCTAGCTATTCACAACACCATATCAGTTAATCATTCATTTTAATGTCTATAATCATTTCTATAATTTCTAAAATGACTACAATTTCTATAATTATAAAAATAATGATTTCATTTTAATGCCATACTGTACTTGCATGACTAGTTGTAAAACAAATCAAATATCATCGGTGGACGGTATTTTTATAGTGGCTTCTGTAACCTGAAACATTTAAATCTGCATGCAGGCCATCAGATGTGATGTGACATCAGATGTTCCAGACCACTATCATATCAGCCAGTAAAACCAAAAGAGCTTATTAGTTTCTTGTGAATTATTTGCTGATGCAGTCTCCATTACAGAAGGGCTGTAAGATTTAACAGTTAAATGATCGGCCCGTGACATCTGACCAACAACACTATGAGTCTCCTGTCACCAATAAAACATTAACATGGCGTTTCCTGTGCATAGAGCCTTATGTAAAATTCAGAGCTGTTTATCTGTGCTGGAGCCCCAGGCTTATGCAATCAAATAAAAAGACAACTTTGTGCACCCTACAAGGCAGCACTACACCCTTAATAGTGCACTAATGGCACTCTGCAGAATTACTGTTTTATTTCTTGAGTTTAATACCAGCTACTTTATATTTATTATTTCCGAAAATGTTTAGCGGATTTAACATGCAAAGTTACAGGCATATTCGGCCCTGTTTTGCATGCTGTCCTGTGCACCGAATCAGATAATTAAACTGGCTCACAGTGGCTGCAGCGCTTCTTATCCAGGCTGTTAATTGTCAAGCAGAGGCATTCATCACCATCACAGAGATTCAGGTCATTAGGAGTGTGGAGCGCAACAGCGACTGGCTGCCCACTGGCTTCCCCTTCATTTTCTCCACAGAGATTTTAAAAACAACTTCAGTAAAAAGTTCAGCCATGAATCCAAACCAGTCAGATGAATTTGCAACATGAAAAACGGTTTGGTTTTAAGCAAAAATAAAAAACAATTTAAAATCCAGAGGACACAAACATGTAAAGAGATGGAGACAAACTAAAGCAACTGTACAATATAAAAGTATTGTTTTGTAGTCAGTTGGGCATGAACTTTTCACTGAACTTTGGGCATTGGCCTTTTCACACCTGGTCATGCATTTTCTCTAAACAGATCACTATCTAGTTCCCTTTCGAGGGAACTCGACACTGTGTCAGGCTTGACTCTATGGGGAACGCCTTCAGTGTGACCGGTGTCTGAGTCTGAATGTCTAATCACGCTAATGAAATTGACCCACGGCGGTACCTGATGCGTGTCAGGTGTGCTAGCGAGTATAATAGGGCACCTGCAGAGCATGTCATCAGCTTTTTTGTCTTCAGGATCCGTTTGTTTGCTGAATTGTCGCACACTATGTTTCAGAAAATGTGTGCCCCCGTGTCAAAGGTTTTTTGACACCAAATGACACGCACGATCATGTGTTTGGGCGAAGTTCCTTCCCAAAGGAACTTCGTGTTTGGGCGAAGTTCCTTTGGGGAGCTGAGTGCATGCATTGCAAGGGCTTCTCTCTCTAGAAGCTCCGCTCTCATCTGGCTGTCTACCTGGGTGTACACACCATGCGGAGGGTCTTGGAAACTTGCTTTGTGGGGTTCGTAGGTAGACTTGGCAGAGGAGCTGGAGAAGGGCATCAGTCTTTCTCGCTCCACCGCCAAGGAGGAGAGCTGTCCACCGGGTCAGGGTGAGCTAGTATCAGACTCCTCAGATCCATCAGACAGCCTCTTGCTGCCAGCAAGCCATGAGATGCAGAATGTGGCAGAGGGGGCATTGAATGTGGGCGAGCCTTCTCAGCCTGCCTGTCCCGCATTCGAGGAGTTGCTGGAGGTCATGTCTTGGATCAGTTAGTCATGTCTTGGAGCGGCTTCTCGTGCCGCCAGGCCGGTGATCACTCATGGCCACCTAGACGAGCGGTTCCTGGCTGCCCATGGAATGCGTGTGTTAGTGTGGATGAGTTGTATGTGTGTTGTGTTGGCGTGGAGGAGGTGTGTGTGTTGTGTTAGCGTGGAGGAGGTGTGTGTGTGTGTTGTGTTAGCGTGGATGAGTTGTATGTGTGTTGTGTTAGCGTGGAGGAGGTGTGTGTGTTTTATTAGCGTGGAGGAGGTGTGTGTGTTGTGTTAGCGTGGAGGAGGTGTGTGTGTTGTGTTAGCGTGGAGGAGGTCAGGCAGAGATAACAGGGTGAGACTCTAACAGGGTGTTAGTGTTCATCCATACAGACACATTCTCTCTGATCAGACGTCAATACATATTAGTATCCTGCTCCTCTCATCTCTCTCACCTGCTTGCCCGCCCTTGCCAAATAACCCTGACACTGTTTTCATTAGTTTCTCTTCACATTCATTCAGCCACACAAATGAAGAGTCATGTAGAAAGTCATGCAGTCATAAAAAATGCTAAATGAATTAAAATATTTGTATTTTACCACACTAATATTTTTATTAATCAGGTAAGTTGCTCTTTATGTCTTTCCTTCAAACGCACAAGTTTCACAATATATTGTGCCCTTATCAGTCAATATTTTTGCCAGGTTTTTGTATCAGTTTTGATTGATATTGGAAATGTATTGGCTGATGTGAAACTTAAAAAAAATTTAACTCTTGTGTCTGCTCTTGTTTTTATTTAGACAGGAACTATATGAACGATATTAATAAATAATGGTTCTTTCATTTTATTCAACACATATGAGCCAAACAGCAATTGTTACAAAGTACTAAAATAAAGTCCACCTCACCATGGATGGCCACATGCTCTCTGACAGCTCAGGGTTCTGCTATTGTTGTGAAGTTAGGTGTAATGTGCAGTAAATAAGATGCAGCACAGTGTGGGAAATGCACCTTGGGGCATTCTCCCGCTTTTTGTGTCCGAGCAACATGGCAGCCTCCCAAGTTCTGTGTGCAAATCTCAAAACAAAATTAAAATCCAACCACACTGTTTATTTAGCAGGCAAAGGACTATGGGTGTGTGTGTATAGAGAATTAATACTGCTGAATTAACATTCTTAACTTCCTTCAATACAGATTGCAGATTGAGCCTGTAAATTAGTCAGTGAAATTCTAATGCATTTTGTTCTAATGAACAAATATTTAGCGATTTTTAATTTCTATACTCCAAACTTTCCTGAATAGTTCCATTTTGCCTTGAAATTCAAAACAGCAGTTGACAATCAGAGGTCGGCACGCTAACTTTATTGTGGATATCAGGGGCTGGACCAAACATCTCTGGTTGTGATGAAACCCTGGAGCAAGCAAGATGCCACAGATGTTCTGCCATCGGAAGACTGGTCAGATTTAAGTGTCAGTTTAGAGCACAAAACTAACAGATCTGTAGTTCTTTCAGCAAAATTAGTTTAAGTAAAACTAAAAAAAACTAAAACTTAGTAAAAGGCAACAGTGCTGTTGAGTAACTAATAATGTAACTAAAGCACAATTATAGCAGTGTGTCAGGTTCACTGTTTTCACATACAGTAAACATCCTCATTGGGATGTTTTACTTGTGGAGACAGTGGATAGCACACGCACACGTCCCTGGGTGGTTTGGGGGTGAGAGTGAGGACCCCTGCACTGGGACCCTGTCTGCACCTGAAAGGCTGGTTCACCTGAAGGCCAGGCGTTGTGTTCAAGGGAATGTGAGCCCGGGTTGAAGAAGGGTGTGTGCAGCCAGAATGGCCTAAGACAGAAACAAAGCTTCTATTTTGCATTGCTCAATTTTAAATGTGTAGAATTGTATACTTTTGATGCTGATATACCAGTTTAGCATGTAAAATCAACTCAAAAACAGCTCTTTGTAGGTTGACTCCCACAAAAATTATAAATACCATGGCCCTATCAAAACATTGCTCTCTTTGTCTGAGTAGACGACAGCTACTAACTATACCAATGGCTTGAGTTTGGGGTGGGGATATCGTCTTGTCCAACCAATGCCAGATGTAGGGAATTCTTGGGAAACTGGAAAACATTAGCTATTCCGTTTGGTGACGCTGGTCATGCAGATATTGCACACTTCCCCACAAATACTTTTTGGCCATAACAAAATATTATCAGTATAACAAGTGAAAAGTTGAACTGACCAACTGTCACTTCCTGTTTTACTGTGGTATTTTCACTGTGATATTTGGAGCCACTCTATCAACTTCAAATGTTTGAATCTGCAGCTGAGATGTGGAATGAGACGATTGTTGAAGTCTTTTAAGGAATGACCTTATCTCAGTCTTTATTAAAAGCAGCATTTTTCCTTCCAGTCATTTGGGGTCAAACACAAACAGCCTCCAAAAGTGAGTTGATTCACTGACAGGGAAGAAATGACATGACTTATCATAACAGGCACTAAATACTTTATAATCGCACATACCAGAACACAGGAATTCCTCACATTTCATTCTTGTTTTGACAAGTTTTCATTTGAAAGAGCACTTGGACTTGGTAAACATTTTCCATCCTGAAATGTGATTTAACGGCTACCGTTCTTTGATTGGAGGGACACAGGAAGGCTGAACATTTTCTCCATCCAACTGTTCTATCAAAGCTGCTGCCGTGTGGTGGTGAGGGCGTTCTGGGGTGGCTGGCATTTGATGAATGAGTGGACAGTGGACACGGTTGAAGGTTCTGGGTTGTGGGCCAAAAAAGGACACCTTTCTAATTCTGCCAGGTGGTCATCGGCCAAAACAGCAGAGGAGCCGATGAGTCTGCAGCCAATAAAGAACACAGCAGCCTAATCTCAGACTTTTGCCTTCCTGCTTGTTTTGAACCCAAATTTCTCATGCTGTAAACAGTCTTTCAACTGATTGGATCAGCAGAGTAACTGGACCAGCAGAAGCAGCAACTAAGAGCTCATGTTAACATACAGTCATATCAAAATCTAATTTATACCTAAATAAAATAAAGTTTTAGTATTCTGAAAATGTTAAGTCAAAAGACAGCTATGGAGTTAAAGTAAAAAGAAATGTCTAAATTTGCACAAATTCAAGTAATCAAGTACAGCTTTGTACAAAAGCTCAGATTGGCTTGCTTTTATTGAAGTATGTGGGATACTCTCTGGAATGTTTTCAAATCACACTGGTTAACGTGAATGTGACACATTAGTGGGAGAAATGTATCTGTATTTGAAGAAAGTGAAACAGAAGCTTGTGTTTTTTTGTATTTTTGTATTTTTACTGTTTCTGTTTCTGTCACAACCTTATACAGCTGCTCATAATCTGTTATTCAATCATCAATACACACAAAACTGGAAAAGCAGTGATGTGATTGGCTGACTTTACACAACTTCCTCATGAATGGTCACAGTTTATTTATTGAACTGTACTTTGAGTATATGAACATTTTTTTTTACAATTGTTTGTCATTCAACTTGCTGACCAGTTATTGGGGTATATGTCTGATGACCCTGTCCCTAAAGGACATTTTTGTTTTTTAATTATTTGCTTCTAAACTTCAAAGACACCAAAACTCTGCAGTAACGCCACATAAACCCTACAGAAACTGTACAGAAACCCTTTAGAAACTGTACAGAAACCCTCCAGAAAATGTACAGAAACTCTACCAGAAAATCAGAATAAGAATAAACAGACAAAAGTGCTAAAAGTTTAAAAGTGCTGCTCCAAATACAGAATGTGTTGGGCATTTTGTTGTCATGTTATTTTTACTGCATTATAAATGATTGCACAATCATAACCTGTTCCCTTTTGGTCGCTCGACACTGTCACAATGTCTTGTTCCCTCCATCAGGGAACAAGTTTTACAGTTGTACATATTTGTATGCACTCATGTTTGTGTGTGGTGCAGTTTAACTATTTCAGCAGAAAACTAAAGGAGGGTGTATATGAAACTGAAAATCTAGAAAAGTGTTGTCTTCATTTGTCAGTACAAAAGGCATACTTAACTGTTATGACAGTGTTACACTGGTGGCACCTGGGCTCATTTGAAGAAAGGTTGCCAAATATTCCTCTGACATTGCTTTTGCATTTTAGCAACCTGTTTATTATGCTGAATTAATATTCATTATCAGTCAACACAGCCAAATTTACTCTCTGTTGTAGAGTTTGCAGATAATTTGGTCTAAAGTTTAATTGTCGTTTTTATTGAATTTGGAAATGTTTCTTGTGACAAATAAAAAATGAATTGTATAAACACTTTTGTTTTTTTTCTGCAGTAAACATCTGCCCTGTCTATACACCTGTAATGTTTAAAAAGCAAAATATTCTGGCTTGGTTCACATGCCATAAGGAGTTTTTTTTATTTGACCCACCAACCTGTGCTAGGGTTTTATAGTCTGTAAAGGTATATATAGAACTAAATAATTAGTTATTTAGTTCTGCAGTAAGTCAGTAAACATCAGGAAACGCATGAGATGTGAAAACATGAGAACAGCAGAAGCAAAGGTCTGGGAGACTTTGTCATGTGAAAAGAACCACCCACCCATGCAGTTGACATTTCTCATAACGGTTCATGAGCCATGAAGACACAAGGTCAAGCACCTCACCATACCTACAACACAAACCTTCACCAGACCCTGCAGAGAACGTCAGCGCATCTGCTCTGAAACGACCTTTGATGTCTGATCATGTGAATGAATGAAACACATCACAGCACATTTACATTAGCATACACATTCTCCACAACAATCAATGTGTTGACAAAAGAACGAGTGGAAGAGGTACATGAAGTCTTTACTTCTTGCTGCTTCACTGTTAATGTCAGCTGTAGGCATGTGCTAATATTCTAACATTTCCATATGAAAAATAACACAACACTGCTAGCCATACATGTTTAGTGTCAACTGAGTCCACTGCATGCTTCAAATAAAGCCGTTTTGAACAATGGCATCATATCCTTGGGCAAGGCTGTCACAATACCCTTATTTTACAGTTCGACACCAGCAGAAAAATGACATCATTAACCATGTTCAGGGCCTCCGCTAGTGTTAATGTGACTGTTTATAAAGGTGGGTGGCAGCCCCCATACACCCAGCAGCGTAATGATGCATTTTGACATGAGACCCATTGATGGCCCTGCTCGTGTTTAAAAGTGCTGCTCCAAATACAGAATGTGTTGGGCATTTTGTTGTCATGTTATTTTTACTGCATTATAAATGATTGCACAATCATAACCTGTTCCCTTTTGGTCGCTCGACACTGTCACAATGTCTTGTTCCCTCCATCAGGGAACAAGTTTTACAGTTGTACATATTTGTATGCACTCATGTTTGTGTGTGGTGCAGTTTAACTATTTCAGCAGAAAACTAAAGGAGGGTGTATATGAAACTGAAAATCTAGAAAAGTGTTGTCTTCATTTGTCAGTACAAAAGCTTTGTAAAAACGTTTCTGTTGTCAGGAACATAAGCACATCAACAGGCTGTGAAAGTTCAGACAGTGTGCAGAGCAGAAAAAAACATTTTAGTGAAGCATGCCTCAAACTGTTGAATTCACTGCACATAACTTTCATTTAAATTTTGTACTGTACAGTCATATAACATTCGTACAGTACTGGCCTATATAATGATTAATATATGGATTATATTATGTAATATTATGTCATTACTGTATTTGTAAGTCTACATCAGTTTTTACACCCCAAAACACAATGCTATTGTTTTGCTTCCTGAAAATATGAGGTCACAGGTTAGAGGTTAGAATCTGATGAACAGAAAGATTTGTGGCAGAGAGGTTACTTAGCAACATAAGTTGATGGTGTAGGTTAAAGCAGAGTGAGATGTACGCTACAATTTCATCTGAATGTGTCGATTCACAGATGTCTGTCGACTTTACTCATTAACACACCACTGTGATCCAAGATGGAATTTCTCACTCACCGAACAGAGGAGGGTTCTGTGAAAACTGACTCCAATAAAAGGAATTCAAAATGAAGGACACCATTGTATGACTTACAACTTTTTTACAACCAAAGTGTATTTGACCTTTGTATGGTGAAAGTTCTACATTACTAGGTATAGTTCAATATTTTGTTGTTAAATACTTGTTTAAAGTCATATAAATGTAAACACTCCTAAGATAATTTCAAGTTGAGAAAACTAATTACTGTTATGCTACTGAATACATATTTACAGACCATCTCTCTCCTCCCGTCTTCTCTCCATTTCCTGCCTCCTGTGTTCCCCTCTCCTATCTCCTTCCTTCTCTTTTGTTTTCTCTTCTCCTCTTATCTCTCCTCTTCCTTTCGCTCCTCTTCCTACACTTGGCATCATGGTATCTGCATTCCCCTGGTTTCAGTCTTCCCCCTTATATAAATTCTTCAGGTTATCTTGGAGGGGAGAGATGTTTACGTCACACCATCTAACCACTAAACACCTCTTTATATACACAATGTTGCTGTAGATGCTCAATGCCACTGTGCTGGTAAGAATTGACTCCTTGACCCAGCATGATAATCCCACAGAGGTTGCATGGACCTGTCTTGCCTGGTAGACATCTCTGCCTGCATGAAAGAACACCACTTTCAGTCGAATCATGCAGAATCTCTCAGCATCCAACACAATATCACAGCTCAGTTAGGTTCCTCAATAATAACGTCCAGGTCAGCCAGGTCTTGTCTCGAAAATCAATAGTTTTGAAATTTAGACTATTCATCAGTCTATATGCAGAACAAACACTAATGTGTGTGCAACAGTCTGAAAGCAGACAGGAGGAGTAATCCTTAAATACTATGGTCAGGGTTTAAAGCCAAGCTAAAGCTGACAGTAAATTCAGCATTCTGCTCTCTGTGGGACTCCATGTTCCTCCAACCTATGACCCACTCCAAAACCTAAATATTCAATAATTTTGACATTCCATTACCATTTCTGAACCACATCTATTATTATTGTTCATGAGTGGTACCAAATAACTTACTGGAAATGAGTTTCCACTCATGCCAAGAAAAAAGGAGCTGAAACATCCAAGTGGAACTAAAATTACCCAAATATTTCAGACTTACGACAAGGCTGCCATTTACAATTAAAAAATAATATGAAAACTATTAATTCAACACTCCTTCAACCTGGGTGGTTCTTTCAGCAGCTGGGTCAGAATATGGCATTCTTCATTACTGTTAGACTAAACTGTCGCAGCACAGCAAGTGAGAAACTGCTGGGAGAGGACAATGACTTGGAAGTGCAGATCGGACATACCTGGCAGCTCCTGGCTAGTGCAACTTCAAAGCTTCCTACTTCTCTTTGAAAGGCATTACGCCTAACACCCTTGGCTTGTCAACCAGCATGCTTAACGGCTTCAGCATGTTTGGCACAGACCACTGACCCCAAAATCTTGGATGTAGAGGTGTTCAAAAAACTATTAAAGACAGCACTGAAAGAAAAAAGGGTCTAGCTAGTTAGTTTGGATTCTTTAAAATTTTAAGCCAAGATTCTTCTACCAGCAGAAGAATTTGCTCTGGTTTTGTACAGTTTAGTGTGTATCACACAGTAGCCAGTGGAAAGTTCCAGGCAGATGCTTAACAAATGGGATGCCGTGTTTTGACCAGGAATGAAACCTTGTGCTACAAACAAAAGACAGACTGAAAGTACCTTTCTTCTGGGATTTTCTAACATTCATTCACAGCACTAATGTGATTAATTGACAATTAATATCAGTTGAAAGTATGGCAGAAAATAGCTGAATCTTTTAGCTAAAACTTTTTCCATTATCCAACCGGTTTCCAGCTAATGTAATGGAAAAAGTCTGTTAAATATTTAAGTGCATATTTAAGTGCTCTTAAATTTGAGTCTTGAAAAAGCGGTGATAAAACAAGCAGCCATCAGACATTCAGAGAGGCAGTGTGTTTAAAAAATGACTGTCTGCTTTATGTATCACAGAAAATCATGCTATGAATATTACAGATCCTATATATTGTCTGTTCTTTTATTTTGTGAAAATAAAAAAAATTATAAAGGGAAAAAGCCAGACATTTCAGGAATTTCCTGACAGTTCCATACATAAGGAAGGCTGGACTGTAAAAATCAATAAAGGGGAGATCAGGGCCAAAGAGACATATCACTCACATATCACTGTACAAATACAGCAGAATATGCATACACTTAACCCTTCCCCTGCTGGGCCTGTGTAATAAAATGCTTCCTCCTGCTGGGATTGCACAGATCAGGTGCTGTAATAATACAACACTCCAACTGGAACCAGTGATGTGGAGGGTGCTAATAAAATGTTAGAAAGTGTTATAGAATGTGTTAGAATGTTAATTCTTAAGAATGTTAATTAACTTTTTAACAAAACAGTTTAGAGAGTGCTTCTCTTGCTATTTTAAGAAAAAGCAAAAAAAACAACAACAACAGACTGATAGACTGATTCTAAAAACATTCAGCTACATGAAAGATGCTCATCATTGCTTACTGTGACAGTGTTTACTGAATTGTATTAAAGACCTACTTATCAACTGTTAGAACAGTACATTCTGTATCATATGTGTGGATGCAGTGTACATACATTCTTAAACATACAAACATCATGTTTTCATTGTTGTGTGATCCATATGATCATTGATCTATGACAGTGAAAATAATTTACTCAGGTATAAATTTAACCACAAGGAATACTTTTCTTGGTACCTTATATCACTTCAAAAAGATGTGCCCAGTGCAGGTTTTTATGGAAATTTTAGTTTTTTAACTTTTTTCTGGCTCCTCAGCCCTCATGGCCTTATGGGATAGAACAGTTTGCAGCTTGTCAACAGAGTTATTACTCTGATGTTACTCACACAACGAGAATGTCACTAAAAGTCCAGACAGAGCTGTGTGTGTGATTTCTTACCCAGCGTTTGAACGTTCTGCTCCTACAGGTCCAGCTCGGACCCTGGGGCCCAGTGTAAGCTCTTTTCTGCTGAAAAGCCCATTGGCCAGTTTAACATTAATTAGCTAACATTAGTTAGCATTTATTTTTGCAAAATATTAGACATAATTACATAATTAAAAGCTGTCAAAATGCAAAAACGTTTTTATTATTAATACATTCACTCAGAACACATGAACCCAAAATAAAAGCTGTCTACAGTATGTACACACTCATGGAAATGCACCTAGCTAGTGTACAACAAAAGCACAAATTAAAAAAATCAAACTATCAGGTAAACACAACATTATGACACAAAAGCAAATGTTACACAGAAAAGTTAAAACACTCCAGTTAATCATCACGACCAGCAGTAATTTTGTTCAATGTAATAGCAATTGCTCCAGCAACCAGCAGCAGATGTTTAGAACATAACTTTTTTAAATAAATTTTAAATAATTACCACTTCTGGTGTGTAATCGTAGCCAGCCATTTTGATTACAGTACAGGCTTTGGCTTCAGTATTTTAGAATGAACAGAGCAACATTTCAGAAGGTCTCTGAATGTATTATTGGTTGTTAAAGTCATATAAAGTCATAAAATGTTATTTGCATATTGCTGTTTTCATCAAGTAATACTCCAAAATCACATAAAACGTGGATGGAAACCCAGCTGCTGACACAAGACCTTCACATGCTATCTGCCATTACAAAGTCACAAAATTGTGCCTGTTCAGGACAAAAACATTTTCTTCAATGTTTCCGAAAGCTTGTAGTTTTATCAAGCTAAGTTTTCAAATGTACTGAACTATACACAATAAATAAACACAATTTCTAAATTTCTAATTTGTGTTGCTGACACTGTGGATGTCTATGAGCAGAACTATGGCTAAACAAAAAGAAACATTCTGATCATAAATTTTAACAGACACGCACATTTTCTGTTTCCAAACGTTATTGTGGCATTATTGGTGTTTTACACATCAATCTGTTATTGTGGTACCGTAAATTTAGATTCAGTCACCTATTAATGTCACAAAAAAACACAACAAACTCTGGAGGGTCACTTTACGTGATGCACTTCCTGTGCAAGATAACTTCCTGTCTCAATGGGCATCTCTTGGTTAAAATAAGCTGTAAACTGGTTTAGGTGTTATGCTTAAGGTCCAGATCAGCCCCAGGCTGAACTAAAACCTGAAAAACAATGATGTAACTCACTGTTTAAACACCACAATGCATTGTTGAAAAAACTTCTAAAAAAAAAACTAGCTAGTCATGGCGTCAATATTTAATCGTAGATCGAAATAATTAGATTTCTATAAACAACATGACATTACATCATGGCATCTAAAGACTACTGAAAACTACTTTGCTTTATTTACAGATGTTTCGGTCAATCTTAAGTTCCCTCTTACGTTACTCTAGGCTTACGTTACCCCAGCATACTAAAGCTCTTACACACATGCACACTCTTCAGAAACAGCGATTTGACATATCGATCACTTAGTAAGCTTTTTTGGAGCTTGAAAATACTGGGTACCATTCATTGCCATTTTAAAGCTGGGAAGAGCCAGGATATTATTTAATATAACTTTGATTTTGTTAATCTGAAGTAAGAAAGTCATATACACCTAGTATGGCATGATAGTAAGGTATCAGAGAATTTTCATTATTACGTAAACTATTCCTCTAATGTAAACTGACATCATATTGAACATAAACACAAGTTTGTTTTTAAAGATACTAATTTATTTGCACTGTGTTCATTAAAGCTGCTCTGTTAAATTCTAAATATGGCAACATTCTTATTAAAATAAACCATTTTTGAAACAAGACAAACATTCAAATGCTAGTCAATAGTTATTCAATAAACGTACTGAAGAGCTCAGTGTTGTGTTCATACATTAAGCCATTCCTTCAAACTGCAGGTATTGGCCACTAGTCAAATGTTGTTTTGTGCCTGCAGTCTCTGATTGAAGCTGTTGATTACAGCATGAAGAGTAATATGATTCTCAGCTGCTCAGCACAACTTTATCTTTCTGAAAACAGTCTGAATGCTATAGCTGCTATATTTTAACCCATTTAACAGCAATTATTGGAACAAGATGTTTGCTGTCAGGCATTCAAGGCAGAGAATGCAAAATCAAAAATGCAACAACTTCTGTTGGTTCATTAAAGTATATCAACAAACTTCTTTAAATCAGGAAATTTTAAACTGTAAATAAACAAAACATTCCACTGCCATTAAATTCAAAATGCAAACACATAAACACACATATTGCAAGACAATAAAATAAGAGTCAGTGAAAAAGGTCCAACACAAAAAAATGAAACAAGGTTATGATGCATAGTGTGTCATTTATAGAACAAGAGGTTGTCATGCACATTAAACACAAAACCTTTTTTATAGGGTGTTTTGCAGTTGCAGACCTTTGATTTCATTTTATAAAACACAATGTATTTTTTGAGGGAGTAAAATAATCATCTCTTCCTGCATGACACGACAGAACATACAGCAGAGTAAAACAAACACCTTCTAGAGTAACATGCAGTCAGGAAACTTGTGTGGTCCGGTCTCATCTCAAAGAGCAGAGTGTCAGCATGATTTCCACTGACATGCGTTAGGTATTAAAGAGAAAAAGGGACGCATAAACTGATCTCACTGCGCCACTCACTGCCAGTCTGTAACATTCTTTTATTTATAAGAATCAATTACTTGAAGGGAAAAATGGCAGGCTTGTTAAAAATCAAGAGAAAGTTTCTCCCCTGTGGAGCGTCTGATAATGAGACCACACAGAGAGATGCAGAGCTGTGTAGCATTCTGTTCGTACTGGATCCTCCCACAATCCAGCAGAGTTATCCAGACCTCAGTGAGCATGCTACAAGCCAATATCCAGACAAACTTCACTGGGGCTGTGTCCATACTATGGTGTCACAATATACCAGTATCAACAATACCCATGATATTAGTAAGTTATTAGATATTGTGTTAATACTACACAAATGATAAGATTGTGAATAATTCAGCTGTATCTGATTGACACTCCATTATAGTAGGCGGTGCTGTTTCACCCATTTGCCTTAAGAGCCACAATGGCTCCCCTAACACTCTGATTTGAGTGTGATTATTGTCCAAAAAAGGATCATCACAAAACAAACAAAAAACAAACATAATTAAACACAAACCTAAATGACAGTGTTTTTATTTATTTATTTAAATTTCAAGAGATATCACAATAATATTGTTACCGTAATTTTTTTGGGCATGATAATTGTATCCAAATGGGATATGGTAGAGTTATGACATTAACTTCCATGTCCAAGCTTTTGTCCATGTCTAGTGGCTTACCATTATGATCTGTGTGCCAAATTTCATGCCATTTCAAGCATGTTAAGCACATGAAATACACCTGACTGTGGTTTTAAAGTTTGACACATTGCCATGGCAACAATATATACGATATAAATATCACAAATCTTTTTAAAAATGTATATCAGCCATGTCTCTATGTTATAGCGATGTCAGAAATGACTTGGCTAAATGCAAGTTTATTATTTTAAAGTTTGTTTTAAGTGAGGCACTTACTGTTGCCAGTTGGTGGCGCTATGGGCCCCAAACCCAAAAAATCAAAAGAAATAATCCTGAGGAAAACAATACAGCTCTTCACACTTTCAATGCTTGGGCCCTAATGAAGGTAAATTTGTTAACATAGGTTAGTACATTAGTAGTTACTATACACACAAAAGTTCATGTTAGCTAACACATTTACGTATGTTAACAAATGAAACCATACCTTACAATGTGTTCCCAAAAAGATTTCTGAATTGAAGAGTTTTGAATTGATTACATGAACAGATTTCAGACTGAACGTCATTTTTTCTTGCAAGTTTAATTCAGAGAAGACAAAATACACAGGGCATTAAACTTAATACGATGTTCAGTTTTTTTGTAGTTGGAGTAGTAGGTTGGAGGCTCTGGGGCGCAGTGCTGTAGGACAGTGTGTTTACATTCTCTGGGTGCAGTGTGTGGTGGGCTCTGGGTCACGTCAGGCTGCGGTTTGCTGTGTTTATCAGAGTTCTTCTGTTCTGAATGTTGCTTGTCTCATCATGTGAAGTTCTTGATTGGGTCTCAGCAGCAGATAAAGCACTGGGCTGCACTGTAATGATGGTGCAGTTATTTCTGATACATCTGTTCAATGTTTGTTTTTGTTACTCTGTTTAGTGGCACTGCAGTTGTCTGCATTGTGGGTTTTGATGTGTTCTTTAATCCTCCAGACACGCATGTTGTTACACACAGCTGCTTCACACAAAACAAAGTAAATGGGCTTGATAACTTCAGTTATTTTGATTACATCACAAACATCCATGTTAAAGAAATGCTAAACAAAAGTAGTTTAATATAATATATATGATAGACAAATTTAAACCATCTGTTCAAACATACACTACACAGTCATAGTATAACACCAAACAAAGCTCCGTACCCAGCCAATGAGATGCATGAGGAAACATCACTGTCTCCATTCTAACAGATGGTGGATTCTCCAACATCACAGTTCCACTCAGCTTTGATGCTTTGTGCCCAGAAACACAGGATGATTTGTTCTTCTGATTGTAGAATGTCAGAACCTCCTCCAAGTCACGTTCACTTTAAGATAGAAACAAACAACAGTAAGCAACAGAGAGTTTCAAGTCGTTCTTTATTGTTCCTGGTACAGGGATGAGTATCACACTCACCTGGCCTCCAGAAAAACTCCTGGAAAACACCGCAACTGATACAGTGATCATCAGCTGGACTCTTTCCAAAACTATATATTTAATGACTCAATTCTGTGTGTGTTATATGGTTTTATAGTGATTGTTTTAATGATGTAAAATCATACATATTTGATTTCTGCCATTAGCTCACAAACTTTCAGCAGTTTTTCAGAAAACCAGAAATCTAGATATAAAATGACATTATTATAACATTACGACGACTTACCAAAGACAACATTCTTTTAGTACACAAATAATAGTTTGGATTGTTGGATTGAAGTTCTTTCTGACTGTAAAGGTGTCAGGTTTTTGTGTGTTCCGGACCCTCACGTTGAGCTTGAGTCTTTTAAAGCTGACTTCACTCAGCGTGTGTGCAGACACATGCATGAAAGGGTTGCTGCCTCAAGGATCCTATTACCAGCAGTCAATCTCTCGCAAACATTGTCGTCAGCGCACAGTCTAGCTGCACCTGTCACCTAGCAACCACCCAGAGCCCTTTAGCGACAACTTACCAAAACACTAACAGTTGCTCTACCAGTTTTTCTTCAATCTCATTTAATTTGCTTTCTGCTTTATTGTGTTGTATATTATTGAAATCATCACAGTGCTAAAGACCATAGCAAAGTCCTGGGAGAGCTGAGGGCTGGACAGCTCCATACAGACATCCGGCTGCAGATTGGCTCTCTTCAGGAAACAGAAGTATTGTACCGTAGAATGCCATGATGGACCAATTACAATCAAGTATTATACAGACTGGGTGAATAACAGATAACTGAGTAACAGAGTAATTCAGAACACATATTAATTATCCATTGGAGTTGTATGGATTACTTGTATGATGTATGTATGTGCTGTTTGGATCATCAACTTTTTGGGACCTCAATTGCATTATATGGACATTTGTGTTAAACTGAAGAAAATATGTCATACATATTTGGGATGACATGAGGGTAAGTAAATCATTTTTTTCAAGACAGTATAATGACTACTGGGACAGACAATGGACATAGTAAGTCCCAGTGCAGTGTCGAACAGTACACAGTTCTGTTCAAAGTGATCCTAGTGATAATAAAATATGTGTCAACATAAGTGTAAACATAAGACTATGTACAGTATAGGTATTTAGCAGCAAAAAAGTATTTAACGTGCAAAAAATTGCAGAGTGGAGGATACACAGTTCTGTGTGTATATATGTATAGGTGTGTATGTTCCTTTAGTCCAGTTCCTGCGTATTGAGGAGTCTAATAGCATGGGGGAAGAAATTATTGCATAGCCTGGTCATGAGGGCCCGAATGCTTCAGTACCGTTTAACAGACGGCAGGAAGGTAAAGAGTGTGTGAGTGTGTGAGTGTGTGGGGTCATCCACAATGCTGGTGGCTTTGCAGATGAACATGAGGTGTAGATGTCTGTGATGGAGGGAAGAAAGACCCCGATGATCTTCTCAGCTGTTCTCACTATCTGCTGAAGGGTCTTGCAGTCCGAGACATTGCAATTCCCAAACCAGGCAGTGATGGAGCTGCACGGGATGTTCTCGATAGTCCCTCTCTAGAACGTGGTGAGGATGGGGGTTGGGAGATGTGCTTTCCTCAGTCTTCTCAGAAAGTACAGGCGCTGCTGGGCTTGCTTTTTTATGGAACTGGTGTTGAGCAACCAGGTGAGGTTCTCCGCCAGGTGAACACCAAGAAACTTGGTGCTCTTGACGATCTCCACAGAGGAGCCACTGATGTTCAGTGAAGAGTGGTCATTCTGTGCTCTTCTGAAGTCAACAACCATCTCTTTAGTTTTGTCCAGGTTCAGAGACAGGTTGTTGGCTCTGCACTAGTTTGTTAGCCGCTGCACCTCCTCTCTATATGCTGACTCAAGTTCTTGCTGAAGAGACCCACCACGGTCGTGTCATCTGCGAACTTAATGATATAATTCGAGCTGTGCATTGCTACAGTCGTGAGTCAGCAGAGTGAACAGCAATGGCCTAAGCACACAGCCCTGTGGGGCCCCGTTCATGTCTATGAACAGCATTTGAACATGTGTCTTTATTGTCCAGGTGGGTGAGGGCCAGATGGAGGGTGGTAATGATGGCGTCATCTGTTGAGCGGTTGAGAATTTTCATTCCAGATTTTTGGGGTGAACTGTTCCTTTAAAGCTAAAGCTATGCAAAAGCAGTGAGAGATTATCTTTATTTCTTAATAATAATAACTGGCATTCATTGGTTAGAGGCATGTGCCCTTGTTTACATATTAGGTCACTGTCTCTCAAAATGTCTGTGCATGGCCCTACATCTCACTGTTAAAAACAGAAGCAAAGGAAGAAAGCTTCAGAAGGACATGAGTAAATAAAATTAATTTCATGCATGACGTTACTTTTTAATTTTCAGAAAGTAACACTTGTCAACTACTGTAAGAAATTTTACAGTAACATGTTCTTTCTGAATCCAGGTGACGGTTCTTTATTCTCTGCTCTCCTCCATCAGATGCAGCTGTACACGGTGCAGGTATGAGGAGAAGGCCATGCTGGCCTGGACTTTACTGTGGGAAGAGTGAGATTAACAAACAAACACGTGAAATACTGCATGTACATCACGTTTAACACAACACAGAACTCTCATGATGAACGGATGGTGTATGATAATGCAAAATTAACACCTAATTAATTTAGTCAAGTTAATTCTAGCATCTAGTTAATTGCCAAGAATTCCATTAGAAATCCATTATAACAAAATAGAAAGAAAACAGCACCACTATAAACTGGAGAAGAGAAGGACACAAAACCAAGCTTACAGACACAACAAAGAGAATAGTACAATCAGAGATGCAATAGAGTCACCAAAGATGCCAGAGGTCTGAGATTGGGAGGACAATGACCCTTAAAACACTGCTAAACACAAGCTAGAGTGGTTACATGGAAACATTTCAATGTCTTAGAATGTCCCAATTAAATCCCAGATCTCTATCCACCTGAGAACTTGGGGCATGACAGCAACACAATCCATCTAACCTGAAGAATCTAGAGCGGTTTTGCCTTAAAGAACAAAAATTCCAGTGCCAAGATGTGTTAATGAAGATAAACCCCAAAAGATTTTTGTAATTGTGCCAAATGGTGGCCCTTCAAAATGTTTACTTTTTGGGGGTGATGAGGGTTCACACACCCTGTTATCTTCTCAGAATCTGACAGTAAGATCATTGTACCATACAACCTGTCGTGACGTATTGTTTTATCAGAGATTTATCTAACACACAAATATAACATTCTTTTTCTCTGAAAATCAATGTGGCGACAGATTGAAAATTTTCTGTATTAAGCCACCAAAACAAAGATATAAGGAACAATAATGCTGTGTTGTTCAGATCAACATCACAGACTCATACAGTTTCATGGCAAGTACTGAAAAAAGGTAAATGAGGATCCTGATAAGTGTGTGTATAAAGAACTACTGCACACCTCCTCATCACTGCTATTACTGCTGTTAGACATATGAAGTGAGTCTGAGTCAATGTGAAGAAAAGCTCTCCACAGTGCTTCAATAACCATGAACTATTCACATGCATTGAATGACAACAAGATAAGCAAAAGAGCAACAAAGTGGAAATGAAATGTTTTGGAAAAAGAGCTCAAATATAAACAATAATATACTGTACTATAACAGCCCCTGTCTCCACACTGGCAGGAGCAGAGGAATTTCTACAAGCTCAGACATGTCGTTATAATTCCTCACTTCAATTACACTTCAGACTGCTGGGCTGCAAGCGGAGAGGAAACTGGAGTCTTTACTGCGCTTTGGACAGGAGTATGTGAAATTCATTAATGTCAGCACATAAAAAGCGCAGCTCTAAATATTTTTTGTAGGGCTGTTGCATAACGTGAAGGGGAGGGAAAATGTTTCAAGTGTTTCCAGCACTCCTGCAAAATGTTAAACAAAGGAAAGACAGTCTGACTCCAGCAATTAGGCAGCCAATGATAGCGAGGCACTCAGGGCCGCCATGCCAGATTGGCTAGTCTGGTAGGAATCCGCTTCCTGTGTGAATGAAACAGTAAGGAGTTAGAAGGTAGTGGTGAGAAAATGTGAAGGTGCTGGATGAAAAGAATCCATGAAGCTGACTTGTGTCCCTGTAGAGAGGCGTTATGTGTGTGTGCTTTAGGGAATCGAGAACCGGTTCTGGAAAACACTGGATCCAATGATGGTGGGGCTGTACACTATACTAAAAAACTGTGTTTCCTGCTTCTGACACCCCAAGAAATGTTGTTTTAGTTTATGGGTTTGGAGTCCGCACTGAAAGTTCGGACTCCAAATGTCCATTGCAATGTCGGACTGCATGGAATAACCAACATACAGTCTTAGAATCATAAGTTATTGGTTTGAGTCCTTGACTGAACAGGTCAGACTGTTCTTCCGTCCCTCTTAGATGTACTTAAGGTTGGTGACAGGAGTCACCATTTACAGGAGTGTATTTACTGACTGGTTGTTTAAATAGTGTAGTAAAATTACCTTTGTAGTCAAATCTCCTCAGATGTTGGAGAGGGTCACCAACAGTGTGCTACTGCTGACTATGGAAACCCACATGTTCACTTAGAAGAACTTCAAAAGGATAATAACATTAAGAAAGACTGGATGAAGGTTATTTAACCTAAATAGGTTATTTAAGTGTCTGATTGCATTGGTGCAGGATCCATGCACATATCAATGTAAATGGATTGTGAATCAGTCAGATCAAAAGCAAACTTGCAAGTAACCAATTTCATTCTAATGTTTAATGTGAAACACAATACTTGTTTAATATAATATTTATGGCTTAGACTATTCAGGAGTGTGCTGACTTTTCTTTGCGCTATTTCAGTAATACAAATGACCTAGTTCAGTCATGAAACTCTGGAGGCGCAAGCTGATAGTTCTTACTCTTGTGATCCGCCAGACAGATGCACATTATCATGACCTAAACTGAACGTCTTTCGCGTCTTAAACTTTCGCGACTTTCATGTAATTTGTAGCCAATGACAATGTATGCGTCTTCTGTTTCTATATTTAATAGTCTCATTAGCATGCCATAAATTGTATGGCGCAGAGCTCTAAAAATCACCCTTTTCCACCTGTCTAGATTCTGTTTACAGGATATTGTGCTCACATCAGACTCTTGTTCAGTCATATATGGCTGAATTGTGAACATCTCACAAATATTATTTGCAATAATACCATGTATTCTTTGTTGAACATGCCTGAAATTTGTTCTGTTCTCTATATTATATATCTCTATATTTTTTTATTATTATAAAAAGCAAAGCTGCTTTGAAGCAATGTGGCATTGTAAAAAGCTCTATATGCCATTTGGGGACACACTGCAATTGGATTCTTCATCTCTTCCTACTGAGTTGAAGTGTGCATTGTATCATTATACTTTGGCTTGTCTTAAAAATCATCACAGACTGAGCAAATAGCTCACCATGCTCAAGATGTGTTTATAATGGACATTTTCTGATGACACAATATTCTCCAAAAAAACAAAACGATGGAATGTAGAAAATATCAGCTGAATCAGAAAGAAACAGAAGTAAAAAAAACACTTTAATCAAGACAGGTATAACCTTAAACGGTGAAATACATAAAATAAAAAATAGTTGCAAGCAGCAAATATCAGGATCCAACAGGCCAGTGATGAGATGGTGACTTTTGTAGCAAAATGCTGTATCTTTATTATCATTAGAATTTCTTCTGAAGTGAATGCACATGAACTAACTTATTATAAAACTCAGAAGACATTGTCAGTGTATCATGGTTATGCGAATTATAGGAACACTGATGGCAGCGTTGAACTTAAAATGTTGATTTAATCCTGTTACTGCCTAGTGTACCCTCTAGTGGACAAAAAACAAGGAATTACAGCCTTCATCTGGCAGTTGAAATAATTCGCTAGATAAGACCCTTATTTGTCAGCTAGGATCGAGAGGATCCTTTTACCATAAATTATTGCTGTTTCTCGTCTTAAATTATTAATATATGCAATGTTTATTCTTGTACAGGGTTGCTGTAATGTGTGTATTCCAACTGGCTTTCAAATAAATTTACACCAGTGGGGTTATCCTAAAGTTAGGACAATTTTTAGGATTTTTTTGTCAGGTTAAGATGTTTCTGTAATAGCATTTTCCTATCTGTAGTAATGCACGTAGAAAATGTCAGTCTGTTTATGGTAAATGAGTACCTAACTGAACTTGCCATGGTAACCAAACAAATAAGATAAGATTCTACAGTTAGGACATTTCTGTAATACACCCCAAGGTGCACAAACTAGCTGTAAAAAACAACATAAAGTTGTAAGGACTGAACTTATCACCTGCTTGTGAAATATGAATCATGTATGTGTGGGCACATTTTACACGTAAGACTAATGGATGAGGTTTCACACAGTTGTAATACAACAATACTGCGCTGCATGCGTACTTTGTTGCAGAATAACGATGTCGGGTGATTCTATAAAATATAATCCAGTGTAAACAATGGAGAATATATTAATATTTCTCTGACTTATTATGTTTCTGGTGTAAAAGGTGCAAATGAATGTTATATTTAGAACGCTTTGCGTGGACAATTCAGCAGTGTGAGCCTGAACTCAGAACTGACACTCAGTTTGATGTGTGATATGCCATTATGAATGTACATGTTGTGACGTCTGGCCCACCTGCATTGATCAGCCGGCTTAACTGGTTAAAAAAGTTCTTTACATTCCCCACCCCTTTGAGTGTTTGCTTTGTTTTGTAATTATAAAACAATTTGAAAAACTTAATAAATAAATACATTTCTTTTTGAAAAAAATATATTGAATGATGTGGAAAGCGGGGCGTGGTTTCATCGTCGCTGCCAGCGGAGAGTCAGGTTTGAAGATGAAATGGTTAAGGGACACACCTCCCTCAGAATGAACCCTGACAGCTGTTTTGCAGTGACTCAGGTTAAAAACGGGGCTGCAGCAGAAGGTCAGGTTCGAGAAACAGAGCACGGACAGGACACGGACTAACAACTCTCCTCTACTCTTGGGGGAATGTTTTTTTCTATTGGAATATTGTGAAATGCTGAAATGCTGTTTCAAAAATAATTTTGTCTTTGCTTTTCTGAACTGGAAATAAAAATACGCTTTGCCCATCCTCCGCTCTCCAACCTGTTAATTTCTCACTCCCTCGACCAGGCAAACACGACCAGTGTTACAGTGGTCCCGAAACCCGCTGGGTGAGCTCGTCAAGTTGCTGGCAAATCTCCATCATGCGTAGCTCCTGCAGCTGTGGGAGGACCAGGAACAGAGATTGCAGGTATCTCCTCAAGGGGCAACAGGAGGAGTGGCATTTGCTATGGCCCGCACTGGATCAGGGGCCGGGGGGTTCCACTTCCCCCAGGAGAAACCCACCAACTCATCTCCATCTGCAGAAGATAGGGTCCGGGGAAGACCCGGAGGCCTTCATCGAGCTCTTTAAATGCACTGTGGAGGTGTGCCCGTGGCTGGAGGAGAGCTGGGTGTTCAAGCTGATTCCGCTACTCTTGGGGGAAGCCCAGCTTTCTGCCCACCAACTGCCGATCCGGAGCCTCCTGGTCTACGCCGACCTCAAAAAGGCCATCCTGCAGCGGGTGGGTCTCTCCCCTGAACAACATCGCCAGCGCTTCCGCTGGCACCGCCGTACATTTACCAGATGTACGGCGGTGGTGTGCGGCATGCCATGAATGTCAGTTCAACCCTGTGAATGTCAGTGAACCCTGCACCATTCTGCCTGCTTCCATTAAACGAGGTCCCCTTCAAAAGAATTGGCATGGACCTCATCGGGCCATTAGAACGGTCAGCACGAGGGCATCGCTTTGCATTAGTCGCGTTGATTATGCAATGTGATACCCGGAAACAGTGGCCCTCCGCAACATTTCGGCAAAAAGTGTGGCGGACGCCTTGTTTCATATTATCTCCCTGGTGGGGATCTCGAAAGAGATCCTCACTGATCAAGGCGCTATGTTTATGTCACTCACTTTACACAAACTGTATGAATTATTGAGTATAAAATCAATTCAGACCAGCGTGTACCATCCCAAACAGATGGGCTGGTTGAACGGTGTAACCAAACCATTAAAAACATGATTCGTAAGTTTGTGCACAACGATGGAAAAAATTGGGATCAATGGTTGGAACCCCTGATGTTTGCAATATGCAAGGTTCCTCAAGCCTCCACTGGGTTTTCCCCTTTATGGGTGTCAGCCACGAGGTGTGCTTGATGTCCGTAGAGAGGCTTGGGAGGACGGACCTTCTTCAGTGAAAAATGAAATCCAACACGTCCTTGACCTGAGAGCAAAACTCCATACACTGGGGCAGCTCAAACTGGAGAATTTGCTACAGGCCCAAGTATGTCAAGCACCCAATTACAACAGGGGAACCCAACTTCGCGAATTCACACCGGGGGAAAAAGTACTCCTATTACTGCCCACGTGTAGTTCTAAATTACTCACCAAGTGGAAAGGACCCTTTGTGATCACACGGCGGGTCAGAGACGTAGACTACAAGGTAGAATGTCCAGACCGGGGGGACGCACAGCAAATTTACCACCTTAACTTGCTAAAACCTTGAAGGGAGGAGGTCTCTGTGTAGCTGGCGACAACAGTAAAAGAGAAGGAGGAGCTAGGGCCAGAACTAGATTTAAAGCTCAAGGCTGCGGTCCCGGGCCCGTGTGGAGCTCACCTCTCATCGTCCCAGCTGACAGAGGTTGAAAATTTACAGAGGGAATTTGCCGATGTGTTCTCCCCTTTTCCCGGACAGACCAACCTCATAGAACACCACACTGAAATGTCTCCAGGGGTCGAGGTGCGTTCCAGGCCCTATCATTTACTGGAACACAAGAAAAAGTAGTCCCGGATGAGTTAGAGGCGATGTTACAAATGGGCATGATAGAAGAGTTGTACAGTGACTGGTCCAGTCACAGATAGTTTTGGTTCCTAAGACAGATGGCTCGATTAGGTTCTGTATTGACTATTAGAAATTGAACGCAGTGTCGAAATTCAATGCTTATCCAATGCCCCGGGTTGATGAGTTGCTTGAATGGTTAGGCACGGCTCGATTTTATTCGACACTGAATTTGACAAAGGGATATTGGCAAATCCCCCTAACGTCAATGTCTTGAGAAAAAACAGCCTTTACCACACTGTTTGGCTTACACAATCCGTCACACTTCCGTTTGGGCTGTTCGGCGCTCTGGCCACGCTTCAGCGCCTCATGAACCGGGTCTTACAACCCCATCAAGCATACGCTGCATACCTGGATGATATTATCATATACAGTAATGACTGGCGGCAGCATATTCAACACCTACGGGTGGTCCTGAGGTCGCTGCGCATGGCGGGGCTTATGTCTAACCCGAAGAAATGTGCAATTGGACGGGTGGAGGTACGGTATCTGGGCTTCCACTTGGGACATGGACAGGTCCCAAATTTATGAAACCGCAGATATTGCAACCTGCCCACGTCCTAAGACCAAAAAGGAGGTGAGACAGTTGGGCCTGAGTAGGTGCAGGCCGGATCTCCCTGGCCTGAGTCAGGCGGTGGGGGTATGTGGAAAGCGGGGCATGGTTTCATCGTCGCTGCTGGCAGAGAGCCAGGTTTGAAGACAAAATGGTTAAGGAAAACGCCTCCCTCAAAATGAACCCTAACAGCTGTTTTCGTTTCGCAGTGAATCAAGAGACAGGTTAAAACGGGGCTGCAGCAGAAGGTTGGGTTCAAGGAACGGAGGACACGGACTAATGACATTTGTTTTTCTGTTGGACTATTGTGGAACGCTGAAAAGCCCACAGACTAATTTTGTCTTTGCTTTCCTGAACTGGAAATAAAAATATGCTTTGCCCGTCCTCCGCACTCCGACCTGTTCATTTCCCACTCCCTCAACCAGGGAGACACGACCGGTGTCACAAGTGATTTTGTAGTATATTTAATAACGCTATCTAAGCTATTCATTCACTTCAAAGAAATATACTTATTTTTCTGTACTAATAATTTGAAAAAAGCATACAGGTTTTGTGTGGGCCCACACATTTCCTATAATTCTGTGTGTCCTCATTTACCTGAGATCCCACCCTTAATGGAGAATGTGCAGCCGATTGAGTTTGGTTTTTGAGTATTGTTCCAGGGGAATGTGTGTCTGGAGGTCATGGAGGCACAAACTACTCAGAATAACCACTGGTAATATTGCAGTGTCACAGGTTAAAAACATATACTGTACATAAATATATATAAACTTGAACAGTGAACTCTGATTCACACTGACATGGTACACATACAGTAAAATTATGTCAGTTGTCAAAAACTATAATAAAAACAGCACTTAGGTGAAAAACAAAACTGGCTTCCTGTTTCCCATATGGAACTTCCTGTAAATGCACACATTTTTACTTTTAAAATCAAGTTTCATATATCCCTAATTGGCTGAACAGAGTCTGACAATGGCCCATTGCTACCTTTCCTTTTAGCTCTTTCTTGCGCAATTAGACTGACATCTCAGGACACCTGTTGCAGGTAAAAGACACATGCATTCAGAGCACATGACTTCCTGTAAAGCCCACATCCAGACAACAAACATTCCTACAGAGCTTCCAATCCTGTCTCAATCAGAAAGACATTCTAAAAAAGTGATTCTTGCAATTAAAACATCACAACTAATCCCTTGCAAAAAGTGCTAAAGTAGAAAACCCACCTGATTCCCTCCTTTTACTGGGGGCTCGTCCAGGTTTTCGCCTCTGCTTACGCATGTCCAGAGTAAGAAATTTGCATGTGGCATGTGTGGAAGGCCCCCAACTCCACAGATACATTATCACTGACTTGATTCCTATGAAATAAATCACGCCAAACAACATTTTATTCTGTTTACGTGTTTGTTTAAATTCAGTGGTTGAAATGAGTGATACTAACCTTGTCAGGGAGGCCACAGATGTTTGACCAGATCTGAGAAGAGCAACAGAAAGTTTTATGAACATTTAAGTGTGGGAAAACCATTCTGAATTACTCTAGAGAAAAGAACACAAACTCTATGTTGTAATCATCTTTATAGGCTCCTTTGGGAAATATAGCTATTTTGTCAGAGCATAGAAGCCTTTATGAAATTCTCTTATTAAATCTCAAGTAGCTTAAGTTTCCTTTAAATAGATGAAGGTCTTTCCAACCACAATGGAAAGACTTACCTTCCATGGAAAAGTTGATTAGCCAACATGGCATTCATAATTCAAGACATTCAAGATGTTATGTATTCCAGATAACCACTGACACAGGGATACATAGAGAGACAGTGAGAGAGAAATTACATAATCTCAACCATTTCTAAGGTCAAACATGCAGTTCTGTTGTTTTCAGAGGTGAATTTTATGTAAATGAACAGACACAATCTAAACAAGATCATCACAAGTAAGTTCGCAAAGCTATAAATGTTATGAGTGTAACACTATTCAATAACCAAGTCCCTCAGATTTCATTCACACCTGTACTTTGACTCCGGTTAAGTTCTGTGTGTGAACAGAGCCGTATTGAAACTAGTTTTCTGTCCCATCATACAGTGTTAACAATAATCGTATACATGTATGAATGGTTCGCTTGATCAACTACCGGTCAGTCAACATTTAGTATTCATTTAGTATTCAGAAATCTGCAGAAATTTTGTAGAATTTTTTTCTGCAGAATGTTTAACATAGCAAAAATGAAGAAGACAGCATCTCAATTCATTATGAAAACATTAACTGTTATACACTGCCGTATCAAAAGTTTACATTTGCCAACTAGTCAATTGTATACTTGGAATACTTGGATAAAAAGTGATAAAAGTTATTTATGACACTTTTACAGCTTGTCAGTATAATTCACCATTTATTTTTATACACATTCAGTTTTGCTGTATGCAGTGGGATTGTGTCTAACATCTCAGTTTGTTTATCATATAATACAGGGTGGAACACCAATAGGGCAAGTGAATGAAGACAGATTGTGTGTTTTATATTAGTGAAGTCAGGTTAGCTCCACACGCATTGTTTAACCAGCTTGCACTAAATTCAGTCTGACTTGCTCTGAGTTGACCAGTGTTTTTTCATGCCAATGGCCCACAGCTGTTCTGCCTCATCGACTTATGAGCTCTATGTGGTCAGCAGAAGCCCTGCGCTGTGACACAAACAAAACTTCTCTGATAATGATGCCAGCAATGGTTTGTTTGCTTTGAGGTGTCATGTTCTATCAGAGACACACCACAGAGAAAAGAAACAGCCCAACAGATTCCTGCCACCAGCTGCTCATACTCACAAAACTGTCTTTGGTTTGGAGCAGACACTTCATGCTCATAAACCAGTTGAATTTTGCAGCTAATGTGTGACCTTGGCTCAGTCATGAGGAGGATTGGCAAACTCAACGTCACTTCATTCTTGACACCAGTATGTACTGATAAGAAACCCTTTCTGATATAATCACTACAAACAGTCCTGTAGCTCAGTGGTTGAGCATTGCGTTAGCAGTGCAAGAAGTTATGGGTTCAATTCCCAGGGAACAGGTGGACTAAGAAAATGTATAACTTGAATGCACTGTAAGTCGCTTTGGATAGAAGTGCCTGCCAAATGCGTAAATGAAATGAAACACATAAAACTTGAGTTTTTAAGGATCTCTGGTAAAGTCAGGGTGATGAAAACAGCAACTTTTTAGGTTAACACCTATTAAGTCTATAATCAGGTATTGAACCTCTAGCCACACCTGACTGTCTCACCTGTAGAGCTCCCAGGTGTCTGCAGTGGGCAGAACTCTCCTCAGAACTTTCACCTGTTTGAGACAGTGAAAAATGCTGTTTAATGTCACACATCAGAGCAGCCCATCAACTGGTTATTCAGACAGTCAGATGACTGAACTCTTCTTCCATCAGGCCCAGTGTGCTATCCACCTGCTTGTTTCCCTGATTCACCATAAAATTCCCTAAATCCTCTGCTTGTTTCGACAGTTTGATTCCACACACTTGGAGATAGATGGGCCAAGGAGACAAAACTTATGTGTCGAAAAATGACTTCAAGCATTTTGAACCAGTAACAGGATCCAGTGAGCCTCAGCTGATTGGTTGTACACTATCTGCTGGGAACCAAGCCTCAAGCTTTTGATCCTGGTCCAACAGTATGACTCAGTCAGTCTGGTACCTCATGTTCTTCATGTTGTAGATCACTGCTAGATGACATTTGTTGCCACAAAATCAAGCACAAAATCAAACTCTGGGACTATTATTCAAACATCCCATAGAAGGAAGTAAATTTCATGGCTGCCCCTTTTGGACTACAAAAAAGCGCATTAATCTGTAGGAGAAACCACCAGCACTAAGAGACCACCAAAAAAACTCAACAGTAGTGGTGTCCTAGTGGAACTTCTTAAATATCTTAAGTTTACAGTGTCTTTCTTGGAATCAACAGAGCAGCTCTTTGAGCTGTAGTTTGCATATAAGAATAGATATGTAGTTTAAAAGATCAGAAAAGCCTTAGTTCGGAAACCTGAGGCAAACAATAATCACCTTTGTCTTCATGCTAAATGTGAATTCCACCATGCTGTTCCACCACAGCTGGGTTAATGCCTGGCTAACTTACACCTGTCATGTCAAGAGTCCTCCATGCCTATTGCGTATTCTTGGTATCATCGGGAGAGACAGTGTAAGACACTTGCTATGAACAGCTGCATAAATGCAAAGGATGGTGTTTCAGTTAAGATGGGCTTCATGTTCCCTGGCTATTTCACATCACAGCTAAAAACCAGGCTCAGATGGAATCAACAGACTTTTTTTGCTATTTCTGAATTAAATATTTGGAAAAATCAAAGTTTTAAATGTGTTAAAAAAAGTGGAGAGTGTTTAATTAGCATTAATCTGAAATAGTTTTTATTGCGTTTTAACACACAAAGAAAAAATCATCAACTGAGCTTATAGTCTCTATTACTATTTCATCCCAATTTCAGCAGATTTCATTCAGTTCATCCACTGAAACAGAGAAGCTTTGTGATTGATTAATGCTATAGAGAGACTCACATTAGACTCTTGAATAGACCAAATTAATACTAAGTTAAATTAAATCAACAGACATTGTGCACGTCAACACCATATCAATATGTTTTGTATATAAATTTAGATTATTTAAATTATTATAGTCTATGTTGATATATTACTGCAAAAAAAAGGTCAAATACAATATATTTTTACTTTCTTGTGATGAATTTAACATGTATTGTGATAAGGCTTTTCATCATTTTTGCAATGCAAAAATGTGTTTTTTGTTGTGAAGTTAGTTAGTGCTTGCTTTCATTATACCGTCATGACAAACAGCACAGCTTACTGCTCACAAGCATGTGCGGGGTGTGTGTACTGGTTAATGATGGGCACTACATTCTGCTGTGATTTCTACAGTTATCTGTAGGGCGCGGACTCCGTGTGGGCCTGCTTATAACTCTAAACCTTTTGAGTGTAACTGTACTGGTGACAAGACAGATATATCTGTGATAAAAGGGCACAGCATCTTGTTGCTTGTTTTTCACAATGTTTGACCTTTAATGTTTTTCCCTGACAAATGTGTTTTTTCATGTTTGGCCCATGTTTTTATTATTTTAAAGCTACCAAATGTACCTGAGCACTCTGGGTTGGGTTCTTTATTCTCAAATTGATTGCGAGTCTGTCTGTACGCAGCTGTCGTAATAATGGATCCTGACAAACAAAACCTAAGAATACTAAACAGTTGCAGTTCAGATAAATGTGAACTTTAATGATGATTAATGTTATTATATATATAATTAGTTTTTTCACATCCAGATGTGACATGCTGTGTGCAACAGCCTTTCAAAAAGTCTAACTCAAAACACAGCTGTTCCTGCTAACCAGTAGCTAACACTCCCTGAGGAGGCCTGAGGAGGCTTTTTCACTGGATGTTTGCTCTGATCTGGCAATCATTCAAACCCTGGCAACACAAAACCACCACGACAAAAACTGACAGCACAACACAAGGGGGAAAACGCCTGTGCCCTAGTCATGCTAAATCACCCTGCAAATCTCCACTGACTCCAGAGAATACCCACTAACTGAAGGAACTTTTTAGGTTTTCTTTTTGGTGCCTAGAAATATTACATGTTGATGTATTCTATTAAAACAAATGTCTGGTGAGCTTCTGTGCTGTCTACACTGCAACTAAAATATCTATTAAGCAAGGCAAAATAACATAACGTATTATGTCTTGTTTTTGGTTTTTAGCAAGAAATAAACTACAAGATATTTTGTTAAAAATAAGTATGTGTGACCTGTGCTGGCAAAAGGAGTCAAAATGTTCACTGACAAATTCAGAGTTACAGGCAAAATGTGAAAAATTACAAATTTGGTCTAATTTGAGGTTTTTAAATGAATTCATTAACCCTTCATCTAGCAATCCCAATGCACCGAATAGCGGTTCAACAACTAAAATTATCTTTATTTGTATGTTTTCTGGGAGGTATGCCTCCCTGAAGCTTTTCTTTGTGTTAATAATGAAATTTTTTTCTGCCTGCTTCCCCACGACAGGTGCTTTAGACAGGTGTAGCTCATTCATTTCAACAGATCATGCATCATTTTAAGGTTCTCATGGAGAATGTGAAAATAGCAAAAACTAATTTTTGGAAAACTGCTAATTGTAACTCATTTTACAAGCATGAGTCGAAAGTTTCTTTCAAGTTTAAAGCCATTACTCTAACATACATGAAACAGCATAAAACATGCACAAATAAAAGATGCTTTCTTTTAATCAAAAACTGAGACAGCATTGTTGTATCCTGCTTGGAGAAAACAATCACATAATGCACTTGTCAAGATATGAAGTTCAACTCAAATTTCAAACTCAGGTTTAAAATTGAGATCAGGTAAAAAACCTGAAATATTTGTAGCTGTATTTTACCAGTGTAGCAGATAAAAACAAACAAGCCTAAATACCATCCACAGGCATGAATGTAGAGAGGTGAATAACACTGAATGAATTACAGTGAGCGTTCTTTTCCCTGGTGTCAGATAACCCTCTGGGCAGCAGATCACTGTGCTTTTGGAGTGGTGACAGTTTGTTGCATAAGCATAGTACAAGTATGCTTTGAGCAATAATTTTCTTGTGCGATTCAGAGGAGTTCCCAGCCAGACTCAGAAAGCTCATTGACTCATACAAGTGTCTGACGTTCTGTTGATAATTCCTTCATGTAAATCAAGAACAACATCTGAGGGTTTATCCTCAGGGCTCTAATTCTGATGCATGGTGTTCAGGTTCTTCTCAAACAATCACATTTAATCATCATAGACTTCTCAGGGTTTAAAAATGCCACCTGTAAGCAACAATGCCCATTAGTGGTTCCAAACACGACCAAACATGACCACTGGTAAGACTGCTGTGCATCATAATGAGATGATACTACATGTAAATGTACAACATGAGCTGGGTGAAGCAGTTTGAGGAAAGTTTAGGAAATAAATTGAGTCTGGACAAAAGGAAACTTACCCACAAGAGCAAACATATCAGAGATCATGCAGACATTTATCTTCAAATCAAGAGAAGCATCACATTAAATGTATACATAAAACATAAGCAAGTCAGTTAAGTGTACCCTTTCATAAACCTGCTTTATTAGCTTTGAAAAGACAACACAGCAAACAAACACACACATCTTTCTAAATGGGCACATTCCATAGACTTCTATTGTTTTCATACACAGCTAGTTATAAACAGTACAACCTAACCCACACTCTAACCCTAACAGAAAACCTTTTGCATTTTTACAATTTAAAAAAATATTTTTGTAGTGTTTTTACAGATGAGGATGTCCCCAAATGGAGGTTTTGCTCAGATTTTCTCCAGTTTCATATAACACTTACATTCCACAGAATGCCCATATTTAACAACTATGGTGAGCTCTAACATGGCCATTGACAAAGTAAGTTTAACTGCAAAGTAGTTATGAATGACATATTTCTGCAAGTATCATCCAAAAACAACTATAAGTATAAATCAATACATGATTGCAGCACATATATAGTGTAAAGTACAATAATGTATAGTGTAACATCAGTCTATGTCTGGTTTACTTGAGGGTTTGTAACGCACTGTTCTTTGTTAAACTGCTTTGAAGTAATACATATTGCTAAAAACATTATACTAAAACACTGAATTGAGTAAAGTAGCCCCTCCTAAAAATGTCTTTCTACAACAACTCCTACATGCCTCCGACCAAATTTCCTCAATCCCCCATATGAGCTTCTGATGGAGGAATTCCCCAGTACACTAAAGTTACCGTCATCATGTATTATAATAATTATGAATTTAAAGTGAATCTAGTGTTCTTTAGCATTGCTGGTACCATGCTATGAACCCTGCCCTTCCAGCAAACAGAACCGCACCGAACTGAACTATGGCTCCACAACTGTGATATGAACCAATCCGTGGCATTGGTATATTGTTACACCCCTTATGTCCATAATTCATGAGAAAGATTCACCAATCAGAAAAGTCTCAAATACCTATCAGGATGTTGGAACCAGTTGCAGGTGAAACAATAAATTTATTGACAGAGACTTCCAAGCTCACAAATAATAAAAAACAAAGAATAAATGAAACCAGAGTAAGTGAAACAGTCTGTAACAGTGCAGATCAGCTGAGGGCCCAGCTGAGGGTCAATGACGGTCAGATGGACAACATAGGGTGTAAGCTCAGCAAACTCCAGGAGGGCTGATGAGGTCACAGCTAAGGAATGGGGGCGATGATTGATGGAGGAAAAACAGGCAATACAGGACTGAGAAGGAGAAATCTCCTCCAGAGACGATAGAGCAGCCAGGGCAGGAACCAGTAGGGAAAAATCCTGATGAGCAAAAACAAACTAAACACTAAAAAAGAAACAAAACAAGAACCTTAACAGAAGCACAGCAGACAAGACAAAGTAAATAAACAGATCTAAAGAGCTTGGAGACACAGGACAGCACATGAGGGAACTAAATAAGGAAAGAAATCAAGGTTAACAAATGAGGAGGGTTGATCAATGAACTAATAATAGGATAACAAGAGAACAGGGAAAAACACCACAATGACAGCTGAGCACAAAACCCACCATAAAAACAATGTGCTCAAGACAACAAAACAAACAGACATAATCACAAGACAACAAATCCTAGGTTGATCAGACCAAAGTCATGACAGATACCATGAAAACAGTAATGACACCAGAAGTAAGTCTTATTAAAGAAACTTCTGAATCCTTCTAGAAACTGATGCAGTGTTGCTACAAGAAAACGTGTGTGAAGATGCTGAAACATTTCCATTTTCTACCCAAACCATTACAGTTTGAGCTATTTTTAAAAGCACAGTATCATTTATTAGCATGTTTACAGTGTAATTAAAGACTGTTTCTGACTCATTTAAGTCTTCATTAAGAAGTTCTCTCTAATTGGACAAATTGCCCATAAGAATCTTTCAAGTTCATTATTTGTTTTGGAATGAAATGCGTTCAGGCTTATGCTATGATACACTAATAATGTAAGAAAGTCCAAATCTGCTGCCTTTTTGCATGTGTTCTGATCTTAGGAACAAAAAGCAGAATTTGGTGGAATGCATTCAAATATGACCATTTGTTTAAACAAATTATACTAAAGTATTACAGGTTTCTAAAATCGGAATTAGCAAGCTAAAATGTTTAAAAAGCACAAAGATGGGGTAATAGATTTTAAGAACAAAATGCGTATGGAAATTCTGATTAACCCTGGTGGTTGGATTTTTCCTCAGAGCATGCGACAATGCATTCTGGGATTGCCTTATCTGTGTAGGATACATGTTCTGCTGTTTCAGATTTTTCCCAAGAAGCTAATTCTGCTGCCTTCTACTGCTGTCTTCACATCCCTATGATGCCTTAAAATGTTTCAAGAGTATTGAAACTGTAGTTAGAACAGTTTTTCTATTGACTTTGTGTTTATAGCAATATAATGGACTTCAACAAGCTTAAATAAAAGAAAAACTTGAATGGTCTCATCCTAGTGAAGGAATCGTCTTCAAGTTCCTAATAAGTACAGTTTCTGGAACATTTTATGATGAGCGGTTTTGGATTCATTTTACAGTTAAATTTGCTGCTTGGTAATGAAGTGAGAGTTTGACACCAACAGTTCTCATCCTGAAGACTTTATTTTTATTTTTATATTACATTATTTACTACAGAATCACTGCAGTTTTTCCACAATTTCAAACTGAGCTTTGAGCTCAGAAGTATTGTAGTTCTTATTTTAGTTTTGTTGTAGTTTAATTAAAATGTTTAAGTAGTTTTTATTCTTTTAATGTTTTATTCTATTTTTTTCATGTTAATTTTAGTTTAATTTCCGTTATGTACACTTTATTAGTGTTTTTATTGCTATTTAGAATTAATTTATTTGTATTTCAGTTTTAGTTTGTTTAGTATTTCTTGTCAGTTAAATTATTTTAATTTATTTGAATAGAAATGTTGCCTTGGCAATAAACTGAAATAGGTTCAGAATTTTCAACTAATATTTAGGTCTAATTAATATTTCAGCTTTATTAGTTAACAATAATAACCACTGTCAAAATACTGACTGTTTGTATGACCTGGTATGTCTAAAAAATGTATTTCTTCTTTGATAATAAAAATGTGAATAATTTAATGCATGTGTCTGCATGTTTAATGCACGTTTGAAAAATAATATACTTACATACTGTATATACTGTAAAAAGATATGATGTGACATTTATGTACTGCAATTGAAAATGTCAGAGTAATGTTGCCAGCACTACTGAAAAAGGTTCGGGTGTGAATTTTTATCAGCATAAAGATCACAGATTTTGGCACCGTTTCTGATTCACAGCACACACACACAATCTGACTCAACATGACATACGCTAAACCTGGCGCGCACAAACCTTCACTCACAAATTCACATGTGTTATGTAGACTGGACAAACCACAGTAAGTTCTGAGCTCACACACATTTTTACATAAATAAAGAGACAGAAATCTTTTCTATAAAAATAGCATTTTTCACTGCTTTATAAATTTCTCAATTTTTTTATTAGTTAGGTAAACTAACTTAAATTGAACTCTTGCCTGAACTCTTGAGAGCTAATGTCTCTCTGTAATATAAGCAATACTGGGCAGTGTAAATCAGGTGTGTTTTACACAATTAAGTAATTTACTGGGTAGTTCTATGTTGTTGATGTTTATTGGTTACTGTATGTCAGAAGCCTTATTGAGAAGCCTAACAGAAGCCTTACTGAGTGCAGTGGAAACAACACTAAGGGGCTTTTATCAGAACTTTCTGCTCTGCATTGGATACATTTATTAGGGTGTGCAAAGCCAAGGGCAGACATCATCAACCATCTTCTCCTGGCCTTCAGATCTGCAGTATAATATCAGTCAGGGCCAGACAACTTTAATGTGTCACATTGAATTGTGCTACAGATGCATCAATTCAATGTGACCTCCAAATAGTCTTCTGTAGGTATATACATTATACTTAAAAATCCATGAGCAATGTGTTACAATGAACAATCTACTTACTTATATTTTGTCATTGTTAAGATGCATGTTCTAAAAATCTGGTCCATGCCGCCACCCAACAGGATCCAGTGGGTGTAGCTGTGATTACTGAGATTATTGTTGAGCTGTGATTATTACACGTACAGAGAAAACAAATTGGAAGATGGGACAGTTTATGCAATCCAGGTATCTGTTTGTAAATGTTGCTCACCATGCCACTGAAAGACAGAAGTTCACTTCCAACAGCCATGGCTTGAGGTTAGAATCAAAGAGAATGTAAAAAACTTACAGCTCTGTGAATTAAGACACACACAGTAAGACGGGTAAATGGGAGGAACTTTTCCACAAGCCTGTGAATTTAAATGAAATGATTACAGCACAAATGGAAGAAAAAACACAAGCCACGTACACACTGCAAAGATTTGGGAGTGACAGATATATTTAAAGGCAGAAAGAAATCTAAATTATCCATGTTCCACACAAATACCCGAAACCTGTGATGGCTGACGGTCATATTTACAGAACAGTTCAGTGACAGAAGATTAAAATGCAATTAATCTTGTAATTAATTGCATTTAATTACAAGAATTGTAATTAAATGCAACATATAGTTTTGTTTCTTTTCAAACAATTTTGTACTTCAGTTTCTGGATTTCATTTTCAAATTCAAGCTGTAAGAAATCCTAATTAGGTGGAAATCTGGCACTTTTTCTTCAGCAATGATCCTTTGTCATTATTACAAACAGACATTCAACCAGATTATGGCAGGTATAAGTTTGTTGTAAACTTGTTTTGGATGGTATAACATTGTAAAGTGCATATTTGCAAACAGGTAGAATTGTATATAAAAGGATCTGGTCTTGGTTACCCAATCATTGTTGAAGACCTTTCAATGCTCATCTGAGGGGCTTCAGCAGCTGTCTGACAGAGACCACAGCATTTGAATAAATCCATAATCACCTCCAGATGCTTATGAGACATCTTACCTGATGCCCCACAAATTAAATTTGACATTCTACATTGAGCTGAATGTCTGAAAATGATCACAGACTATACGGCTATAGAGACACTTTGATTAACTTACATGTGTTTCAAGTAAACGAAACGACAGTACCCAACCGATGAACAGATTTCCTTCTACATTTCTACATTTCTTTTGTTTGGTTTCTTGCCTTCTATAAATCAGCACATGCCACACACAGGCTGAAAGGCTTTCTTTCAGTTTCTGTGTCTTACAATCAGTTTCTGGGTCTTACTATTGAGCTGCATACAGGGCAGCACTCAAAGCCACCAAACTGCAGCTATGCTCCGAGCCAAAGGCTTTTGACTTTTTGAGGCAACTGCCTTAGAATTTAGCCAAAGGAGAAATTACAATCAGATAGCAGAATCATACAGGCCTATCTTATAGGATCAAGCCAATGATGTCTTATAAGCTGTCTTTGTAGCTCACTCAGTTTTGGAACAGAACCCTTATGAAAGCCCTGTAAGGCCCCTGTAATGAAATAAGACAAAAAACAGAGGGTAGCTGCCAATGTAGGCAACAGACAGCAAAGCGCCGCACTAGATTTCAAAGCTCTTGAAGAATACATCTTTCCCCAATCAGCTGAAACACAGGGCGGGCGGCCCATGCTAATTACTTAAGATGCATTAGCACAGACCCACATTGTGAACACACATACGAGCATGTACAAACACAAACAGCATGCTGCATATACATTTACACTCCTTCTCAAACAGTGAGCAGCCAAGAGCTCATGTGCAATGCATTTTCCCTTAATTAGGAGCAGACACTGGTCCTGCCCGCACCTCAGCCCTAACTGACTCTCTCTCTCCTCTCTGCTTTAATGTGTGCTGTGAGGCCCCATTAACATCGCCACTAAATATTCACAGTAAGCACAGTAAATACGCACCAAGGAGGGAAGATCTAAGCCAAGCATTACAATGAGCCGCTGGGCTCTGGAATTGAGAAAAAGCATGAGCCCAAACCAAACTTACCGCAACAGCAATAACAACACTGTATCACATCAGCCCATTGGGTGTCTCCTGCATTGACTGTGATGCTCACAATGTTGCATCACTGCAGAGAAGAATGGTTGGGTTTGGGTGTCTTTTCATAAACAACAGAGGGTGGAACAGCATGAGGTCACTAGTGAAAAATAACGTTTGTCATGAAAGAATTCTCAGCTCACATTAGAAACACGTCTAACTCACTTATGGGCTGTTTTCCAAATCCTGGTGACTGATTTAAAATGCTCTACATGGGCAGCATTACAGAGACCGCGCTCCTCATACAGAACACCAAAGACGCACTGATTTTAGGAGTTTCGTTTTAGCATGTTGCTAAGCTAACAACACAAAAATAAGTAGACAACTACACTCTAGGCACAAAGACTAGATAAAATCATCTGTATTTAATTACATCTGAACAATGTTTACCATTTGTTTATTGGTACTTTATGAATCATAAGTATTAGGTTGTGGATTAAATTTTCACTGAGCTCATCATAATATATTTTAGGAATGCATCATTTATGATAAATACAATTTTAATTTAAATAAAATTTGATGATGAATAAAATTATTGATCTTATACTGTCTTTAGAAAAACATGGCAGTGGGGGTGCCATGACCACACAAATGTATGCAGCCCTAAAAAGTACAATTTACTAGCATGCTTGGCCCCATAATTGCTGCTTGCAGCTATATTTTAAAATTGTGTTTGTGTAAACTGTGAACTTCACTGAAGTTGGCAGTGTAAAAAAAGACTCGGCTAATCAGAAAAAAAATAACGCGTCTTGATCAGCAATGCATGCTGTTAATTAATCATAAAAACAGAATGATGGGGAGCTGCATGGGCACCACAAATACCGCAGGACACTTCAGAGCAGCCCACATAAACAGGCTTGTAGGAGGACAATTAGTCATGTAACTCTGAAATGTGGTAATCAGAAGTGTAGATGTTTACGTGTGGCTTTCCAGTGGCTTTTATTCAGGCATGTGCACATGGGGTGATTTTTCATGTCTATTTGATTACTTGTGTCAGATTGTACATAACAGCTCGGCTAAGACTGCATTGACTAGGCATTTTAGAAGATTCATTATGTCTTATTCTGTCATTTTAAGACACAGAAACTGAATGTTGGGCTTCATCCTGAGAGTGTGAGGAGATTTGTGGCTGGTTAAAGAGGTCATGAGCTGTTTATTCTGCAGTGAACGTTTACACGGATGCATTTGATTCAACACTTTAATCCCATGCGACTTAACATGCTGCAGGGCTTAGCTTTATTTGAAAGTGAGCATGTCACACTAAGCAATCAAAGACTGCCAATTCTGTGTGCCTGTGACCTCTCAAATTGACAAAATTTTACTCATTCAGTGTGCAGCCTGTATAAAGGAGCACTGAGTTGCAGGCTGTATAAATAGATATTACACAAATATATCACACACGCAGTCTCATACACATAAAGGCTCATTTATTCAGCAGTTTCTTTTTTCTGAGGTAAAGAGGGACCAGTTTTTTAGGAGCTCATTTAGATGTGGCTGAAAAAGACAAACCTGTGACTAATTCACGTCCAAACAGTCAGGACCATATTAAAGGCCCTTGATGGTTGAGGTAATGGGTCATGTGGCACTGCTTTAGACTGAGAAGAGATGGGGTGTAATCTGGGAAAACATGGGCCTGTTCTCCTAAAATCAGCCCAGAAGGACGTTCTCAGCACTTCCTGGTTTATCTCTCTCGTCTTTTCAATGGTTGATGTGGATTTCTTTTCTTTATTGTAATTATTGGTGATGTCTTGTGGGAACATGAGCAAAGACTCACAGAGTGACCTACATAAACACCTTCATCTGTATACCTCATGATGCCATGCAGGAGTTACATAAATTACTCTCTGGATATGTTATGGTGCTTTTTTGGCCATTTTGGTCACTGGTCACTATGTACTGATATGACAATATTGTTTGTAGACTGTAACAAATATAACTCTCTGTGTAAAATCCAGCTAAAGTCTCATAATCTAATTAGTAGCATCACAGTTTGATATCAAGCATTTAATTTCACTATGATTTCAATCTTTGACATGGCTGTACTCAGTCAGTATTAAAGATATCAAGGTTATATTTTCACAGAACATTCTTTACATTATGTAGAATGATTTCAAATATTTACAGAGCAAGGTTAGAAAGTTTAAGATTTTATTTATATTTGTTAATTTAACTTTATTCAAGATACTGTAGTTATTTTCTTAGTTTGCCATGTTTGCATCATGACAACTTTTAAAAAAGGCTACAATGTTTAAGTGGTTTTCAATAAACAGTAGCACAGTGTTAGGTTTGTGATTATGTCTCTCTTTGATGCCGTTAAAACCACCACAACAAACCTGTAGCTCTTTTTATTTAAATAATAATAATCACATTTTTAATCACAAATCGCAATTTTGAGCAGAAAATCGCAATTAGATTTTTTTCTCCAAAAAGTGCAGACCTAAAATTATATGATTACACAACATATCATCTGAGAGATACTCACATGTGGTGTCTCTGCCTTCTTGCCTCAAATATCCCAGCATTGCACTCATGCTTCATTTGTTCCCATAATCCTCTACTTCAGGATCATCGCAGCTGAAAGAAAGAGAAGCCCTTACTGTCAATGCTGCCAAAACAACGCTAACAAATGAGCAGAACGCAACAATGTTGACATGATTAGCAAACATGGGGATTAGCTTGTATTTGACGTCACATTCCCGAACCTTTGGGAGTGAGGAACAATGGCAGGCGATTATTTCATCATTTTCCCTGACAGCTTAGCTCTCTTCCAATAACTGTAACACTAACAATGTCTTACAGTATGAAGACGACACCAAGAACAACTCATGCTGTTGATCAGTTAAAATCATCAGGCATTTATAAGGACCAACAATATAAAGGGATTAACATACTGGTCTTATGGAAAAATTAATGGTAAAATATTTCAAAAAGATCACAGCCACAAAACATGCCTTTTGTGGCTAAAGCCTGGGGCACATTAGATGATTTTCAAATCTTAACCAATTTTAAAACTGTGGGAGCCAGTTTCAACTGATTTTTAACACTATAATCCTCTCAACACACCCACTAGAAAAATTAGGTCAGACCACAAGACCAAACACTTGCCTGTAGTAAAGATTTCACCATGGCACAGAATGTGACTTCCTAAAAAAAACAAAAAAACTCAACACATTATCAAGGCATTCATACTTTTGTTATAGGCTGCGTTTACACTGCAAGTCTTAATGCTCAGATCCGAACATAAGTCCATATCCGATTTTTTTATTTATAAAGACGGCTTTAATGCTTTCCAAATCCATGATATGGAACTCCACATATCCTTATAGCCTCTTTATATTTGGTTTAATGCTACGTTAGATACATGAGCAAAATGATGATGTATCCGATCTGGCCCACTTTCAAAACTGACGTACAAATCGGATCTCGTATGTTTACACACGTACAGCAAATTCCGATCTGTGTCAGATGTGAGTAAAAAATCAGTGTAAACACAGCCACAGTTGTACAAGTCGATCTTTTTTCTCATAATGTCATACATGTTGAATATTTATGATTTGGGATTGGGGACATTCAGACTCAATTAGCAACGCTGCCCCCCGATCATTGGGCCCAAAATCAGGCTTAAGTCTTAAATCAGCCAGGGTATACAGTACACTCACTGATGTTAGTGTTTACAATGATTGGCAGGCAGAAAGCAACAATTACCTACTTATTTTTTACCAGAATATTTTAATTTACAGTAAAATGTGTTCCATGTGGGGCGCCTATATTCATCACGTGATGATGTAAAAGCATCTGAGATACTATTACACTCTGAAAAATAAAGGTGCTAGCACTGTAGTCAGATGCATAAAATGGTTCTTGATGTTTGCTGTGGCATGATTATACTTTACTGTGGCAAAACTACAACACACGAACACCAGCCAAAGACACACAAATGAACTTAGTAGTGTGAATGACGCTCAGTGTTCAACTGATCTGTTGAAAAGAATAAATACACACAGCACCGAAGTAAGCAGTTCTTTCTAAACATGTGATGGATGTACATGTATTGCAGTCTAATCTATTTAGTATTAATGTGGCATTTATGGTAAACAGTTTTTATAAAACCAAACTAAGCTAACAAATCCAACTAAAATGCACATTAGTCCAATGTTATGATTACACACAAGCCTGTTCACACAACTGTACGATGGTAGACTGATGAATTAATGTGATTTCTCCAGACACAAAACTTGAGAAGTTTTCTCTAAAACTAGCTAAAGCAGATTTTTAAAAGAGGCGCAAAACTTGACACCACAATTCAAAGGTGACTGCCAG